>VWZI01019233.1:4408-29118 GCA_013396835.1 Psilopogon haemacephalus
CACTCACAGCTTTACTGAGACAGAAAAAGAAATAAATGTTTAAGAGTTGTAACCCAAACATAGATAAGACAGACCACTTTGGGCCGTGGCTGCTGCTGCATGGCTCTCTTTCCCTACCTTCTTAGCTGGATCTGAATAATTTCACTAACTTCTTTTCTTGTTGCTAATCCCCCATGCCGATCTACCTTTGCTTATCTGCTGCATAAGATAGATGATGAGATAAGACTGGGGAAGGGGGAAGGTGGTAGGGGTGGTTAGAAACCCCTCTTAGGGATTCTGATCTCTGAGAGGGGTGTGGTGTTTCTGTATTACTTTTTTATTGTATATATCCGTAAATATCTTTTATACATTGTAAACATCTGCTTGTATATTGTACAAAACTGTAAATATAAAGCTTCGTTTATTAACTTCCAGCCGACTGAGTCCTAGCCTGGGTTATTTCAAAGCATGGGGGGGCGGGGAACTGCTGAACCACCACACATAACTAGCCACTGGTCTGGACATTTATTTCCTTTTTGTCCTGCACTTTGAGCAATGCATACAGGCTGCAGGATAAATGCTTGACTGTTTTGCAAAGTGGTGATATCAGTCCATCCAATATACTTCAGACACTTCTTTTTGTTTTGCTGATCTTGGTGGTGGTAGATCAGGATATTATTACTGAAGTCCTGTGGAGTTTTAAATCCTAGTCCTGAGACAACTGCTCTGAGAGGTTACAAGCCAGGAGGTGTTTCACACACAATGGTTGGGCATTTTCAAGGCAGTTTTAAATCTCAGTGGTATAATTCAGGACACTCTACTAGTTAACGGTACCTTTGATAATTTTCTCTCTATCTCTATTTTGCCTTCACTTTATGATTTTATGTGCATGGCTGTGTGTACACTTGTGTGGTGATTTGGGTTTGCCAAGTAGGTGGGAAGACCAAACAACCAAAAGATGGAAAGGTACTAGTTGAACTTGATGTACTAGTAGCAACATGAATTACAGGTTGCTACTGACAGTAATAGTAAGCTTTTGCAGATGAAGGAGAGAGATGCCCCATAAGGACAGAAATCCATGACTGCAGGGACCTATCTGCAGTTATCTTCTCAATTTCGTTTTCTGAATTCAACAGCAAAAAATTTATGTTGATCAAACAAATCAAAACTGCTCCAGCAAACAAACCAATTTGGAAGTAATTGGTAATGGGCTCATGCCAAAACTCCCCACAGACAGCCAGGTGCTATGGCTCAGGCCTGCTAATCATCCCAGTAATGATAATAGCAGGTCTAACCTAATGCTTTTTCCTGACAGGGTACCTGGTTTGCTGGGCATGAGAGAAGCAGAAGATATGCTATATTGATTCCTGACACAGCACTATGAGACATTCTCCTAAACTGCATAGGAGAACGTGATACAGACTTATGGCCTGTGGACCTATTTGCTGCCTTATATTGGGAAGATGTTGCAAATGATGTCCTGAAGATTAATTGTAGCAGAAAGATAACATCTTGTTTAATGACTTAAATGATAAAATGGAAATGTGCTAATCCAGATGTCATGGAGCAGGGAAGAGCTGAGACACAATGGATAATGGGTTTAAAATTAAATATGATTTTTATAAATTGGAGAAAGCGCATAGTATAAGCAGGATGAAATCCAGGAAGTGTAAAGGCAAAGTACCACGTTTAAGGAAAATAAATGACAATCACAAGGCAGGTAACAGAGATGCTGTAGATTACAGACTGAGTGTGCATGAGCTCTGCTTATGGAGGAGGGATATGGGGAAGGCATTTATAATAAAGATATCTATTAGAAGGTACATCAAATATCAGATGTGGGAGGAAATTATGTCTCACTCCTGGGGACTGTTGAGGCTGGGGCACTGTAAGCACTAGACTGGAGGAATGTTGGTTACAAACTGGAGAGAGTGCAGGAGGGAACACCAGGACTGATAACAGATTTATGAAACAGGCCCTGTGAGAGAAGGTTGAATGAATTAGCTGTGTTCATCTTAGTAATATAAGGCTGAAGGGAGATGAACAGTAGCTGTTTAGAGCTAAAATACTTCCATAAATGACAGCAGTAAGCCATTCTGCGTGACCTCTACGTGGGGATAGTTAAAAGTAACTTTCAGCTAAAGAGAACAAAAAAAGAGGTGGTGAGGCATTGGGCAGAACATTTTACAATGAAGGGTGGATGATCAGTAAAAGAAGGTACCTAAGGAAATTAGGGAGTATATTTTTCTGAATGATTTAAGAAGAAATAAAACTAGTATCTAAAATATATTTAGATAGAGGTGATTTAGGATGCAGCAAATTATACCTCAGGAGAGGGAGAGGACGAAATACCCTGAAATAATTATCCTCTCTGCAGGCTGCTAGGGATCACAGAAGTAGAAGCTAAGTGTATAGATCCCAACTCTGTCCTTTTAAAAGCCATTTATCTGAAGAGATCTATTTTTTTCTGTCAACAGAGTGTATCAGTTATATGCTTAGGAGTATTTTCCTGTATCTAGTGGGTATACAGGGAGCTAGAAACAGATATAAGAGGTGTGCAGAAAAAGTAATAATGTAATGAAAATGTAGACAGATAAAAATGATAGCTAGAGCCTTAAGAATAAATTTATTTTAAAATTGCTGATGTCTATAACAAGGTCAGTAAGCAAGAAAGCCTGTAAACAGGGTTTAATAGCCATCAAATATTTGGTATTCTTGCTTTTCTTCACCAATGGCCTATCAAGACAGTGCGTATTCAATCTTCTGGCAGCTGCACTGTTCATGAACCTACCTTGCAGTATCTGCAATGCTTTCACACGGGAAAAGCTTTACTTTTTCTTTATTGTAGTTTACAAGTTGTTTACAAGTCCAGTTTAATAGATCACAATTAATACAGGCATTTAAAACCCTGAAAGATGTTCCTGGCTTGGGGCAAAAGGGTTGTTATTGGAGGACTTCTCTGAAATTCCTTGCAGCCATATTTTTTAACTGATTCTATGTTTATCTTCTCATGACTCAAACATCATAAATTCAGAGCATATTCCTAAGCATGAACCTCACAGCACAGATATACTGGCATTTTCAAGTACAAGATGGTGAGCTGTTAGGCCGAGACAGGGGAAAACACAGGCACACTGTTGCTTTTTGTTCATAAACCCCTCATCAATAAAATTAGAATTGAAGGTTTTCCCATAACAGAGAGTAGCAGCAACCCTACCATGGTACACTCTACACTGCTATAGGGGCAGGGGAATGGCTGTTTGGGAGGCTCCTTCTTTTTCCATTGATTATTTCAGCAGTTTAAAAAAATATTTTACTGACTGTTAACCAGAATGTGTAGAGTCATCAAATCATTAAGGTTGGGAAAGACCTTTAAGACCATCAGGTCCAGCTATTACCTAACTCTCCCAAGTGTGATGTTAAGCCATGTTCCTTAGCACCATATATAGGCATCTTTTAAGTACCTCCCAGGACAGTGATACAGCTCCTCCCTGGGAAGCCTGTTCCAATGTTTGGTAATCCTTCCAATAAAGAAGTTTCTTCTAAAGTCCAATCTAAGCCTTTCCTAGTACAACCTGAGGTAATTTCCTCTTGTTTTGTCACTTATTACTAGAGAGAAGAGACCAATGCCCAACTCACTACAACCTCCTTTCAGGTAGTCACAGAGAGAAATAAGATAATTCCCTCAGTCTCCTCTTCTGGAGACTAAACAATCCCAGTTTGATCAGCCATTCCTCAGAAGATTTTTTTTCTCCAGACCCTTCACTAGTTTCATTGCTCTTCTGTGCTAGTTTGAGGCTAATTTGAATATTCTAATAAGTTAAATTAGACCGTTGGTTGTAAAAAGAAAATAATGATAGAGTCTTTATCATTCATTGGTTTGATAAAAGGTATAAAAACCCAAAATGTAAACAATTTGTCTCTCTTTTGCCTTCTTTGCTCCTAAACATTGGCTCTATCCACTGCTCTCTTCACTAACCTTGGCTAACAGATAACAAGTAAGCTTTGCTGTCTGGGAGAGAGAGGGTGGCTTTGAGCCCCTTCTAAGTGTCTTTTGTGTGTCTGGAAGGGAGTCTGGATTTCTGTTTTATTTCTAAATTGTATGTAATTGTAAATACTTGCAAATATATTGTGTATGTATGCTTGTAAATTTAGCTTTGCTGTAAATATAACTTTGTCTTACTTCCAAGCTGTCTAAGTTGGTCTGGTAAATTTCAATAGTGTGTGGGGGGAGATTTTCTCAACCTGCCACACTTTCTCAGCATCCCAGCACTTCAATGTCCTTCCTGTAGTGAGGGTCTCAAAACCGAACATGATATTTGAGGTATAGCCTCACCAGTGACAACTGCAGGCGCAGAATCATTTCCCTGTTCCTGCTGATTACACCATTCTTGATACAGGCTAGGATGATGTTGTCCTTCTTGGCCACCCGAGCACACAGAATTACAGAACATTAGAGATTGGAAGGGTCCTCCAGAGATCATTGAGTCAGGATCACTTAGGGTAATCCACACAGGAACACATCCAGGTGGGTTTTGAAAGTCTCCAGAGAAGGTGACTCCACAACCTTTCTGGGCAGTTGATTTGGCTGTTGATCTACTGGGCAGCTTTCCAAACACTTTGCCCCTAGCCTATAGCATTGCATGAGGTTGTAGTGATACAAGTGCAGGACCCAGCACTTTGTCTTGTTAAAGCATACCACTGGTCTTGGCCCATCAGTCTAGCCTGTTCAATTTTCTTACCCTCATGCAGATCCATGTTTTGACCCAACTTAGTGTCATCTGCAAACTTATTGAGGGAGCACTCAATACCTTCATTCAAATAATTGATAAAGATGTTAAATAAAACTGTCCCCAAAACTGAGCCCAGTAGAACACCACTTGCGATAAGCCACCAACTGGATTTAACTCCATTTGCCACCACTCTTCAGGCTCACCCTTCCACCCATTTTTTTACCCAGCGAAGTGTCCATCCTAACCATCAGCAGCCAGTTTCTCCAGGAAGATGCAGTGGGAGGCAGTATCAAAGGCATGCTAAAGTCCAAGTAAACAACAAATTCATGCAGATTCACAGATTGCATTGGGTTGGAAGGGACCTTCAAAAGTCATCTTGTCCAAACTTCCTGCAGTGAGCAGGGACACTTCCAATTTGATCGGGCTGCCCAGGGCTACATCAAGTCTTAGGGATGCATACTCAAACAGATTCCTGGGCAATGTGTTCTAGTATTTTACCACTCTCATTAGGAAGAACTGTCCAGGATCCTCTGAATGGCATCTCATCCTTCAGGCTTATTAACCACAGCACTCAGCTTCCTGAGAGCACACAATCTTGCTGTCCATGTAATTGATGAAGATATTGAACAGCACTGTCTCCACTACGTAACCTTGAGGGACAGCACTTGTGACCCATTTCTATCTGGACACTGAGCTGTTGACCATTACTCTTTGTAGTGCATTCACAGCCTTTACCTTATTCACTAAGGAAGTCACCTTGTTGTAGAAGGAGATCAGGTTCATCAAGCAGCACATGCCCTTCACAAATGCATGCTAACTGGGCCTGACCACTTGATTGCTCTATAAGTGCTGCATGAACTGAAGATGATCTGCTCAATGACTTTCCTTGGCACCAAGGTCAGACTGACAGGCTTGTAGTTCCTCAGACTCCCATTCTGGCCCTTCTTATAGGTAGGTGTCACATTTGCCAGTCTCTAGTCAATTAGGACCTCTCCAGGTCCTCAGGACTGCTGGTAAATGATATAAAGTGGCTGGTGAGCACTTCCACCATCTCTCAGTACTCTCAGGTGTATGCTGTCTGGCCCCATATACATCTGTGTGTCTAAGCAGCGCAGCAGGTTACTGTTCCACTGGGTTCTTTGGGGACCAGGAAATGCACTCACACATAGATGCCCCCTCTGGGTACAGTTTCAACACTTTATTATAGCTCAAATACTCAATCATAGAGAGTACTCTATGTACTCAAATACTAAAATCATAAAATAGAACTGGAAACTACAATGCTTATAGCTCAAATACTAAATCATAGAGAGTAAGGTATATGACAAGGAATGCTGAGTAAGTCTGTTGATCAAAGAGCAGGTTATACTCAACCTATATAACTGACCAGCAAAACTCCCAAGATGTGTAGATCACAGGGCTGGCAGGCACTCATCTTAAGGTAGGCATCCCTACAAGGAACCGCACCATCATGGTGGTAAGACTGGTGCCACTCCAACTCTGCTACCTATGCTCTTGGTGTAGAGCCTAGAACATCGTAGTTCTGTGGTGTATGGCCAGGATGTCCCAGAAGGCTGAACAAAGGAGAACAGAGCTCCTGCTTTCTTTTTTGGAATCTGTTACGTACCATGTTTCCCTACTGCTCATATGCATACTATCGAGCCCCATTTTTCCTGAGTTTTACCTTCTAGAAACCTAGTGACCATGAGTCTGTTGTAACTTCTGATCAAACACACACCAACTCTTCCCTCTTAGAGTTACAAACCATCTCATCTTGAACTATGCAAGCTTCATTCTGCTCCCCATCCCTATCTTCCAGCTCAATGGACTGGGTATTCAGTGAACAGCTGGCCAGAGAACGCATTGAGTACCTTAGCCTTTCCCACCATCCACTGTGTTTCCCCTACATGAACTGCAGGGTTCAACTGCTTGAAAAAAATTAAGACTTTTGATCTCTTTAATTTGCTTGGTGATGACATGGCCTTAGAAATGGTTTCTGCTGTGCTTTTATTATAAGCTGACTTTCCTGTATGAAATTTTGCCTCTTGCAACCTCCTCTTGCACTTGTGTTCCTTTTGAGGAGTTAAGAAAACTTACATACACTTCCACATAGGGAGGAGCTCATGTGTCTTTACACCTTTCCTGTACATCAGCAATCAAGAGTTTGTGATGACAGATATACAATATCTTGCTGCTGCTTCTGGGAAAATACCTGGAATTGTATTAGGAAAGTGATACTCAGAAATCTGCCATGGCCTCAGAAGAGGCTATAAGCCACAACAGAAGTTTTTTTGGAAGGGCATTTGTATGTGGATGGCTCTCTTAGCACAAATAGTGAGGTGGAAAGATAAGAATTCAATGTAGCTACTACTAATCATTATATCCCTCTACTTGTATCTTTCAGAGAAGTGTTTAAGCTTTTTTTTTTTTTTAAATATGGAAGGAGCAATTGTTGTGTTGCTGCCATCATGGTTCTAACTTCCAAACAAAATAAAACAATGATGACTTTTTAAAAACACCAACGCCAGCTTGCTTATGCTTGCAGAGGTGTATGGATTTATTGTTTTATGATAATTTTGTGGATCACTGTTTGATGTTTTCCTCCCCAACCTGTGTCTTACTGATTTTCATAAACTGAGGAACACTGCCTATGGTTAGAGCTTGACTGCAGAAAGGGTATATATTCATCATGCAGATAACACACAATTGTCTAGATGAATAATAATAGGTTTTCAACTTTGTCTAAGGGCAAGTCTACCCAGTAGTCACTTCTACATTTCATAACCACCCCAGGTTGACATTGATCTAGTCTACTTTCTAGCTACTGCTCTCATGTTCTGCATAAGAGAAGCACTTGTATTTTCCATGCTCTTTTATATACTATATAGCAAGACCCCAGAGTGTTTCCTTATCAAGTTACTGTCCTCAATTCTAACAACTCTAAAGCAAATATAATTACATAATTAAGAATACCAAACCCTTCTGTTTAGGACAATTTTAGACATAGTAGCATCTACAAGCTAGGGCATTAGAAGATAAAATAGTATTTAAGGATCAGGATCTATCTGTTCAAATCTTTGCTGTTACAACTTATGCTGAGAAAGCAGGTTACAGGGCAGCTGAGCAGCAGAGGAACAGGTTTTCATAAATTATTCTATTTACAAGGCCATGTGGAGACATCTTTGGGAAATGGTTTAAGAGCCTTGGTGGTGCTGGGGTGAAGGTTGGACTAAATGATTTTAAAAGTCTCTCCTAACTGAAACAATTCTGTGATTCTAGGATTTCTTGCTAGAACAGTGGACATTGTGCCATAAGGTTCAGGTATCTTGAAAATTGTGTTTCAAGGGGATAGGAGGCACAAAATGGAAATTATAACAAATTCTCATTCTTTTCTGTAGCTCATGTACAGATGTTCTGCAGTAGTATTTTTGTTTGCTTGTTTGTTTGTTTGCTTTGGGGCTTTTAAAGATGACTTTTCAGCAATGTTTCCTTAGCTTGATTTGTTTTTTTGTTTTATTCCCAGGTTTTTTTTCCCCCATACTTGAAAGCTAAGAAATCTTAGCCAAAATTCTGATTTTCCTAGTTCTTTGTCAAAACAACAACAAAAAACATTTGACCTATCCTATCAATCTCTTAGGTTTTTTGTTTGTTTGTTTGTTTGTTTTTTTTAAAGAAAAGCAAGTATTTCTCTTGACAATTTTAATAAAAGGTAAACATTTCTCCACTAGTTTAAATAGTACATATTTAAATTAAATGATTGTAGCAGAAAAAAATAAATATAATCCAAAAATTTAACAGTTACTCCCTATCCTGCCCCAAATAGGCTTCTAGTGGAGACAACAGTGGTCTGTTAACACACTTTACCTGTACTAAGAACCAAAAATCTGAAGAAGTCACTATGAGAAAGTAAAATTCTATAGCTGGTTATGACAGTGAAAGAAATGTAATAGAAAATTCAGCTTGAAGTGGTATTTTAGTGAAATTAACTGTTCTGCTTCTTTTTGTCTTATTGCTTATTTTTCTCCTCACTGAACTGACTACAGCTGGTAATGATGGTAAGCGCTGATCACATACCAACTGCTTCAGGTAACATTAGATATGAGGGTTAAATGAGCACAAATTGGAAGGTGCAATGGAAAGTTAAAATCTAGCTGGTGTTATTGTTACAAAGGCATTAGGTGAACTTTCAGTTCTCAGTGCACGTGCTCTAGCTCTGCTGAGCCTTATTAACTGTAGAGTGGAGCACTTGAGTTAGTGTCTGAAATTATTTGAGGCACAGATCATTCTGATGTGGTCCATACTGAGGTAGGTACACAGTGCAGATGGTTTTGTAAACACATTTAACTTATACACACAATCGCGTGTGTGTCTGTAAATGAAATACCAGGCTTCTGTAACCATAATAAGGACAGAAGAGTGTAAGTCAATACCATATGTAAGGTAGCTTGTGCACCTGTTTGGAAAGCTGAAGAGGTCTGATGAAATCCATTTTTCACATGAGAAACCTGGGTCCAGCAATGGGTCATACATAGTCAGCTAGAAGCTATATTTGGGGTTAGGGACACAGGCCTTGAAGAGGTTTCTCCTAATTTTCAGTGTACAGGATTTGGTGCATTGGGATCATTGCGCCCAAAAGGAAGAGCCCCTTCTTGTGTCCTATAGCATCGTGCGACTATCTGGCAACAGCAACACTTGTGCTCTCTGTAGCAAGACGGGCAAGAAAGGACCTCGCAACTGTGTTACTGCAACCCAGACCAAGGCTCTGTAAAGGACTTTCACTGGTCCCACATGGCATAGATGAAATGTCACATGACATCTCTACTTGAATTACAAATTCAAATAGAGATTTGGAAGAATTGGGATATAGCAGTAGAAAGCTATAAGGAAAAGTGAAGGGCTTGGCGTGCATCCATAACTCAGATAACAGGAAAACCTTACTGCTCTTATGAGTATAGTACTGTGCAACTTTTGGTACACCTGAGTATTCTGGATATCATCCTAAATCAGTAACTCGGTTTTAGATCTCTGTTTTTATCTAGATAAACTTCTTGAAGATTCAGGTGCCACAGATCTGTACTATAATAATGAAAGGAGTCTGTGCCTTTCTTAGCTTGTAAGGGATTTAATAGACATCCACAACCTATGTGAGTTAAGGAAATCATGAATGAATTCTGCTGAGGTGGGGATTACTAGCTAAACAGCCTATCGATCAGTGGTAGAAAAAACTGCTCAGGATTTCCCAAAAGATGGTGTTGGTTTTGGTTTGGTGGTGGTGGTGGTTGGTTTTTTTGGTGGTGGTGGTTTTTNATGCACAGATGTGGCTTCACTTAAAGTTGTACTGAATACTGGTATCAGTGAATACTGGGCACTAATAGAAGTCCAGCTTAATACAGAGTTTAGCTGTAACTCCAAAGGTAATTCAAATACAAACTGAGCTTTCCAAGCATGGACTTTTATTGTCATGTATGGTAGATGTTAGATCCCAAAGCACTTATCTTAAAGACACCAGGTGGTAGTACTGGAAGTATTGCAGCCCTGAAAATGACCTTGGCAAAATAACATCCTCACAGAAGCCCAGAGAGTCTCTGCCCCTGCATGGAAAAGTTTCAACAGTCTGCCAGCATGAAATCTGGCACAACGTCCTCCATGCCAAAGTGATGCAAATCTTGTACAGATGGTTAAACATGCAGTAGTTGACCTATTAAGATGATTAAGATCTTGTCCTTTAAGGTATTTGGCAATGGTTTATGATTTTATTCTGATCTAATTTCTTTTGGAGGGGGACCCACCCATGTGAAAGGAAGCATGCCTGAAAAAAGTAATAACCAATACTTCCTGGACTTAGGACTGAAATTGTACTCTTGTACAATGTGTACAAACACATTTATATCAATGGGAATGAAGATTTACGATGCATATGGTAGTTGCCTTCCTGTTCCTTCATCCCTGTTCTTCCTTCACTTCCTAGCTGCTGTTTTTAGAAACAGCCTTTTGTCTTTCAGTTATTATAGCTACCCTCTATATCCTATGAGTTATACCAGCATATATAGAGAGGAGTTCCACCACAGATGTAAGGTAGCAGTCCCACCAGATTAGAAAGAGACAAATTCAGTAATGTATTTTTATTTCATTCCAAGTGGGAGTCTTAAAAAGCTTAAAAATAATCCAAAGCCTAATTACAAATGATCCTTCCCTGGAGTTCCAATGAGTAGAAACTGATCTTTGTTTTATCCAGATGTCAAAAGAGCTAATTTCACAAATCACTAGAATAGGGATGTATAATAACATTTTGATAGTTTGTTTACCTGTTTAATTGAATGAATGGCCAAAGCCAGAATAAATACTTTGCAACCTTCTCTTACAAGAGCTGCTGCTGGGAGTAATCATCCTCACTATGTATGTTTTGTGGTTTAGCCTTTTAAGATTAGGTAAAAGGGTTGGGTTCAGCGTTTGTGCATAAAGGAGGAATATTACTTTTTCTGTCTGAAAAAGCTGAGAAAGCCTATTAAAAGAAACAGACTTAATGTTAATAGATTGGACCTTACTGCTAGATGATTCTATTAATTCTGACATTGCAGTTGGTGTACTGTTTATAGAGATTTTTTTTTTCCGCTTGTATTCTGATGGAGTATATTTAGTAAGAGCCATCATCCAAAATCTTCTCTATTTTTCCTATTTTTGTTGTTTCAGTTTCAGACACTGTGCTTAGACAGTTGATACTTTTTGTATTGAATTTGTGTAAGCTGCATAGGAGTGTGTAGTAGACATTGCAAAGTTGTGTAATAATCCCTCATTCAACTTCTTCAATATTAACAACCCATTCTTCTGTCCACTTTCTACTTCAAACATTGTATCATGTTTAGACTCAGGGAATAATAAAAAAACATGTGCAAAGGTAATTTGTGAAGACCACACACTTTTGTTAAACTTTGCATCTAGGTCTCAAGGAATATTACAACTGAAGTAGTACCTATGGCAACCTCCCCTACAGGGAAGTAAGTGTTAGACCTGCTGATAAGTTTGTTTTGGGCAGATCTTCCACATAAATGGATTAAAGTGCAACTGGGCATCAGCCCACTCTGACTGGCAGTGTTCCTGATATGTTTGTGCAGGACAAACATACACAACTGGTTTGCCAACCAACCGGCGATACACCTGTTAAGAGCTGAAAATTATACCTTTCACTAGCCCCATTTCCTCCTTCCCTCACCCGAAGGCATAAAGCTCTAAACGTTGGCTAGTTGTGAAGGCACTTGGTCTTCACCCAGTGATGGCTATCTGGGTCCTCCTGCTAATGATCTGCTGCCCTAGATCCAGCTTTTGAGAATGCCATTTACCTACCAGCTCATGTTGCTAACAGAAATGAGTTCTTATATTAGGGCAGAGATGTGATGGAGCCCATTTTTCTTTCTAAGGAAAAATCTCTCCAAAGAGAGATTTCAAATGCAACATATTTCCTTTGCTTCCCCTTTACCTTGTTTTGACTCTGAAGTCCCAGGAACAGTTTTCCAAAAGCTACTGTTTCAGCTGAAAGCAGAGGATGGACAGGCCTCCAAGGACACCATAACTTCATCTTGGCTGCATTCAACATTTGCATTCATTACATCAAAAAGTCAGCCATATGTGAATTTATGGAAGGTACTGAAGTTTCCAAATTTTCTTGCCTTGACTTGCACTGCAGGCTATTATCACAGCCATTAATCTTAAACTATCAGAATAGTGAGATAACAGATGAGTTGGATTTTGTCTAATCAGCTTTCAAAGTAATAAAGAATAATGACACCGACAAGAAAACTCTTCAGGGAATCTGCAGAGCAGCCTCAGCTCCAAACCATCTGGGAAAACAATACCACAAGCCTAAGTGGCTGCAAAGATTTCTCTACAAAACAGCCCCATTCTACTCCAGGTGACATTTGTGCTGCTTTAGGTCCAGTGGCTAAGATGAAGTCAGTGACAATTTCCTGGTGAAAACAGGGCAGGATTGAAAAATGATGACATGCCTTCTTGGTTTGTGTGGCAACAGGTCACCCGAATGTGGGATCAAGACTATGCAACAAAGCATCTTTAGGAGTCTATATGGTATTCATCGTTACTTTGACTGGCAGCTTCCTCTATCAACAGGTTTCAGAGCACTAAGTTCTGCCCCATGACTGTAACCTCTGGTTTGCTAAACCTAGAGCAGCATGACTGTGATATAGGTCAAATGAGGCTCCGGTATGTCATTACCGGTGCAGTATTAAGGTGGTGAAAACATGCCTGGTGACTGAGGATCATCTGAAAGGTATACACAGAAGTACAGGATATTAAGTAAATTATGAAATTGTTCCCAAAGATTTAAATGCTTTTAAGATACAGAGAATGACTTTTAACATTAATGTTGCTGGAATTATAATTATAATTCCATAAGTTAAGAATGGGAACATAAACCATTTGTCATTTGCTCTCTACCTTTGACAACTCTTACCGGATATCTAGTATGCTCTACCTGTCATGTACTGAAGAATAAAGCTGCCCAGCTAACACAAATGCAACATGCAGTGTCTGTTGATTTTTTTTAAAACTGCTTGCAGTGTATGTACCAGTTGCTTTGATGCAGAAAGTTATCTAGCATTCACCTACAGACTTCGCAAGAAGATACTACCGTGTTGCTTATTCTCATATGTCCTTGTGGTGGTTTTAGCAGTTACCTGCCCCCCCACCTTTTGATATAACCCCTCCTAGGACTCAGAAACAGCTGGAAGTTAATAAATGAAGCTTTATATTTACAGCAATGCTCAATATACAAGCAGATATTTACAATGTATAATAGATATTTTCAGATATATACAGTGAAAAGATAATACAGAAACATCACACCCCTCCCAGAGACCAAAATCCCTAAGAGGGTTTCCAACCACCCCTACCACCTTTCATCCCTTCCCCAATCTTATCTCACTATCTGTTGATGCAGCAGATAGGCAGAGGTAGATCAGCCAGGGGGATTAGCAGTAGGAAAGGAGTTAGTAGAATTACTGAGAATTAGCTACAAAGGCAGAGACAAATGAACGATGCAAAGAGAGCAACTGCAGCCCTGAGCGGTCTGAAATCGTCTGACTTATCTATATTTGGGTTGCAACTCTTAAAACATTTTTTTTCTTTTCTCAGTAAAGCTGTGAGTGAAGTGACACCATGTATTTTCATTTCTCAGCCTATAGTCTAATTTCTCACTAAAATTCTACAATCAGTTCAAACCAGCACAGTCATACGAGATTTCACTTGCCATGCCCTTAACTTGCAGAACTGATTGTGTATTTTTATGAATCAAGGACATTCTTATGTACTATTTTATTTTTTTTTCTAATTGAGTTTGAAAATGTACTATTTTCAAAGGACAGAAACAAAGGATATGTCAGAAGAGACTAGACTCAAAATGTATCATTCAGTATCACATTTCTCACTGTGTATAGCTCAGAAGAGGATGTAAAAAACCCCACAAAACCTATGTGCAAGGATGTAATTAAGTAAAAGTTTAGGATATGGCTTTATCATAAGAATTTAACACCTAGAATTTGAAAATCCTTGATTACTACTGACCTACTTGTTTTTCCAATGAATGCAGTTTACCTTTGCCCTTGAGGCAATCACAATCTTTTTCATTCTCTTCTACTTCCCTCCCACTCTAACTGATTTCTTTTGCTAATGTTATTTTGCATCTTCAAAATGCTCCTTGCTCTGACAGGGTGAAACGGTTGCTGGCTGCTGCTGCTGCAATCCACGTTAAAGAGGAATTTGTGTTGGGTTTTGATGTTTTTGCATCACCAGCAGATGTAAAGGAAGCTGCATTCACAAAACACTTTGAGCTACATAATGGCTCTTGAAAGCCAAAGGAGGGTGAGGAAGGGAGTGCACTCTAAGTACTCTGGAGGGGTACATTATGTCTCTGCCAAATGTCATGCTGTTGAGAGGCATCAGCTGAAGCAGAGGTCCAATGAGTGAATGTTTGTAGGATACATGCTGCTTGTATCAGTTGATCTTCACACACCAATGTGCTCCAGCTGCAGAGGGAGTAGCAGCAGGACAGAGTCTACTGGACAACTTGGTCTCTCCACCATCTCCAGTTAATCCTTCTCTTTATCGTGCTCGAGGTGCAGAAAAGAGATCTGTGCCCCTTTTCCAGATGGGGGAGAAGTAGGTGGAAGAGAATAGGCTACTGTCTTTCCTTATATGCAGACATTGAAATTGCTGTCTTGCTCTATAAACTTACTGGAAGAGAGCTATGACTCACTTTAATCACGGTCCTTTAAATGGGGCAAATTATATTTTTCCATGTGTCTCAATTTCTTTTTTGTTTTTACTTGAAGATTCAGAGTAGTACATGGGTAGCTACATTTTTCAGCATCTGGGGAATGAGAGGAGGGTGTAAGGGAACAGGTTTTTTTTTTTTCCAGTAGTGAGCTTTCTCTGAGTCTGCTGGAGAAACAGATCTCTCTTTAAGATTCTGTGCTTGTACAAGGCTTCCTTTCCACCAAAGCACACATTCTGCTGGATTCTGAGCAGTATGCTTAATAAAATAGATGTTCCCTGTACTGGGTTGAGGCTAGCTGCCCCCACCCTGAGCCCAAAAGCCCAATAAAGACTCAAAACGATTTGGAAGTAAAAAGGATAAACTTTAACAACAAGTAAGGGGAAAGGTTTTTTTTACAAAAGGTGGGAGAAAGGGAAACAAGCTTTGGGATATGGGGAATAAGGGAAAAGGGTACAGAGACCAGGGAGAAAAGGGGAGAAGGAAAAAAAAAAAAAAATACAACCGCGGCAGGCAGCTGAAGTTCGATTGGCTTTGGAAAGCAGGATGCAGGAATCCTATAGCGAAAAAGTTTCAGTCCCAGTTTCAGCAGACAATAACGGNAACCTGGGAAAAGGGTGAAACCATTCCTTGGGAAAAGACAGGGGGCGCCAGGGGGGCTTAACCCTTCACATTCCCATACTTTGCACAGATGGGTAAGCTCTCCCTCTTCTATAGTTTTCCAGAAGTATTCTGAAATAACAGCCTTTCCTGCTTCCTATGTGGGGACTGCTCAAGACCCACCAAATTTGCAGGTCATGAAAGCAATTGTAAAACCATGACACAATATGTGATATCTTTATATGAGGTTGGTTTTCAGTCTCCACAAATAAAAGTAACTTGTTTCTCTACATGTTGAAGTCAGGCTTTCCTTGTGTAGATACTCTGGTCTGGTTTTAAAAATGTGTTATTTGCAAAGTGCTTCCATTTTGCAAAAGACCCTTGGCTCTTTATCCTGCTGCCATCTCTTTATTCTTTCCTTCCTTCCTTCTTTTACTTCTCTTACATCCTGCTCCTCTTCCTCTCTTCTTCACCTTCTTCACCCCTCTTTCTTTTCCTCCTTTCTTTCTCTCTTTCTTTAAATACCAGATGCTCTTATAATCAACAGATAAAATCCAAGACTTTTTTATAAATACCATATAATGTTTTCTGTCAAAAACCCCTAAGTGCCTACTTTAGAAGCTGGAAATGGACTCTGTGTGTGTTTGGGGGCAATAGGGAACACTGTTGGTGTAATATGTGCTTTCTTCTCACCCAACTTTTCTGTTTATTCCTTACAGCTTACTTCTCTTGGTCACTAACAGATGAATATGCAACTTCCCTTCCTGATCTAAGCTTACCTTGCATTTGTTCTTTGAATCCAATTTACTGTCAATGAATACCAGATAAATTTTATAGAAGGCAAAAATGCCATGCAGATTTAGAAGAGCTTAGGTTTCAGATGTATTTATTCTGTGAGTTTTCTGCACATTAGTGTATGTAATATGCTTCTAGAGAGCCCTTTCCACTTTATGCTCTTCAGACTCCAACCTCACTGTGCTTCCATCTATTTTTATCACATCTGAGTCTTGTATACAATACATTCTCATACTGTTTTGTGCAAGGTCCATAATTCAGCACATTTGGCTTAGAGAAAGAGAGCACATTTTTTAATTTCAATTGTTCTTTCCTTTATTCTTTAAGCCTAGTTTAATTTTAAGCTTTAAAACCAGAGGCAGTGAGCTGTGTTTTTCCACCAAGGACAGGAAAAGCAGGTTTTTTTATGTATGTTCCTTACTTCACTGTTTTGCGGACAGGGTTGGATGTCTCCATAATAGATTCGGTTGAGAGTAGAAGAGTGGTAGACGACCTGTGCCTGAATAGTTGAGGGAGACAGGCCTCCCTCCTTCATATTAGTGCCCAGCCAATTGGTATACTCCATCAACAGTCTGTGTATTTCTGTGCTACACATCCTGTATGTTTGTAACTCTTTCAGGGTAATAGACAAAACTCATTTTGTCTATATTCTCTACCTTGACTCATGTGCGGATTAAAATTGGTTTAACTGCAGCTCTTTCTTCAGTGACCTGGGAAGACAACAGTTGTGTGCACAGCTTATCACCACTAATGCTAGCTGCATCACCTTCTGGCAAGAAAAGAATTGAAACAATGCCAAGTAATTTTAATAACAAGTAATTATAATAACAAGAATTCTGTAGCCAATGGGTTGAATCTGGGACTCACAGTGAGAGATTTTCCATGCTAGAGTCTCTGGCCTGTGTGCTTAAACATACATTTTAGTTTTTTACTTTAGAAGATGTTTATACCTGGAATACTGCTATAAGGCCCTTATTGCAGATTACATCACTATTGAATTCCAGTAAATATCTATTCAGAACAATCCATATATAGCAAAAAAAAGTGTTAGATGAATCATTGCTAACAGAAAGGAAAGTACAGGTTTAGGAAAAGACAAGCAAAATCTTACCTTACAGACTGAAACAAGTTACATTCATCTGTGCTTCTGATGTATACAACATTGCTGTCTTGTCTGTCTCTATTTTGCTTTTTGCCTTAATATTTAGCCAGGGAAATCTGCTTATCCAGAATGTTCTACAATAACACTCAGTAACATGCAATAACATTTGATCAGAGTGCAATTCCGGAAAACCGTTGTGCATCTTGGCTTTACAAATACCACAGACCTCCTGCTGGGTTACTTGGGATAGAATTTCACCTCCTGATCACTTAGTTGCTGTGATCAGCAGGTTGAGGAAGGTTCTCCTGCCTCTCTACTCTGCCATAGTGAGGTCATATCTGAAGTACTGTGTCCAGGTCTGGACTCCCCAGTTCAGGAAAGAGAGGGAGCTATTGGAGAAAGTTCAGTGATGGGCTCCAAAGACAATGAAGTAACTGGACCATCTTTCTTACAAGGACAGGCTTAGAGACCTGAGGCTCTTTAGCCTGAGAAAAGACAACTGTGAGCTAATCTTTTAAATGCTTGTAAATAGCTGAAGGGTGGGTGTCAAGACAATGGGTCCAGACTCTCTCAGTGATGGACAGTGACAGGACAAGTGGCAATGAGAACAAACTAGAACACAGGAAGTTCCAACACAACATAAGGAAAAAAATTCTTTCCTGTGAGTGTGATGGAGTATTGGAATGGGCTGCCCAGAGAGGTTGTGGAGTCTCCTCTCAGATTTTCAAAACACACCTGTACACATTTGGGTGGACCCTAGGCAACCCTGTTTTAGCAGGGGTTTGGACTAGGTAATTGCCAGAGGTCCCTTCCAATCCCTAGAATTCTGTGAGACTCTGTGTGAACATTAATATCAACTAGCATTAGGATTCAAATACTATAACCCTCATAGTGAAGGTCTTGATTCCTTATTTCATTAAAACTAGAACGTGAAATAATTTGGTGAACGGTTTGTGCACAATTCAGCACAATTTTGAGCAGTAACTGAAATACTGGGATAAATAAATATTGTAGTGTTTAAGAGACCTTCTTTAAGGTAGAAGGAGAAATGTCACAGAATAACAGGTACACAGTCTACGGGAATGTAAGAATCTTAGTTCAAATCCTCTTTTGTTTGATTCCATAGAATTGGATCCAAGGTGCCACACATCATTAGTGACTGCCTGAAGTGGTATATGAAAAACTCTGGAACAAAATTTTATAAATATCTGAGGGCAAGGCAGTCCACAAGGACAGGTCAAACCAGCAGTAGAAGTATCATTGCAGACTAGGATTTCAAACCTCATGGAAGTGTCCTAATGACTACTGGGTTCTTTTTTCAGCCTCAGTTTTGCTGAAGATATAACACACTTACTGGAGAAACTGAAGTGAGTTAACTATAGAATACTCTAAGTTACTTTACAAGGTTATTCTTTGGGAATTTGGAAAACTTTTTTTTTTTTTTTTGCTTCCTTAGCAAGTTGGAAAAGTGTTTAACTTCAGTATTGCAGGGTTATTCCATACTTCTCTGATTTTATAAATCTAGTGTTTTAATTGTATTAAAAATATCCAAACCAAGTTTGTTTTTTCACTTGATTTTTTTTAAAGTCAGTTTGGAATTCAAGCAAATCTTAACTAAAACAAAATCTGTTTAAGTCAGTTTTTTAAATGTCTACACTTAGTTGAAGGCATTCACATGAATGTACATCAATGAATGCTTTTTACTATGTTTCACTGGTAAAATTGAAATAGATTTCCTGGGGTGTAACTCCAAAAACATTGGGTTTGCATTTGCTGGGGATTATGCCTATGTCATTGTTGCTGCACATCCGTATGAAAGATGGAGAAATCTGATACCTCAGTCTTTGCTGTATGACTTTTAGGTCAAGAATTTTAAATCTTGTTGCTGTACACAGAGAAGAGTATTTTCTTTGCCATACCTGTTTTTTCTGCATGTAGAGACACCGATGACAAGAATGTTCTGTCATTGCACCTTGTAGTAGCCCCACATGCAATAAAAATACAAGGGGAGCTAGATTCTATAATAATCTTATACATGATATCTCCATATATAAAAAAGGGATTAAATAGTTAACTAATAGATTTCTATTAAAATAAGGAATTTTGAGTAAACAAAGATTTTCTAACATCTTTTGTGAAAATTGTGTATCGTATGAAATAGCTTTAGTGTGCCAGGAAATGGAGTGGGACATGGCATGAAAGCAAGTGTGAGAAATTCTAATAGACACATTGGCTGATATTTCATACAAATTCTTTTTCCTATTTTAAACTTGTTTACACATTTGTTTGTAAAAGTGTTCTGTATATGACCTATAAACTCCTGTATGAATTGCACTTCAAACTACACCAGAGAGCAGCAGAACACCACCAGGGAGGGTGTAGCCACAACCTCCCTGGGCAACCTGTGCCAGTGTCTCACCACCCTCACTGTAAAGAACTTCCTCCTCCCCTCTACTAATTTAAACCCATTACCCTCATCTTGTCATTACAAGACCTTGTAAATAGTCCCTCCCCAGCCTTCCTGTAGGCCCCCTTCAGACACTGGAAGGCTACTATAAGGTCTCCTCAAAGCCTTCTCTTCTCCAGGATGAAAAGCCCCAACTCCCTCAGCCTGTCCTCATAGCAGAGGTGCTGCAGCCCTCTGATCATCTTCATGGCCCTCCTGTGGACTCTGTCCAACAGTTCCATGTCCTTCCTGTGCTGGGGGCTCCAGAACTGCACACAGTACTCCAGGTGGGGTCTGATGACAACAGAGTAAAGAGGAAGAATCCCCTTTCTTGCCCTGCTGGCCATGCTGCTCCTGATGCAGCCCAGGACACAGTTGCTGTCTGGGCTGCATGCACACACTGTTGGTTCATGTTGAACTTTTCATCAACCCAGACCCCCAGGTCCTTTTCCTCAGGGCTGCTCTCCAGACATTCTCCACCCAGCCTGGATTTGTGCTTGGGGTTGTGCTGACCCAGGTGCAGGACCTGACCTACTAGAGAACTACTAGAAAGAATCAAATGAAGAGCCACAAAGATGGTTAGAGAACAGGATTATCTCTTTTGTGAGGACAGGCTAAGAGATCTGGGGCTCTTTAGTCTGGAGAAGACTGAAAGGGGATCTTATCAATACTTATCAACATCTAAAGGGTGGCTGTGAAGAGAATGGGGCTGGGCTCTTTTCAGTGGTGACTAGTGATAGGATGAAGGCCAATGGACACAATAGAATACAGAAAGTTCCGCTTCAACACACAGAAAAAAAATCTTTACCTTGAGGCCAATTGAATACTAGAACAGGCTGCAAAGAGAGGCTATGGAGCCTGCCTCTGTTGAGACATTAAAATCTTGCCCAGATGAAATCCTGTGTGCCCTGATCTAGGTGAACTTGTGTTAGCAGGGTGTTTGGACTAGATGATCATCAGAGGCCCCTTCCAATCTGTACCATTCTGTGATACTGTTAGGACACTAAGGCCCAGTTTGTATAGGTAGATTGGTGATGAATAGGATTCAAAATAAGGCAACTGTGAATACTAACAGGAAAGCAAACTTTCCACATTATACTGATTTGCCAAGTCTGTTGAAGCCTTAAAGACTCCAAGAGATGACTTATCAAAGATTTGCAGTTGTAATGTAAGAGTTTTTTTCTTGCTCCTATCTCATCTGTACTCTTGCAGAGATCACTGTTTTCAGAGCAAAGCCAATAAAAGAATACTAGAATGTCTGTAACCAAGAATAGCTCGGGAAAGGGAAAACTCTGATTGTTAAACCAACAAGCCCATGTTGTAAAGGAAGTGCAGTTGCAACTGTTTTCAGTGTGGCCAAATGGATATTTTTTTAAAAAATTAGCTAAAAAGCACAAACCAAAGACCTGGCCAATTGTTTCTTTATGTCTCACACAGATATTTGGCAATTCTGGGAGCAGTTTCAGGAGGATGTGCTGAGACTGGGTGTGTAGGTGATTCAGGTGAGCTGAAAGTAGCTTTCACCTGCTGTCAGAGGGGAATGCTCAGGAGAATTTCTTTCTGTGCAATTTACTCTCTTAAAATCTGTTTGCAGACCCAACTTATTTTGTGCTTAATTGATGTCAGCAGAAAGCTGTGTTTCCTGCCAGCTTTTAGGGTGATGTACTACAACAGGATAAGCTGATAGGAGTGAGTGCGAGTGAGACACAGTTGTGTCTGGCCTGGTCATGGATAGTGAGGACAAGAGATGGATCCATACCTGCATTTGGAAATTTGGACCTTTCTGCACTCTAGCATCTCTTTCACCGTAAAGCAATTTAGTAAGAATTGAGATACTTCCCTCTTTTTTCTCACAGCAAGTTTTGGGTGGAAGGATGAGCATATTAAACCCCTTTTAATGCAGACAAATTAGCAGACAATCACATAACAAAATAATTCATTTAGGTTAAAATAAGATACTCCAGATCCAGTCAAAGTCTTAATGATTTAGAGATAATCTCTAGGGCATTTAGTTTATGTAGATGAATTGGTGAAAGGTGCTTGTGCTCTTTAAAAAAGTGAAAGGGAATGGATAAATCACCACAACAGAATGCATTAGGAGGAGCTCCAAAGTCCCTGAACCATTTTCTGTACCTCCTCTGGCACTGTTAATCTAACCCAGCCTCTTAAGAATGACTTTATTAGAAAATTGGCAAAGTTTAAGCAACAAATGCACCTAATCCACAGAGCAACTCCAGAGATTATGAAGCAAGAGAGTTCTCTTTGTGCCACATTGACCACTAACTCATGGCCACTGAGGTCAGTGGAGCTGATCCAAACCACACTTGCTGAAAAATACGGCTTCATTCTCTGGCATATTTGTTTTACTCCAGTGCTTGCTACTTATAATATGAGGGGATAAATTATGACATTATAATTTAAAGCCTGGTAATATGTAGGGACTTATGATTGGAAAAAAGATTTCCTAGGCTAGTGAGAAATGCAATGGATGAAACTATAGTCATTAATCCCATATTAAGGTCTAATTTTTCTGGCTGATTCCTTCAAAATCCAGTGAGGGTGAAGGGCAGTGAGAGCTCCACAGAAAGGTCAGTCACTCTGAAGACTCTGGAAGCCTTAGCAGAGCTGTCAGATGTTTCCTATATCCATTCAAGTTAATAAAGTCTCCTACCTTACTGCTACAAAACCTACACTACATAGTATGAGCTGTTGTTTTTTCTTTCCAGTAACCTTCTTGTCCTAATTCTCTGGAGAGCACAATTACTAACTCTTCCTTTCCTTTTACCCTGTCATTGTCTTCTGCATATATATTCCATAAACTTTGATTTATATCAACTGTGTATCTTCTTAAGACAGAATCACAAAATATATGCAGTTGGAACAAACCTTAAAGATCATCCAGTCCAACCCTCAACCCAGCACTGAAGGGTCAACAATGAACCATGTGCCTGTGTGCCAGGTCCACATGGCACTTGAATGCCTTCAGGGATGGTGACTCCACCACTGCCCTGGGCAGACCATTCCAGTGTTTGATAACCCTTTCAGTGAGGAAATATTTCCTAATATCCAGCCTGAACCTCCCTTGGCACAGCTTGTAACCATTTTCTCTAGTCCTGTCACTTGTCATCAAGAAGAAGAGGATATCCCTATCCAGAGTACTGAACTGTTGGGCTAAAGCCATGAACTCTTGGTCTTATAGCATGAATTTGTAGATTTTTCAAGCACATGATTAAGTAATGCTGTAAGAAATGCAGGCATGAGTCACTTGGAACATGCCACTTGTAAGAAGGAATATGTGGAATGAAGTATGTGCTGTATTTTTAGTAATGCTTTGTCAAGAAACGTATGGAAAGAAATGGTTTATGTGAATGGGCCTCATAGCATTTGGTGGGTGATGCTTTTTCCCTTTTTTATTTTTAATTATTTTTCACATTAATGTGATTACCTCAAGATTATCTTTTGGTGTTTCATGAACCCAAGGTGTTTTGTTGCACTTCAGTTGTATTCTGTAACATTAAAAAAACATTCAGAATTGTTTGAGCCAAACGTTTTCAATCTTCAGCTATTTAAATAATAATAACTTTCAGAAAATGAGTCTTTCATTGGTGGAGGCTATCTGCTTCTGAAAAGCTGGCTCTTCACTTTCCCAGAACATTAATTGAAGCAATTCTGCTCTCTTCTTCCATTCATTATCAATCCTATACTTTGACTGTGCTTGGGATGAAATTTTGACTTCATATATATTATGTTCATGATTTTATGCCTTGCAGATATTGCCATTGCTGCCAAAATCCTATTGTGTTTGGTAAGTTTACCTATATGGAAGCAGCAGTGAACAAAGAAGACCTAAGTAATTTCTGATGTTTGGTGTTAGAATTAACATATGTGTGCTTGACAGGTTGAACATTAGGCAAATACTGTTCCCTTTAGTCTTTACTGGGTTTCTAGTATATTTCTAGGAGTTTTACTAGGTTTACTAGTAGGTTTCTAGGAGTAGTTACTATTGTCTTGAATGTAAGCTGTTGAATTGTTTCTGAGAATATGACAGCCCAATTAAAAGTACCACTGTCTCTAATTCTGCTAAGATACTGAATATTTCAAAACACATTATTCATGGATAGATGTCAGACAGGGAGAAGAACGGAGATGCTGACAATGGGAATAAACCTTCCTTATAATACATCAAAAAGAAAGAAAAAAAGAAGGCTTTTTACTTCTGAGTTGAAGAAAACTAATCCATTTCTTTCTCTTTCAGTTTGGTCTTTCCCCCATTTACACCCAGAAGGTGTAAACCTTACTATTAATCCATGTGTAGAAACTGGGAACACAACCACCACTTTGACAAGTGTCTGAAGGAAGATCATACTCCATGTATTAAGTACTGAGAGATCTTGCAAACTGACTTTTTTTGAACAGCTGGCAGTTTTACAGAAGTACACTGCTGCTTTCCATAGCTTCACAGAGAAGAACATTAACATGGCTATACCTGCTTTTGAAGGTATTTCTATGAAGATGGTAGAAGATGACTCATTTCCATCCATTGCAGCCTCACATAAGACACTCTCAGCCACTTCCCATTCCCTGAACCCATACTGTTTGAGTTGCTGGTTCTATGTGCTGGTTTTGGTTGAGACTGATTTTTTTTATTGTGTGTGTGTGTAGTCTTCATAGAACCATAGAACGGTTTCGTTTAGAAGCGACCTCACAAATCATCCAGTTCCAATGCCGCACCATAGGCAGGGACACCTCCCACTAGATCAGGTCACTCAAGAC
>VWZI01019243.1:0-18183 GCA_013396835.1 Psilopogon haemacephalus
AAAATGGATTCTTTTTGGAAAATGTGATTAGACATTGGAGTAAGATGTACAGGGAGGTTGTAGACTCACTGTCCTTGGAGGTGCTGAAGTAAAGTGTAGACATGACACTTTAGGACATGGATTAGTGGACATGACAGTGTAAGGTTGACAGTTGTACTTGATGATTTTTATAGTTTTTTTTTTTCCAACGGAAACAATTCTGATCCTAGGATTTAATAAAACATAGAATTTCAAATAATAATGATGCTTTTTACTTCTATTGGACTTCGCAACATCTCTGTTACTTGTTATTCATACTTGTTTCCAATAACAAATTAACTTCAGCCTCAAAAAGACTTCCTAATTGACAGCTTTATAGGCAAAATAAATATTTTTTGATAGATAAACAGGATCATAGGTGGCAAAGTTCTGTAGTTAGAAATTACTTTTTCACTAGGGCATTGTTTTGGTCTGTAACTTTGGGATGTCTCATGCTCTTATTCACATTATCTAAGAATTGTGATCAGTATTTCAAAACTTCTTTCTTTGGGTACCAGTTTAGATAATGGTCTCAGAAAAAACAGTGCTCATCTTATTTGTTTTCACTCCAAGTGCATTGAGTGTTTTTTGTATCTTAAATTTCCTCTCCTTTGAAAACATGTTTGGAAATAGGCATATGATCACAAAATAGAAATTAACAGCAAGTTACTGAAAGTTATTTTGCCTTTTATGATGGGAAAATTACTTGGATAAAGATACAGTTCTCTGACTCAGGCACTGCACGATGAGTCTGAGTAAGATAAGACAAGATAGGAGATAACAGAAATCTCATGAATGCCAAGAAGTTCATTGTCTCGCAGTGGCATAGCCATCTTCATCTCACATCTATTAATCCTTCATAAGACTCAAAAAACCCAAGTTTGTTAAACAGGTTGAAGTCAAACCAGTCATGGATTTTAAGAATGCTTGTGATTCAGTTCAGCCTTTTCACGTAGCAATGAAAAATGTAAATACCTTGCCGTGTCAGTGCAGAAAATTTGTGAAGAAATAGCATTTGCTACTCCCTGGAAAACAGAATTAATTTCACAGAAATCAAAGGTTAGTGTTCCATTCTGCTCAGGATTATATAAATTGTGGGCTCCTATAATTTATGAAACATTTAAAGTAAGTTGTCTGATTGGCCTGCAAGGCCAAATGTGAAATATTCATTTAAACTAAAATTCCCATTGGATTTGTACTTAGTTATAGATACAATCCTTATGAATTCTAGGACTCTGCAGGAGTTAGCTTTTCTTGTCTTATTTATGTACTCTAAATATAGCAGTCATGTGTCGAATTAGAAGTACATTTATAAATAATTTATGAGGGATGAATAATGGATTCTTAGAAGTCTTAATAAATGACTAATCAATCATTATAGAATCCACAGGGCAGAGGTTACTTCTAAACATGGCAAATAAACCACAAGAATAATAAGCTGTCCAGAAACCATCATCCTAGAAGGTGCTTATAATGATATAGATAACCATTTATATCCATAATATGCACTTAAGTAGACTTGATGAATAATACAAGAAACAAAATGTAAACCAGAGACATTTATTGTGTATGCTCCTGCAGACAATTAATCCTATTTTTCAAGCACTTCTGAAGCTGGGAAAAACAAAGAGACCTTGAATATTGCCAGCGAACATAGGTGTAATGTCCCTTCAAAATCATATTCTTGTTTTTCAGTTGATTTGTAGAAGGCGCTGTTAATTTACATTTTTTTAATCAGCAGTTTCTTAGTATGCAACTAGTATGACAGGTGACAGTTTATTTTTGCACAATTACTACTCAGGATTCCTTTGGAGATCTATATATATCTGTAAATAAGGAAGTAATATTTCCTCATCAACAATTTGTTATGCTATATGAAATAATGTTTTGCATATATAGATTGTATATGCACATAATGGTCAACATAAAAGACAGCAGAGAATCAGAGAATGGTTTAGTTTGGAACCAAAAATTTACATTAAAGGATGCTATAGGGCTGCAGCCAGGTCAAATAATGCAATGGCATCTAAATTTTGGATGTCTAACCAGTATTTTACATGACTATCATATAGAATGATATTATTTATTATTATATAGAATATTATATATGATTAANCATAAGAAAAGATGGACATAGGCAGCAAGGCACATTGTTCTTTTAAAAAGGTAAACTTTAAATTTATAGTTTATTGGCAACTTTTTATTTCTAAATTAATAACATTTATATTTAAAGACATTATTTCCATCATATTTTTAACAAGATGCCATAATTAATTCATTGGCCAGTCTTCTTTTAGTTTTTCTTAGCTGCTGAGCTGTTTCTGAGTAATTTTAAACATTAAGAAGTCTTTAAGACTGCTTCAGTAAATAAAATAATCCTAAGGAATAACTTGAAAGACAACTGAACGTGTCAGCTAAACAGTTTAAGCTCTCCAGCTCCAGTCTCTATAGGCAGCAATTACATTTTGAAGCAAAATGTTTTACAATTGTAATTACACATAATAGGAGGAATGTATTTTTCCCTTTATCCTACTCCCATGGTGAGTCAATTTAATTTTTAAATACAAGAGATATAATTGATTTTAACCCTAGATTAGTACTGAAAATGATCTATATATGCTTTCACTAATGGAACACAAGAATTGACATTCCTCAGGGACCTTAACCCAACCCCGTTCATGGCAACAATTATTAGATCCTGACAGGTTAGCTACTGGAAACAGGGGGGCATAGAATACCCTGCTGATTAACAGTCTACTGAAATAATTAATGTTATGCTCTTCTCATTTAATTATGGATTATTCACAAATATATTATTATTACAGACCACAAAGGGAAGTGGCTGTGCAGAGTTTTGACTTCCATCTGCAGTGCTCAGAAGGCCTTTTGCAAAGGTTTGAGTGAAACCTCTTGCTTTCATAGAATCAAATTATTTTGGTTGGAAAAGTCTTTCTGACTTGTTTCTACATATGTTTTAACAAATTGAGAACTTTCACAATTTCACTATGGATGGATCTGACATGTTCAGAAATAGTAAGTTATTGTAGCAGAGGGTTATTTAATTGATGTGAGATATTATTTTTTTCAAAATTAATATTGTTTCTTGATTCCCTCCACAACAAAATATTCAATATTCAGAACTCTTGCCACCCCAACCACTAATTTTAAAAATAATCAGGTTCTTCTGCAATGGTTGTGGAAAGCATTACATAAATTATAAACTAGGTCTAGCAATAGCTATAAGCAGTAATTGAACAGGAAGAAAAATTCTTGAGGGCAATATACCGCTTGCCCACTAGGTGGACTCAAGGAGGCCATTTATGGCAGAAGGCAAGTAGTAAATTACAAGAGGCTTTATTTACTCACAAAATATTATTACCCAATTTGCGGGGCTAGCTGTAGATTTGGAGAGTACTCAAAAGCTTTCAGGGAATTGTGTCAATGTCTTGTTGGCCAGCAAGGCTTCTGGTTCTTCCCAGGATTCACAGGATGCTGGCAAAAGAGGGCAGACAATCTCTGTCCTTGTCCTGGTTTCTCTGGATGATCTGTGTATCTCCAGGACTTCCCGTCTTGGCAGGAGAATTTCAGGTGTAGGCAGGATGTCTTGCTGAGGTACAGTCTCAACACAAATGTCACACTGGTATGCAGGCCTATTACATGGAGGCTTTTGGTGCCTATTCCTGGTAAACTCAAAGCAGGCAGTTCCAGTCGATTCAGACTGCAATAAGGCAATGAGGCAGCAGCAGGCAAGCAGGCACAAATACAATGGCAGAGCACATTGTGTTACCTGCTCATCTCTTTTCATCAATATAGCCCAAGACTAATGGGCTTTTGGTCACAGAATAGCCAATCAGAATGGCAGTTAGCCAAGTTTGACTGTATTAGATGAAGCTTACTTTAAATTTGGCAAAAACATAGGCCTTGCACAAGGCAGGCACAAACCAAATGCTTACCACAACATGTAAACAGGAGCAAAACAAGTCTGGGCAAGCCAGGTTCCTTAGACTCAATGGCTCCAGGTTCTTTTATTCTCTTTCTCATGATTGTTTCTGTCCACGATAAAAGGAGGGAGAGCAGAAAAACATCTGGGTAAGCCAGAACATGCATAAGTCTATTTTGATTTAATAGGACAGTCATGCATTTTTTCAACATTCTGAAGTGTCTTGAGGAAGAGCCGCCGCTGACCTATCATATTCAGACTTTGTCCTCAGTGTGCATTCTCATGGGAGACAAGGAGCATCACAGCACATATATCAACAAACATGTTCAACTCTGCAGGAGCCTGTAGACCCCTCAAGCACTAATTGATTATGCTCTGTCAGCTATTGGTAAAACTCAGTATCAGCCACATGTAGTTTTGCTATGAGAAAGAGAAAGACAGCGAGGTGTGTCCAGTGTGGCATTCCCTAGTTTGAACTGTAACAAAGAAGAAGTAAGAGGAGAAATTTCCAAACATCCAAGTATTGCTTAAAAGAATTTTGGGAGATCCCAATGTGGGAAATTTTAAACTAGCATTTACTTGGGGAAATGAACTAAAAGATTAAGTGTTTGGGTTTGGGTTTTTTTCACTTTTTATTCCCCCTAGAGGGTTTTATCTCTCCAAAATATATAAGCAGGAAGCAATTTTCTCCTACATGACCATGCTGCTGACTCTTATTGGTTACCTCAAACAGCCATGTATCCACTGTAGCTCTGTTGCCATTCACTTATTTATGAACTTGGTGACTTTGTCCTGGATAGATGCAAGTACAATTCTCTGAAACATTGCCTATTATAGCATTATTTATGCTGATAACAAATATGAAATATCTGCCTTCTCAACCATATCCAGAGATTCATCCCCACACCCTCACAGTAAATTTTAATTCTACAAAAACTGAACAGTTCCTGGTAAAACACATAGGGAAGAACTTGTGTTGCATACCCTATTCCTTATTGCATTACCATCCAAACAAATGCAAGGTTTCTATGGCATGTCAAGGCTGCCCAGCAGAGTGCAGTAACCGTTTAAGAAGCACATGTGTATTTTTCCTTGTCTGCATGATGAGGAGGCCCCTGGAAGCAGATTTCTAGCCAATATGTATGCATATGCCATTTACCAGGACTCAAAGTGCCTACTGAAGCACTTCCAAAACCCTGCAATAATAAAGAAATTCACTGCTGTTCATACATAATTGTGTTTTAAGCAGTCTGAAAGAGAAAAAACACCATCAGCTGATTATACTGAACCTGAGAAAACAGGCAATGATTGCATTTTTGCATATATAAATAACGATGAAAAGGTCTAAGTATAGAGTGAAGCTCTGCATTACATGGACATTTTCCATACATTTGTTCATGATGGTGATGAGGGGGAGGATAATGATGCTGAGTAACATTTTACAGTTTAAACATGTAGAGACCCCTACAAGATCAGGCAGGCTGTGGCACTGGATTGATGGCACAGGGTGACAGTTCCTGCCTCATGGTTTTTGCATTGAATGTGCATTGGACACAAACAGTTTAAGGAAAGAAACATGTTAAAAGGATAAGGGATACCAAACTGGTCCATAATGCATAGTAAACAGCATGAGCAAAGTAACTTAAAAATAAGTAGGCTACTGACTCCCTTTTATGGTCTTGAAAATGACTCTGTAAATAATTAGTGCAAGCTCACAAAGGCTATGTGAAGACTAAGAAGAGGTCTCATATATTTCACCTCCTCACAACAAAATACAATCATCCTGCATTTTCAGGAATGATCTCATGTAGTTCTTACTCTAAGGCACAAAGCTGAGCTATGTCATCATGACTGGTGGCAAGAGTGCTTCAGATTATTTCCCAGAGAGGTTGCATGTGCTGTGAGAAAAATGGGATTACCTCAGCCCACTTTCATGTACTAGCCTAGAACATCTTCCAAATTAGAGAGGATATACAACACTGTAGGTGGGTCAAAATTAAGAGCATCATCTTCACTCATGTTTGTTTAACAATTGAGTTTGATGCAAGTTTAAAAAACAGAAAGAAAATATATGAGCTTTTCAGAATGTTATTATGGCAAAGCTGAAGACTTTGGTTTGTGTGGAGATCCGAATGAAAGGATAGATAATATTTAGAGCTTCCATCTCTTAAAATTCAGCCTTCAAAATATATGGAAGAAAAACAGCTATTTCTGTTAAAGATCTAGTACCCATCTGATTTAGTTGGAGCAATTAATGAGGCAGAAAGTATAAAATATGTAGTTGATATATTTCTGAAAAGCTTTGCCCACAAACTACATACAAAGTACTTAAATTTGGGTTCTAATTTGTTCAGGAAATTCTTCACAAATATGCTTATGGGCAATTAATTTAGGAGAGTCAGAAAATTGGAAAAGTTTAGCCACAAAGTGGCTTTGACCCACTTATAAACAGGCAGCCTGGAGCCCTATGGAAAGTCTGTTCTACTCACAGTGGTGGAATAGAAGTTTTGAGATAGTCCTTGGCTCTTTTGCAGCATTGTTGGAACTGCTTGGTGTCCTGGTAGCTGTTGAGAGGCTCTAGCTGGTTGCTGGAAAAGAAGCAGACGATCTCTGACCTTATCCTGGTTCCTCTTGGCACAGAGGTTTGCAGAAGTGTAGGCAGAATCTCTTGCAGATGTGCAGAGAGCACGTTGGTGGCACTTCTCACCACAACATGAGGCACTTAATGCCTTCTCCTGGTAGACTTGAGGCACTTCAGTTTCCAGGTCGTTCCAAGACCAAACATCAGGGCTAAGTTGGTCTGAAGCAGGAGGTAGAGCAGAACCCATTGTCCAAGGTGAGAGCAGTGAGGCAGAAGCATTTTGTTTGAGCAGAGTAGAATATAGAGAAGGGCAGCACACTCTGAGGCAGAGCAATGAGACAGAAGCACTGCAACTGCTTGCAACTTAGCTCAATTTGTATTATTTGCCCAAGTGTATTGGCTCCTTTGTCCACAGAGATTCACCAATTAGCATGGCATTTGCAAAACTGACCATATTAGGTGGAACCAGGGCTTGCTTACCCTTATTTGGGTGAGACACTAACAAGTACCTAAACACCTGTGGGTACATGTTTATCACTTTGGAAGAGGACATAATGACTCAAGACTTTCTTTTCCTCCCAGCCTTTCTTTCCCCATAAGCAGAAGGGTGGGGCAAGCCAGGATATGTTTTAGGCCTATTAGCCTTACACAATACCATCGTGGTACCCAAGATATATCTCCTCAGATGTGGATACTTATAAGGCACAAAGTTAAAGGGTAGAGGAAAAAAAAAGACAGATTATAAAATAGCAGATATGAGGAAATGTTTTTTTCATGACTGAAGTCTCTCTAGTGTCTTTATCCTCTGCCTCCTATTAAACTAGATTGCTTCCATTTACTTAGTAGTGTAAATATCAGTTTATCAACTACATTTGTGGATGAATTTGGTCAGATTCCTTCTAATGATGCATACATTCCAAATCCAAGTAGTTGGATTGATGCCTTGTCTTATGTATCTAAAAACAGCTTCTTAATTTTTCTTACTGCTTCTAATCTTTTCTTGATCCTCGATCCACTGGAGAGTTTCATAGCAGCTATTTCATAATGTCTCTTCTGGAAATCAGCTCCTGATGTCAAGTGCTTATTGATTTGCTTTTATGACAATTATACTGCACTCAGGAAAGCAGAGATGGAGGAAGAGGAAGGAAGCAAATCAGGGGAAAAAAGACAAAACAGCAAATCTGCAGCACTTATTCATGTATCTGAAGACACAAGTGTAGAATATTCTTACTTAGATGATAATCTCGTGTCCCAGTCCTTTAGAAAGGAGACATAGTTTCTGAAAGTGCTTTCTTTATTTATTCATGTTAAATATTCTAGTTTTATACTGTCTTTGCCTACCATAGGCTTAGGGAACATCAGGCTAACCTTACTATGATAGTCCATGCAATGTGATAGTTTCTCAGACAGCTTTACTCTGGAAAAAAAATCCAAATGATCCCCATGAATGGTTTATAATAACTTTATAAGGTGGAGTAATTACATTATCTGATATCCTCATCATGTTTGAGCAATAAGACACCTTCATAATAACATATGACATCTTATAATTACTGCAAGGCAATTGCACTCCTGGGGAAAGGATACGTCTTGCCTATACAATGCCCCCATGGATGTTATTATCAGAATATAAATAAATAAATACAGTGAAAAGAAGAATAAGAAGGAAAAAGCTGATATTGAATAATTTTGAGCTGTGTTTTAATGAAATTCAAGATTTATAAAAAAGGGCCAAAAGTGCATTTCCATGTTAGGATATGATGTGACAGTACAGAATATCTAAACAGGAATTTTGAATGAGCAGGGTTAATCACAGAAGTTAACCCACCTTGTCAGAAATTTCCTTGGCCAATCAAAACTATTTTGTGAGAAATCAAACTAGATTGAGAAACACATAAAAATTGTCACATGATTTTATTGGTCGCAAAACTATTGCAGTATATATTTCTCATGTTTTAGCACATTCATGATTCTTACTTCATGGTTTCTCCTTCTTCCCAAATTTCTTAAAAGTGTATTATTAGCATCTTGAGCATCTGATGCAACTGTTGTATTGCCTTGCTCTAACCTCTAGAAACAAATGGAAGAAAAAAAAACCTTTTCTGCCAGTATTATCTAGTATGTTGTTGTTTTTTGGGGGGGTTGTTAGGGTTTTTTTTGTGACTGATTGATATTACCAGGTGATTAATATGACCAGGTGACCCACCTGGTGGATGTGAGGAAGGCTGCCTGGACTTCAGCAAAGTGTTTGCCATAGCAAACTCCTGGCAAAGCTGGCAGCCTGCAGCTTGGACAGGTGCACTCTATGTTGGATTAAGAACTGGATGGTTGGGTCCAGACAGGAGTGGCAGCCAGTCACTAGTGGTGCCCCCAGGGGTCACTGCTGTTCCCAGTCCTGTTTAATATCTTTATCAGTAACTTTGCAGATGACACAAAGTTGGGAGCCAGTGTTGATTTGTTAGAGGGTAGGAGGGCTCTGCAGAGAGACCTTGACAGGCTGGATAGATGGGCAGAGTGTAGCAGAATGTAACAGCACTACTGATGAACATAAAGATTGCCCCTCTAAGAAGGTGCCACCTGGCTGGCAGGCCACCTGAGGTGTCTTTCAACCAAGGCATGTAGCGTGGAGAGCAAAGAGAAGGAGTTGAAAGCTATCCTGCTACAGAAAAACTACAACATAATGACAACCATGGAAACATTGTGCAATGAATCCTGCAACTGACGTGTGGCTATTGATGGTTACAAGCTGTTCAGCTTGGGAAAAGAGAGAAAGAAGGGGTGGAGGTGTTACCCTCTATGTAAAGAAGCAGTTAGAGTGTAAAGAACTATTGGTAAAGAATAGCCATGAACAGGTTGAAAGTTTATGGGTAGGAATTAGGGATGAGGACAATGAAGGGAACCTTATTGTAGGAATCTACTACAGGCCACCAGGTCAACCAGAGACTATTGATGAAGCCTTCTTGCTCTAGCTTCAGGAGGCAGCACAGTCAAAGACTCTTATCCTTCTAGGGTATTTTAACCACTCTGGCAATTGTTGGAAAAAGTAGCATGGCTGGCTGCAGGCAATACAGGAGGCTCCTAGAGTGCCTAGATGGTAACTTCTTAAGGCAAGAAATTAACAGCCTTACACAAGAGGAATCATTGTTAGACCTATTGGTCACAAACACAAGTGAAACCATCAGGGATGTCAAAGTTGAAGGCAGCCTGGGCTGCAGTGATCATGTCCAAGTGCAGTTCACTGCCCTAAGGCAGATGAAGCCAATGACATCCACAGCTAGGACTCTAAATTTTAAGAAAGCAAACTTCTGGCTTTTCAATGAGCTAATTAATGAGACACTGTGAGAAGCAGTCTTCAGGGACAAGACAGCAGAATAAAGCTGGCAGATCCTTAAGGATGCTCTTTTTTAGAGCGCAAAAGACCTCATTCCCCACATGTAAGAAGTCAGGAATGGAAGGCAAGACAGTACAATGGCTGAGCCATGACCTGATGGTCAAACTAAGAGGAAAGATGGAGCAGATTTAGATCAGATGTTAAGAACAAGTTCTTTATTATGAGGATGGTGGAGCACTAGAACAGGTTGCAAGGGAGGTGACTGAGGCCTCTTCCCTAGAGACATTCAAGGTGAGGCTTGATGGGGCCCTGGGTGAGCTGTTCTAGTGGGAATGTTCTTGCTGACTGAAGGGTGGCCAGACTAAATTACCTCTAGAGGTCTCTTTTGGCTCATACCATTCTATGATTCTATAATTCTATGATGATTTAATAAGTGTCAGGTTTTACACCTGGGCCACAAAACCCCCATGCATCATTACAGACTGGGGACAGAGAGGCTGGAGAGCATCCAGGTGTAAAGAGACCTGGAGATACAGTCAACAGCCAGCTGAACATGAACCAGCAGTATGCCCAGGTGGCCTACAAGGCCAATGGCATCCTGGCCTGTATTTGGAATAGTGTGGCCAGCAGGACCCTTCTGCCCCTGTACTCAGCACTGGCCAGGACACACCTTGAGTATGGTGTCCAGTTATGGGGCTGCAATTTAAGAAATATGTTAAGGTGCTCAAACATGTCCAGAGAATTAGAATAAGGCTGGTGAGGAGTGTGGAGCACAGGCCCTGTGAGGAGCACCGCAGGAAGCTGGAGTGATTTAGCCTGGATAAGAGGAGGTTCAGCAGAGACCTTATAGATATCTACAAACTACCTGAAATGAGGATGTAGCCAGGTGGCAGTTGGTTTCTTCTCCCAATCAACCAGTAGCATAATTAGGGGACATAGTCTCAAGCTGTGCCAGGGAAGATTTAGGTTAGATGTACGGAAAAAATTCTTCACGGAAAGAGGGATTGGCCATGGGAATAGGCTGCCTGGGGAGGCGGTAGAGTCATCATCCCTGGAAGGGTTTAAAAAGAGACTGAATGTGGAACTTGGTCCCGTGATTTAGTTGATTAGATAGTGTTGGGTAATAGGTTGGTTTTGATGATCTCAAACATCTTTTCCAACCTGGTTAATTCTGTGATTCTGTGATATGATTTTTGTGTCAACTTTATTCAGACAGATCTCTGATTTCTGTAACACACAGGTGTCCCTTCAATTATCCTCTATTACTCTATAGATAAATAAATAGATCTTTAAGCTATCTATTATTTCATGCAAGATCTCAAAAAATAAAGCCAGGGACTAATCTGATGGGCAGCAGGGTGAACAAATGTTATGTAAAGTTTTGACTTCTTCAGCTAAAGGAGGATGCTGAAAAACTAGAGCAAGTCCACCCAGAAGTTAACAAGATGATCAGGATCCTGGGTTACATGACCTACATAAAGTTTTATAGCAGAGCTTGCTAATATTGGGAAACACGCATATGAAAGGGACTGTACCACCAACCTATTTGACTGATATTACAGAAGTTATATTGCTATACTCTTTCAAGCAGCAATGGATGCTAAGGTTGTGGAGCAGGCAGGCAGTGCAGAACTAGAACATGTTACACAGAAAAATTTATGTACTCTGAGGATTCACTTTATTGCCCTCTTCCTCTACCATTCCACATGTTTCCAGGTGAAGTCAAAAGCATGGGACACAGAAATCCATTTCTGTGCCATTTTGCACTCAAAAGTCACTTGGTGTTTGCCATCAGCCCAAAAGGATCATGTGTTTTATGTTCCTGTTTCCATTTTCCAGTTAAACTCAAGAGCTGGAGCAGGCAGGGAGAATCCACAGGTTTAACTAACAGTTTATGTGGTTCAAACATCACCCAGATAATCAGTAAATCAAAGAGGCTTGTCTGCTGCTGTGAATCAGGCAAAGCAGGCCTTTAAATTTCTCACAAGGACACATGAGAATAGATGGGATTTCAGCATCAGGTCTTGCTCCTGAGATGTATTTCATAGCTCTTGTTCATTGTTCCTCAACAGAACTTCCTTGATATGTGCTAACAAAGTTGTTTTCACTTCAGGAACCTTAACACGTAGGCAATTTTTATCCATTCTTTTGCACAGAGTCAGAGCTGAAGTGTAATACATGACCAGATATTGGTGGCACAGAAAACTCCTGGGCTTTTGTAAAAGAACACATGAAATAGTTTTTTGTGAGTCCAGGAGAACAATTTCATGGTATTTATTCATCAAATTCTCATTCTTTCTAGCTTCTTCTTTTATGTTTCCTTCTTATGTCTTCGATCTATTTTTGCTTCCATTTTCACACTTCTTTTCTCCCTTGGTTTTCCAAATTCTTCCTATTTTTTTATTCATCCTTCTTGTGTTCTGGAGGCATACAAGCCCAAAAACGTACTCTGGCTTGCCTGAGCGTGCCTTGGGGTTGACGATCTAGGGTCCAGCAAAAGACACATTGCACATGAGATATGTGCAGTCTGATCCTTGTGACACACCTGTGAAACTGTGTGTGTGTTTGGTCACATTTGGATAAACCTGATTCTGCAGGTTCAATTATCAGATTTCTATCCCTGTTACTATTGGCCACTCATAACCTTCAGGTCAGTATTTATACTGTCCATTATGGTGAGAAATTTGCCTTGGTTTAGCTGGAGAAGCATCAAGAGATTGCAGCTGAAAGAATGTTCTCATAGCAGCAACTTACAAGGCTGATGAGCTGAGGGCTGCAGGGATAAAGCTGCTCCAAACCTCTAGAAATTGCGGATGAGTGACAAGCAACCCAAGCACCAGACATACCCAAGCCACAGCCTGCTGGAAAGCATAGTCAGCTGCCTGCAATGCATCCCTCACAGAGAAGCAAAGCCAAAATCCCAGCAGTCCTAGCACAGCACCTCACGTGGTGGACCCATCTTCGCTTGAGCATCTGGAAAGATGTCAGACAGAAGTAGAATAGCCGTGAGCAACTGGGTGTCATGGAAGGCTAAAATAGGCCTAATACATGTCCTGGATTGCCTAGGCATGATCTCATGGTTCTCTCTTCTGGGGAGTGGAAATCAGAGTGCAGGGAGAAGACAAAAGGCTTGGAGACACCCACTTTGAGGGTGGCAAGTTCAAGACTTGCCCAGACTTGTTCTTCCCAAGTAAGGGAAAGTAAGGTCCTGACTTCACCTAATATGGTCCAGTTTGGCAAAGTGGCATTCTGATTGGTGAAATTCTGTGGTCAAAGGGGCCACTACATTTGGGCAAATAATCAATAGGCTTTTGCCACATGCCTGTACTGCTTTTGCCTGCTCTGCCCTGCCACATTATGCTCTGCTTTGTTTGCAACAACTTTCAAGACTCTGACAGAACTCTGTTCAAGTGTTTGGGTACTGTCTGATCCTAATTTCTGAGTAAATATTCAAAGTCCCTTTGTAAGAAAATCTGTAACTAGATTCTATTGTGCCTTCTGCCTTAGCACCAGAAAGGAGTCTCTCAAGTCCCCTAGTGGGCAAGTGGTGTAATTGACTACAAGAACCTCTTTACAGTTCTAAGTTTAATGTTCATATTCGCTGGTTATTTCTTAAAGTGTTCTAGGTTGCTTGTTACCTGTGCGTATAAATATCCAAACCATATGTTCCAAACATTGTAAATAAGTTTCGTGGCGAGATTTAATGCTAATTAGCCATTTTCATAGTTATTAACAATATTTGCCTGGATATTTTTAAAAAATATTGATTATTAATTATGCATAATTTGTTACACTGGGCAAAGCTATTTTTTTAGGTGTCTGTTGCCTAGAGGCCCCTTGTGGGTAAGCTGACATCATGCCAAAATCTCTTTCTAATATGAATTGTTGTTTACACTGTCTAAGTTTTCCTAAATTGCCTAAGTTGTTACATATTCCTGCTTGTCCACACTCTCCCCACAACTGAATACTATGAATCTGTAAGTGGGTTTTATTAATATTTCTCGTGGGATTAATAAATTATTTTTATTAATCATTCTACTATTTATCAATACTAATAACTCTTTATAACATCTTGTCAGGAAACATCCCTCCACTTTATCTTAAATAAATATCCTCTCAAAAACAAAATTATTTTTTAAGAAATGCCAGCAAAATCCACTTAACTGACAGGATCAAACCACACTGAAATGTATAGGCTATCCTCTGGTCTTATTTTAAGTACCAGATCCAATGAGTGCTATGATTCAACTTGTTGGTTAAAGTACACCAATTAACACATTGACGTATAGATGAGTAAATGTTATCTAAGTGTGCACATTTCCATTAATGCCATGGGTATTGATTTGATTTGGAATAATTTGATAAGGTGGTTATTTTTATTTTCTTGGAAAATCCTGCCCCAAAACTATAAATAAACTTAGGGGTTTTTTTATTTACATGTTTTAATTCTCTCGGGAATTTTAAAAAGGTTTTTAATAGATAATTTAAATAATTTGGAAGGTCAGAAAATTGAAAAGACTAAGCCACAAAATAGCTCAGAGCCCTAGGAAGAAGCTAAGAGTGACAGATTTTACTCATGAGGGTAGAGTAGGAATTTGGAGATGGTCCCTGGATCTCCTTTGCAGCAGCTTCTGAAAAATGCAAGTTATAATCCACTTGTGGATCTGTGAAGCATAAATCCAAGGCAACTGGAACCTTTCAAAGTCAAAGTGTCTCCAGACACAGCTTTCACCAGGCAAATCTCATGGAGCAATGCTGCCTTAGCAGTGCAAGGAAAGCTGCACTGCTGGCATATTTCTGCCAGCAGCAGCAGCTTGTGGCAGAGGCAGGCTTGTTCCAGCTCGAGGGTAGAGAGCAGGAAGCCAGTGTATGCAGGTCCGAGGACTAGCCAGGAGTCCTGGTGCCACAGAAAAGTCTCTCCAAATGGAACTGCATGGACCTGCATACACTTTATGGTCATTCTGTTTAAGTCTTTCCTAAACAACATGCTCAGTGCTAACATATACTGAATGCAAAGAAACCAGCCAATCACAATCCCAGATTCCAGTGTGGGTTATCCCATGGGTGAGTACACGTGTGGGAGCAAGAGGGAAATGGTGCCTTTTGCCTTTCTCTGTTCAAGCCCACAAGGTGAGGAAAAAGCAATTTCATGCCTCTGTCTTCCTCTATTCAAACTTCCGCAGGTGGAAGTGGGGAAGGGGAGTTTGGAGTGCTCTACTGTCCTTGCAGGGCAAGAATCCAGCTAAACTAGTTTGGCCACTGCTCCTCCTCCTCTGGTTTCAGGGTCTGGGAGTTGAGTTGAGGAGCACACAAAACAAACAAAGGAGGTTGGCTCCAGTAAGCCTACCCTAAAGTGTAGCAATCCAGCACCACAGTCTCAGGAATTTTGTGCAGCCCCAAACACAAATCTACTGCCATTTTTGGAACATATGTACAGCTTGTGTGAAGCACGATACACTAAATTCACTGGCCAATACTCTTGATTCTTGTGCCTATTGGTCAGTTTAACTTTCAAAGTATATTTAATAGGGGAGTGATTTGAAAAATCCCATCTTTTATCCAACTTTCTTCAATTCTACAATTATGCAACAACTACAATTCCTAGAGTGATTCCTTTAGTGAATCCCCCAGCTACTTCTTCACCATTAATCATAGAATCAGCCAGGGTTGGAAGGTACTACAAGAATCATCTAGTTCCAACTCCCCTGCCATGGACAGGGACACCCTACAATAGATCAGGCTGGCCACAGCCTCATCCAGACTGGCCTTAAACACCTCCACAGATGTGGCCCCAACCACCTTCCTGGGCAACTCATTCCAGACTCTCACCACTCTCATGCTGAAGAGTTTCCTCCTCACGTCCAATCTGAATATATTCACCTCTAGCTTTGCTCCATTCCCCCTAGTCCTGTCACTCCCTGATAGTCTAAAAAATCCCTCCCCAGCTTTTATGTAGGCCCCCTTCAGATACTGGAAGGCCACTATAAGGTCACCTTGGAGCCTCCTCTTCTCCAAACTGAACAGCCCCAACTCTTTCCATCTGTCCTCATAGGAGAGGTACTCCAGCCCTATGATCATCCCTGGGGCCCTTCTCTGGACACACTCCAGCTTGTTCACATCCCTCTTGTAATAGGGGTTCCAAAACTGGACACAGTTCTCCAGGTGGGGTCTCAGCAGAGTGGAGTAGAGGGGGTGAATCACTTCCCTCAACCTGCTGGCCACACATCTCCTGATGCAGCCCAGGATCTGGTTGGCTTTCTGGGCTACAAGTGCACACTGCCAGCTTATGTTGAGCTTCTCATCCACCAGCACCCTCAAGCACCTCTCCTCAGGGCTGCTCTCCAGCCAGTCACTGCCCAAACTGTAGCAGCTCATTAGTTAGGTTCCTCTCTATAGCAGTGCTATTCACAGCATTGATAGCTTTTGTTTCACAGTGGCCAGGTTTTTGCAGTAGTAGCAGCTTTACAGCAACTCAGTTTTCCTCTCCTTCCCTCTGCCTTGGAATTATATTGTATTTTACCCTCAGGATTATAATCGCAGGTTTTTGGAAAATCTGTGTATCTTGTTAGTAATATTTGGGCTAGTTCTTATTAGTCTCCATAAACTTAATAGTTTTGGACTCATTTACCGAGTGTGTTTGGTCCACCTTGAGACTGTAGAAGATACTGCTTCACTGTTGCATACTCAGTATTTTTCTGTTTTTCTGCATTCCTACTTTCCAAGTTCTGAACAGCTTTAAACTGTTTAATTATGTTTATAAATACCCTTTGAGTAAAAACTTGCTCTCGACTGAAAATTCAAACAAAATTCATGTGACCTGGTGAATTTTTAATATCAATAAATATGAATATTAATATAAAATTGTTATTCATAATTAATATTTCTATATAAAACCATAACATCTGCAACAAGCATGATTTACTAGCCTTCAAATGAGCATAGAATACTCTTGGAGGTGTTCTAGTTACCACAAATATCCTGTAGATCCTGTGTAATGTCCGTTTCAATTGATGTTAGTGTCAGGGGTTGGAATGGGCCTCAGGAGATTATGGAGTCTGACTCCTATACCAAAGCAGCACCACAAATCAATATGCAAGATATGCAACGGAGTCTAGAGGACTGACTCTAGGTCCACTGGCTACACTGACTAGACTTCCAATGGCTGCAGTGGGAAGCGATGCTGGAAGTATGTTCATAAATATCTCTTGTCTCCTAAACATTGATATCTTAATTTGTAAGTTGCATCTCACCTTGCTTGTCTCCTAGGTTGCATAGATTCCACAAAGAATGACACAAGTCAAAGCAGTTCAGTTCTGTTACTGTCACCTAATTTTTCTGTCAAATGGGCGGATAACACATGAACAGTAATAGTTTTCACATGTGTATAAGAAAAAACGTTTGTTTGACACTATTGACAATTGCAGGCACATGTTAAGCATTCATAATTGTTTACCCTATAAGTAATTTTACAAAACATAATTGTCTTTGAGGTTTCCACTGAATAGTAAGTCAAAGAATCACAGAACCACAGAATGTTAGGGGTTGGAATGGACCTCAAAAGATCATCTAGTTCAAACCTGCTGCCAGAGCAGGATCACTTAGAGTAGGCCACTTTAGTGGGTTGGGAACCTTACACACACACACACAAAATCAAAATTTACCAAACCAGCTCAGACAGATTGGAAGTAAGATGAAGCTATGTTTACAGCAAAGTGAAATTTGGAAGTGTAAATACATAATATGTTTACATGTATTTACAATTATATACAATTTAGAAAATAAAACAGAAATCCAAATTTTCCTCCCAGACATAGAAAGTACAGAAGAGACCCAAAGCTACCCCTTCTCTGTCCCAGACAGAAAATAACCAGCAAGGCTATTTGGTTAGCCAAGGTTAGTGGAAGAGATTAGAGAGAGAAATGAAGAGATCCAGTGCTCAGAAACAAAGAAGAATGAGTTGTTCATACTTTGGCTTTTTATCTCTTTTAGCAAGTGTGTTGGTTTTGCAGTTATCTGCCCCCCCACCTTTTGATATAAACCCCGGCTAGGACTCAGAACACTGGAAGTTAATAAATGAAGCTTTATATTTACAGCAATGCACAATGTACATGAAAATATTTACAAGGTATAACAGATATTTACAGATATATACAGTGAAAAGATAATACAGAAACACCACACCCCTCCCAGAGACCAAAAATCCCTGAGAGGGGTAACCAACCGCCCCCTACCACATTTCCCCCCTTCCCCAATCTTATCTCACCACCTGTTGATGCTGCAGATAAGCTGAGGTAGATCAGCCAGGTGGATTAG
>VWZI01019244.1:0-17418 GCA_013396835.1 Psilopogon haemacephalus
AGATGAAAAACCAAACCAGAACCATAATAAAAGAGCAGTCTGTTAGAAGCGGCGTTAGGGGATAGGGCAAGAAGTCAGCTCCCTGCTGCCAGTGCTGCTTTACTTGGTGAGTCTCTTGGCTACATCACTGTAAGCTATTTCAATCTCTTTGTCTCCAGGGCAGGTGTTGGTGAACTCATCCCTGCTGTAAGCATTGGTCAGGTATCTCCAGATGCCTTTCATCTCCTTGGGGATCTCGAAGTTGCGATATTTTTTGGCCACCACCTACGAGAAATCCAATACAGAATAATAATAATAACAACAACAAAAAGCAGATTAGGAATTTCCAAGCCTTCAGCTTCACCTCTTCTTGGTTTTGCCAGGTTTTCTGTTTGTTTGTTTGTTGCATCCCCCCCTCTCACCCCTTCCAACCCTGACTGATTCTATGAATGGGTTGGGTTGGAAGGGATCTTAAAGATCATCCAGTTCCAACCCACCTGCCACAGGCAGGGACATCTCCACCAGCCCAGGTGGCTCAAAGCCTCATCCAGCCTGGCCTTGAACACCTCCCTCCAGGGAGGAGATATCCACAACCTCCCAGGGCAGCCTGTGCCAGTATCTCCTCACCTTCAGTGTCAAGAACTTTTTCCTAATGTTCACCCTCAAACTCCCCTGCTTGTTTCAATCCATTCCCTCTCATCCTGTCCCTCCCAGCCCTTGTCCAGAGCTCCTTCCCCAGCTCTCCTGTAGCCCCCTTCAGGCACTGGGAGGCTGCTCTAAAGTCTCCCTGGAGCCTTCTCTTCTCCAGGCTGAACAATCCCAACTCTCCCAACCTGTCCCCATAGGGCTCCAGTTCTCTGATCACCTTCCTGACTTCCTCCAGCAGTTCCATGTCCTCCTTATGCTGGGGACACCAGAAGTGGAAGGGTTACCTCAGGTGAGGTTTCTCTCAAACTATCTTTCCAACACATAGAGTCCCTTCTCAAGCCAGCAGCCCCTCTGGGCTGTGCCTGGGGCTGGCAGCAGGCTGCCTCACCTTTCTCCTGCTCTCCTCACCACAGTAACTGCTTCTGCACCCAGACAGAAACTTAATCTGTGGCTCCATCTGCAGTACAAACTGACACAGATCACTGGAACCAGAGCTGCAGAGGCACAGCTGTGCTGTGCTCAGCACTGGGCAGCTCACACCTGCATTACTGGGGGCAGCTTTGTGCCACTCACTCCAAGAGGGACACTGAGGGGCTGAGCACAAAGCTGGGGAAGGGTCTGGAGAACAGGGCTGGGGAGGAGCAGCTGAGGGAGCTGGGGGTGTTCAGCCTGGAGGAGAGAAGGCTCCAGGGAGACCTCAGAGCAACCTTCCAATACTTGAAGTGGGCTACAAGCAGGCTGCAGAGGGACTGCTCCCAAAGGCCTGCAGGGACAGGACCAGGGACAATGGTTTGGAATGAGAGCAGAGCAGACTGAGATTGGATGTGAGGAACAAACTTCTGCACCAAGAGGCTGCTGGAACACTGCAACAGCTTGGTCACATTGAGGCTCCATCTCTGGAGATGTTCCAGGTGAGGCTGCACAAGACTGTGAGCAACCTGCTCCAGTGGAGGATGTCCCTGCTGAGTGCAGGGGGCTGGACTGGATGAGCTTTGGAGCTTCCTTCCAACCCAAACCACCACAGGAGGGTTATAGATTGGACTTGGTGACTCTGAGGGAACATCCAACCTGGATGTTCCTGTGATCCTACAACTCATTAATTGGGAACCCAGATGGTCACAAATTTTGTCCTCCATCATCCCCCAAGCCTCCAGGTGCCCTACCTTGACAATGTGCAGCTTGGGCAGCAGGTTGCAGTCTGCTAAGGTCATCTCATTGCCGTCCAGGAACTTGCGGGTAGAGACTGGGATGTCCTCCATGCTGTTCTCATCTATCTCGTCAGGCAGGGGAGAGTTCAGGTACTCATCCAGCTTCTGGAGGGTTTTCAAGAGGCCACGTTCCAAGGCTACAGCAGAAGGAACAGTTTTAAAGGAAGAGAAAGGCAAAGCACAGCACATGGACTGCAAAGCAAAGCTGCACCACTGCACCACCACCCCGAAGCCTGCAGAGCCTGCAAGCCTTGGACAGTTGTTTTCCTAGCAACGCCACAGCTGGAGCTGCCTTTATGGTCCCAAATAAGCCTGAAATAGGACTAAAATCCCCTTTAGATATCACTTGGCCACAGGCTGCTTCACAGCTGACCTCCAAGACCATAGAGTCTGATCATTAACCTAAGCTCTGCTCGCTGCAGGGCTGTTTTCATTCAAATTAGCATCAGCACTTCCAAACCACCATGGGCTCCAAATCTGTTACCAAAAGGAGGACACAGAACTGTTGGAGTGAGTCCAGAGGAGGCCACCAAGAGGATCCAAGGGGCTGCAGCAGCTCTGCTGTGAGGACAGGCTGGGGGTAGGGTGCAGCCTGGAGAAGACTCCAGGAGGACCTGAGTCCACACTCATTTAAGCCTGGCCACAAGTGTTTATTTTGGGGTTAAAAAGTGGCTTATGGCTGCTCCTTAAAGGCTGTTCCTAACCTGGCTTAAACTAATTGGAATTAAGCTGTGCTAAGGGCTCTAAAATCTGCTTGGTGCCACATGCTCAGCTCCCAGCCCGCGGCAAGCTCCCGAGCAGGCTTGTGGAGGACAGCAGCAGAGGGCAGCACAGCCCAGCAAATGCTCTGCCTGCTACTCAGCTGTTTACTAAGGCTTGTAAACACTGTGTGATGGAGGGGGGAGCTGCCTGAGGAGCAGCTCACCCTGAGCCACAGACCTGCACTCACAGCCAGCCCCGTCCTGGGCTGAGCCCCAGCAGCTCAGGCAGCAGTTGGGTGGGAGGGGATCCTGCCCCTCTGCTCTGCTAAGCCCTCACTGCTGTGCTGGGGCAGCTCTGGAGTCCTCAGCACAGGAGGGACATGGAACTCTTAAGAGCAGGTCCAGAGGAGGCCACAAAGATGGTCAGAGGGCTGGAGCAGGTCTGCTGTGAGCACAGGCTGAGGGAGCTGAGGGTGTTCAGCCTGGAGAGGAGAAGGCTCCAGGGAGACCTCAGAGCTGCCTGCCAGTACCTGAAGGGGGCTACAGGCAGGCTGCAGAGGGACTGCTCCCTAAGGCCTGCAGGGACAGCACCAGGAAGAATGGTTTGGAAGGAGAGCAGAGCAGATCAGATCGAGATTGGACGTGAGGAACAAGTTCTGCACCAGGAGGCTGCTGCAACACTGCAGCAGCTTGCCCAGGGAGATAGCTGAGGCCTCATCCCTGGAGATCTCCAAGGTGAGGCTGGACAAGGCTCTGAGCAACCTGCTCCAGTGGAAGATGTCCCTGCTGAGTGCAGACTATTGGGCTGGATAAGCTCTGGAGGTCCCTCCCAACCCAAAGCACCTGATGATAACTGAAGTTCTCTTTGGAGTGTTGAGATCTTTGCCTCTGACCACAAACTTTAAGCTATGAGCTTAAGTCAGGAGACTCCCTCAGGTGTCCACCAACACGACAGAGAGGTGAAAGCTGCTGTGCAAAAGCCAAGGCAGTGCCCCCAGGTCACCTACCTTCATTAGCTTCTGGTCGAGAATTCTTGATGAAAGCAGAGAATTTGGCAAAGATGTCCATGCCAGCAGTGTTGGACTCAGGATGCTTTGGTGAAAGCTTTAGGTACCTGAAGAGAAAAGCAGCAAGGAGCAGATCTGGAGCAGACTGAGCAGAGTGGTGCTCAGCAGCCATTGCCCAGCACAACACAGCCCTTTTGAAACCTAAACATGGACCAATTCCTGCATCTCCAGGTGGACTATGGAGGGTTTGCTGCTTAGGTCTAGTCCCACACTCCCATCTCAATCGAGGTTTTTAGGTCAAACCCTTTCCAATCCCTTTCCAGAGGAATACCAAAGCATTTTTTTTCTTGTTTTCTGAACCTCTTTCAGTGTCTGGAACAGCTCAGGGGCACAGGAGAAGCTCCCTGACTCCAGCACAGCAGCCAAAGAGCAGAACAGAGCTCTGCAGACAACAACAACCTTAGGGATCAAGCAGGTGACAAATCAAACCACTCTTGTGTGCATTCGTGGGACCACTGAGGGTGGGAAAGACCTCCAAGACCATAGAGTCTGATCATTAACCTAAGCTCTGCTCACTGCAGAGCTCTGCTTTCATTCAAATTAGCATCAGCACTTCCAAACCATCATGGGCCCCAAATCTGTTACCAAAAGGAGGACACAGAACTGTTGGAGTGAGTCCAGAGGAGGCCACCAAGAGGATCCAAGGGGCTGCAGCAGCTCTGCTGTGAGGACAGGCTGGAGAAGACTCCAGGAGGACCTTAGGGCTGCCTGAAGGGATCCTGCAGAGGGACTCTGCATGAGGGTGCCTAGAGCCAGGCCAAAGGGGAATGGTCTGGAGCTCAGGCTGGGTATTAGGAAATAATTCTTCACTGAAAGAGTTCTCAAACATGGGAATGGTCTGCCCAAGGCTGTGCTGGAGCCACCATCCCTGGAGGTGTTCCTGTGGTGCTTAGGGACGTGGCTCAGTGGTGACCCTTCAGTGCTGGGCTGAGGCTTGGACTGGATGATCTTGGAGGTCTCTTCCACATGGGTACACTCTGGGCACTGTGATGCTGCCCAAGGCTTGGCTGAGCAGCTCATCTGATTTGCATGGTGCTGGGCACAGCAGAGAGCCCTGCCCCTGGCACCAACCAACCACTCAGTTGGAGCAGTGCAGGAAGGATGAGAGGACAAAAATAAGCCCTAAAAGAAAACCAGTTTCAACCTCTGGGTGAGGAGAGATGCAAAGGGCAACGGCCCCAAGCTGCCTGCAGTGTCTCACCCTCAGTTTGCTGCCAATTAGAGTCTTAATTAGTGCAGAACTCCCCCCCCCACGGTGAGAACAACCCAAGGTGACAAAGGATGGTTGTGAGCACTCACTTGGGTGGAGCCAAAACATCTTCCAGGAACTCTTCAATCTTATTCACATCTGTCCTCACCTCACCGTTGTAAGTGATGAAGGGTGGGTGAGTGCCTGGAGCCAGGTTCTGGAGGTCTGCTGGTTTCCTAGGATGAGACACAACCCAACAGTAAGCCCAGGGACAGCCATGCCCCCAGGCTGCCACTGCCACAGGCACTGCATGAGGTTTTCACAGCCTTGCAGCTCTGCCTGCAGGCCCCACAGCACCACTGCCTCTCTCCTTCCAGGATCTGCAGCAGTTTATATATAGCCTAAGCTGTGATCACTCTAATCCTCCCCCCTCTGCTGAAAAAGCAGCAGCCCTGATCCAGGGCAGGCTCTGTTTATCTGCACACACAAACTACTTCCAGACAAGCTGACAGATATCCAAACATCACCTCTAAAAATGCTGCTTAGAGCTTCCTCCAGTAGGGAAAGAAAAAAAAAAAAACCAAAACCAAAAATCTATCTGCAAATGGAGCAGCAGCACTTGGGCACAGGGAGGAGTCAGGGAAGAGACTTCTGGAAGTGATTGGATGAGAGGGGATGGATTGGAGCTTGAGGAGGGCAGATTGAGACTGGAGATGAAGAAGAAATTCTTGGCAGTGAGGGAGAGGAGCCACTGGCTCCCATGCTGGGATTCTGGGACCCTGAGACACGACTCTGCAATTCCACTCCTGCCAAGCTGCAGGATGACCACCAGCTCCTGCCAGCCTTGTGCAGGATGAGGAACAACAAACAGCACCTGACCCAGCAGAGAGGCTGCCAAGACAAAGCTGCCCCTTGCCTGCTGTTTGAACAAACCCAGGCTGGGCTGTAACCCTTGAACTGGGTTTGGGCTTTACACAACCTGGCCACATTTCTGAGCCAGCTTCACAGCCTCCACTGGACTCTCACTCCCACAGGTCTCTGTCCCTCTTGCACTGGGGAGCCCCAAAACTGGACACAGAATTCCAGGTGTGGTCTCAGCAAGGCAGAGCAGAGGGGGAGGAGAACCTCCCTCAAGCACCACATCTGCACAGCTTTTGGAGACATGCAGGAGTGGTGACTCAACCACCCTGAACCCCTCCTGCCTTCAGCCAGGTGAGGAGAAGTCTTCTCAAGACAAGAATTTAACCCTTTCCAGGTTCAAATTTCCCAAGAGCTTCCCCGTGCCACCACCCTCTTAGGGTTTAAAGAGGGCAGGCTTGAAGTGGCTTGGACACTTCATTTAAATACAGCTTTGGAACCTCACAACAATTACAGGAAGTCCTGGTGGCTCCCTTCCAGTTTTGCCTGTTGGCTTAGATAAAATTCCTCCAGAGGAATGCTCTTCTAAAAACAAACACAGGCCAAGACCCAGCAGAGCTGCTGCAGCCACCACCAGCAAAGGGAAGAGGATTGGGATCCACCAACAGCCCAGGCTGATCCACTGGCCAAAAAAGCAGCCTGCAGGAGCAGCTGAGTGCATCCCAAGGACCCCAAGAGCCTTTCCTTAACCCCTTTTTGCCACACTAAGTCTTGCCACTTGGGTCTTTCACCCAAAAAGCCAAGCAGGGACTCAAGAGCCCAAAGAGGAGGCAGGGTCTGACTTCCAGTTTGCTGCTCTTGGCAGCAGATCATCAACAAATCCTGGTTCAACACAGCCTTGGGAGCAGGAGCACACAGGAATAAGCCTTAAAAGGCTGAAGAGCACAACTGCCCTTAAGAGTCAAAGGAGGAGGCAATTAAAAATATTAGAGCAAAAGGTGGAATTGAGAGAGAGAACTGACAGCAAAAAATAACAAAGAGAGGGAAAACAAAACCTCCCCCCAAACCCAACACAACAAAAGATAAAGGGAAAAAAAAAACCCAAATAAAAAACCCAACAAAACCACCCAAAAACAAAGGAAGGAAAAAAAAAAACAACAAACCACAACCCCACACACCCAAAACACCCAAGGAAAAAAAAATACAGAAAACAAAAAGTCCAAGCAAAACCCCATAAAAGCCTAAACCAAAAAAGGCCAAAATCCAAGCAAAAAAAACCCCAAAATCTAAGCAAAATGCAACCCAAAATCCAAGCAAAATGCAACCCAAAATCCAAGCAAAATGCAACCCAAAATCCAAGCAAAATGCAACCCAAAATCCAAGCAAAATGAAACCCAAAATCCAAACAAAATGCAACCCAAAATCCAAGCAAAATGCAACCCAAAATCCAAGCAAAATGCAACCCAAAATCCAAGCAAAATGCAACCCAAAATCCAAGCAGAAAAATCCCAAAATCCAAGCAAAAAATAAAAAAAACAAAATCCAAGAAAAATGCAACCCAAAATCCAAGCAAAAAAAAAAAACCCAACCCAAAATTTCAAGCAAAATGCAACCCAAAACCCAAGCAAAAAAACCCCAAAACCTAAAAACCCAAGCAAAAAAAGAAATCATCAAGAAGAAGAAAAACAAAAGCAAAAGCAAAGCCCCCAAAGGCCAAGGCCAGAGCAGGTTCAGCTCTGGGGTGCAGGAGGTCCTAAAGCCAACCAGAGACTTCCTCAGCCCCAGTCACTGTGATCAGACTCAGAAGCAGCCCCCCCAGATGCTCTGCTGGCCCTGAGCTCTCTGCTGGCTCTTTCTGAGGACAGATTCTCTCTGCCCAGCTCAGGAAGTGACATCTTGAAGGCTCAGAGGAGCATTTTGGTGCACCCCAGAGCCTTTCTTACCTCTTCAGGTCGACGGTGGTGACGCTGAACACGACTCCCTTCAGCCAAAGGATCATGAAGAGCCTCTGTGAGAAGGGGCAGTTCCCTATGCTCTCACCATCACTGCCAGCCTGCAGGAGAGAGCACAGCACCCAGCACAGTCACACACCTGGCAGGGACCAAGCCCCCTGCCATGGGCTGCATCAGGCTGCTCAGAGCCACATCCAGCCTGGCCTTAAAAACTTCCAGGGATGAGGCTTCCACCACCTCCCCTGGGCAACCTGTGCCAGTGTCTCACCACCCTCATGGTGAAGGACTTCTTGGCATCATCAGAAGGCAGGGCTGGACCAGCCACAGGTACTGCAAGAGACTGAAATGCAGACTCAGGATCAAGTCCCCGAGGTTATTGCCCATGCAGCCCCCACAGCACTGACACTGCCTCCAGTTCTGCTGTCCCCAGCAGCAGGAGGACTCAGAGCTGCTGGAGAGAGGCCAGAGGAAGCCACAGAGATGAGCCCAGGGCTGGAGCAGCTCTGCTGTGAGCACAGGCTGAGGGAGCTGGGGGGGTGCAGCCTGCAGAGGAGAAGGCTCCAGGGGGACCTCAGAGCTGCTGCCAGTGCCTGAAGGGATCCTGCAGGAAGGCTGCAGAGAGACTTTTGCTGAGGGTCTCTGGAGACAGGCCAAGGGGGAATGGTTTGGAGCTGAGGCAGAGCAGGGCTGGGCTGGAGCTGAGGAGGAAGAGGAGGCAGAATCCCCTCTCTCCAGCTCTGGCCATGCTGCTCTAGATGCAGCCCAGGCTGGCATTGACCTTCTGGGCTGCAAGTGCCCACTGCTGGCTCCTGTCCAGCTTCTCCCCTCCCAGCACCCCCACATCCTGCAGGGCTGCTCTCAACTTCCTCACCCCCCAGGCCTGGGCTGGTACCTAGGACTGCCCCAACCCCAGGGACAACCTTCCCCACCCTAACCCCCTCCATGCTCCGTGCCAAGGCAATCTGCCAGCTCAGGCTGACCTCACCCCGGGACCACTTCTCAGGGCACTGAGATCACAAGACTCAAGGTTTCCTGTCCCTAATTGCAGCCCCTTCAAACCTCAGCTTCTGCAGCTCAGCCTCACAGCACTGTCAGGGCAATCATGAGATGGATGCCCTCAGTGGGTGCCTGGACTGCCCTCCCCTTGCTATGTATTGCAGCTTTGTTGCGGCAGGACAAAGCCTTATTGACAAATTGCCTATAGAAAAGTGGCTCTGGGGTGAGACTTTAGTGGCAGTGAAGTCTGGAAGCACTCACAGCTATGTCCTGCCTTACAACACCTGCAAAACACTCAAGAGCCCTAACCCCTGCTTGCAGTTGTGCACTACAGAACTGGAACTGGAAGATCCCAGAATCCCAGCAAGGTGGGGATTGGGGTCCCAACCCAACCCTCCTGAGGAGCAGGGAAAGCTCCACTGCATTTCAGCTGCAATGCCAACTTGCACCCAACCTTTTCTTCTCTCCCAGCACAGGTGTCCCCTCCCAGCTGAGCAAACAGCCACCAGCAGCTGCCTGTGCTGAAGGCAGGCAGGAGGATGTCTGCAGCACCTGCAAGGGTTAAAGCACCTCCAGCAGAACTTTGGAAGCTGGAGCTGAACTAAGCCCATCAACCTTTGTGCCTGCATTCAAGCATTTGTCCCACTTCTGCTCCAGAAAGCCTCTGGTTATTCCGAGCACACAGTGGGGAAGGAATGCACTCAGAATGCCAAGAAACTTTTGGCTTCAGTGCTCTGGAGCCAAAGGAATTCTGCTACGTAACCATTTGCCCAAGAGGCCCTTTCTCTGCCTTCACAGAATGGCTCAGAGCTCCTCTGCTCCAACCTCCCCTCCAAGCCCAGGGACACCTCAGCTAGGCTCAGCTGCTCTTCATCCAACCTGGCCTTGAACACCTCCAGGGAGGAGACAGCCACCCTGTGCCAGGGTCTCCCCACCCTCATCCTGCTCAGAACCAGGAGAAAACAAACCAACCACCCAAAAAACCCTCCACAGTGGGAAGGGATTTCATCCTGGCCCCAGCAGAGCAGAGGGGCACAAACACCTCCCTCCATCTGCTGCAGCCCAGGATGCCACTGGCCACAAAACAGCTAAGCCCAAGAGCAAGCCTGGACCAACACAGCCCAGCAGGTCTGCTCCTTTCTCCTCCCAGAGACACCAAGGAGGCTGCTGAGGCACTGAATGCTTGAGAAGCAGTGCAGCAGCATCTGCTTGCTTTAATCATTAGCCAGAGAGAGCTGCTATCAGCACAGGCAGGTGAAAGAGGAATGAGAAGAGGCCTGGAAACCACCTGCTGCACAACACAGCCTGCAGCAGCAGCACAGCAGCCACAGGCAGGCAGGCTGAGTCCTCCTCCACCATCCCAGCTGAGGAGTCTGCAGCACCTCCTCAGGAAAAAAAAAGGAAAAAAAGAAAAATCCATACACAAAGAGAATAAAAAGGTTTGAAATCTTGCCCCGGGGTGGCACTGCCAGGCTCAGAGATGACTTTGGTGCTGACCTCATCTTCATGTCACAATCCACAGGCTGGTGAAGCTGTTCAACATCCAAGAAACTCCTCAAGCTCAGGTCTGAGTGCTCATCACAGCTGCCACCTGCCACCTTTGTGGACCAACTCTGGCTTCTTTAAAAGGTGTTCTTAATAGAGAAGAAACTTTTGCACGCTTAAAAGATCCAGGTCAGGCTCTTCCAGAGAGAGGCAGGAGCCTAGAAAAGTCTCTAGAGAGCTTCAAGCTCTTGTGCCTTGTGGCCAACAATACTGCTTGAGCAGGGGAGGTTGGACTGGATGACCTCTACAGGTCCCTTCCAAGCCCCTCCACCCATGCTGGGACTCGGCAGATGTGGAGGTTGCATCAATTACAAACGGTGCAAAGATGGCAGAGCAGTGGGAGATGATGACACAAGCTGAGGGCTGTGCTGCTCCTCTCACCTCCTCCATGGAAGAAAAGTCACCTCCTGAGCTCAGAACTGTTGGGAAGATACTGAGGAAGCTTTATGGATGATGATCTTGAGGGTCAAAAGCAGGCTGCAGTGGGAGCTGCTGACACAAGCTGAGGGCTGTGCTGCTCCTGTCACCTCCTGAGCTCTAAAGTGTTGGGAAGCTTCATGGAGGATGATGTTGGGGGTCAAGACTCCCCAGCAAAAGCAGGCTGCAGTGCCTGGGATGGTGCTGAGAGCACACAGCAGGAGGCTCAAAGGTGAGTCTGGAGTCACAGCTCCCTGTGGTGCAGAAGTGCTGAGCTGGGAGGTGCCCAGGGGGATGTTGGATGTTATAATGTTGGATGTTCTGTTTAGAGCCTCGTTAAGGTTGTGAAATAACTGCAGCAGTTGGCTTGCTTGGCAGAGACCTTTACTGGTGTGGAGAAATCTTCTTAGTGGCTTTACAAGCTTGTTTGGCTCTCAGGCTGAAGCTTTGGTGACTTTTTAACCCAGGTTAGCAGCAAGCGAGCAGGAGAAGCTCCAAAGCACTTCGGGCAGCTTGGTTACAGCTGTGCTGTGGTGCCAGCCTGGATGCACAGCAGCTGTGTCCTGACACTTCCAGGAGAACAACAGAACAGGTTGGAAGGGATCTCCAGAGGCAGGGTCCAACCTCCCCCTGCCAGAGCAGGGTCACGCAGGAACCAGGTGGGGTTTGATTGTCTCCAGAGAAGAAGACTCCACAGCCTCTCTGGGCAGCCTGCTCCAGGGCTCTGCACCCTCATAGGGACAAAGTTTTCCCTCCTGTTCCCATGGAGCCTCCTCTGCTCCAGCTTGCCCCCAGTGCCCCTTGTGCTGTCCTTGGACATCCCAGAGCAGATCCTGGCTCCTGCCCTGCACATCTTTAGCACAGCACTGAGGGCAGCCCTCAGGCTCCTCTGCTCCAAGCTCCCAGCCCCAGCCTGGCCTCACAGGAGATGTTCACTGCCTGCAGCAGCCTTGGGGACCCTGGGCTGGGCTCTCTCCAGCAGCTCCCTGAGGTGCTTCTTGAGCTGAGGGGCCCAGAACTGGACACAATATTCCCAAAGTGGCCTCACCAGGGCAGGGTAGAGCTGAAGGAGAACTTCTTGGTGCCATGGGTTAGGTGATAGGTTGGACTTGATGATCCTAGGAGGCCAGGTTGGATGAGACCTTCCCCAGCTTGTCCAGGTCCTTCTGGATGAGATCTCTTCCCTCCAGCATATCATCAGCACCACTCAGCACAGCAGCTCCACTCCTGAACAGCACCTCCCCAGCTGCACTCCACATCCCCTGGGAGATGCTATCCAGGCTGTGCAGCTGCAGAGTAGAATTTCCTCCTCAGGGACATGAGTTTGCCTTATGAGGAGAAGCTGAGGGACTTGGGGCTTTTTAATCTGGAGAAGACTGAGAGGGGATTGAATCAACATTTATAACTGAGGGCTGGGGGTCAGGAGTAGGGGGACAGGCTCTGCTCACTGCTACCTGCAATAGGCCAAGGAGCAATGGATGGAAGCTGCAGCACAGGAGGTTGCAGCTCAACACAAGAGGCAACTTCCAGACTGGAAGGGTCCCAGAGCAGTGGCACAGGCTGCCCAGAGAGGTTGTGGAGCCTCCTTGTCTGGAGCCTTTGCAGACTCTGTCTGGATGTGTTGCTGTGTGCCCTGAGCTAGCTTGGGATGGTCCTGCTCTGGCAGGGGGATTGGACTCGAGGAGCTCTTTGTGTCCCTTCCAACCCTTGACATCCTCTGAGCCTTAGGCTCCAGCACAGGCTGTCTCACTAGGGCAGCTCAGACATCACTTGAAAAGACAACAGAAACATACTTCCCCTTGCTTTGACTTTATTTTTGGACAAAAACCCCTTTAAAAAAAAAAACCAAAATAAATAAACCCAACCCAAAACATTTCCTTTGTTCCAGACAAGCAGCTCTGCAAAGATCAGCTCATCACACTCCAGCCACCAGAGAGCCTTGCTCGAAGAGAGCCAAAAACCCTCTGAAGCTGCTCCAGTAGCTCTGGAGTGATCTCATTAGCTCTGAAAACACTCAAGATATGACTTCACTCCTGGATTACACGCCTATATTTAGTTTATACCTAATATGGCCATTCCAGTGGACAGAACCAAGTCATTTCCTCTCCTCCTGCAAAGTTCCTTGCCCTTTGTCTGGCCAACAATACAAGGAACGAGCCTGAGCCCTCAGAGAACTCACACACAAAGGCATTCAGAAGGCAAAGAGCTTCAGCTCCTGCTCTGCATTGTAGCATAAACAAAACACAGTGTTCAGAGCCCTAAAAAAAAAAAAAATCAGATTGTGCCATAAATGAATCTTTCAGCTGGATTTAGCAACCCCACAAAGTTAAAAAAAGCTCTTAAAGAACTACCTCTTAAGGGAAGGAAAAAAAAAATTAAATAAAAAGTTTAAAGCTCCTGAAGTTTAAAGCTTGATTGAAACTTCTATCACTCAAGAGCTGTGTCCAGTTCTGGAGTCCCCAGCAGAGTGAGAGGGGCATGGATCTGATGGAGCAGGTCCAGAGGAGGCTACAAAGGGAAGCAGAGGGCTGGAGAACCTCCCCAGTGGGAGGTAAGAGAGTTGGGGGTGTTCGACCTGGTGAAGGGAAGGCTCCAGGGAGGCTTTAGAGCAGCCTGCAAGTGCCTGAAAGGGCTCCAGAAGAGCTGGGGAGGGACTTTGGACAAGGGCTGGGAGTGCCAGCATGAAACTGGGAGGGGGAGATTGAAACTGGAGGTTAGGAAGAAATTCTTGACAGTGAGGGTGGGGAGACACTGGCAGAGACTGCCCAGGGAGGCTGTGGCTGTCCCCTCCCTGGAGGTGTTCAAGACCAGGCTGGATGAGCCCTTGGTGGAGGTGTCCCTGCCCATGGCAGGGGCTTGAGACTGGAGCAGCTTTGAAGATCTCTTCCAACCCAACCCATTCTATGAATCTGTGAACCTTATTACTCTGCTATGAAGAAAATGCCAGCAAAAAAAATAAAGAGCACACTTATCCAGTCTTAAAAGTAGTTCTTGTGGATTCCTCAGTGTGCTGGGCCAGCCCAGCCAGAGCTTGGAATGATGCAGGCACTGCTGCTGGCCACCTCCCAGCAAAGGTCTCACACTGGTGAGAGAACAACCACAGCCCACAGCTCTCTCCTCTCCTTTTTTTTAAACCAAAGTACACTTTTAGAACTCAAAACTTGCAACCTCAGGGTACAAAAGTCCTCTCCCTAAAGTACACAGATTACTCTTTAGCTACCAGCTCCATCAAATTTCCCCAACCAGATCCTTCCAAGCGCAGATCTAAGGATCTGCAAAAGTTCAGCTCCAAGGATCTGCAAAAGTTCAGCTCCGGAGCCAACTGCTCCTGGGCTCTGCCAGGGACACTCCTCACAGGCAGAAGTCTCCTCTCTTCTTTCCCTCCCCAAGATTAGGTCAGGATCACCAAGGCAAAGAGCAGACAGTGGCACTGAGTCACTGCAGGCTGCCAGGGTAACGATTACTAACTTCTTAGGATGCTAATAGTGGCACAGTGCTGCCCACTCAGGGATTAGCAGCCCCTCCCACCCACTTCCTAACACTGAAACTGCCTTTACACAACTGCTGCTCCTGCCTACATCTTGTTTCTCCTCCAGCAACCACCTCTATGCACAGGCAAGGCAGCTGCCTCCAAGAGGACTCTCCCTCCTCTTTATTTCCACCACCAGGACTTCGGTGTCCTGCTCCCTGCTGCAGTGAGCTCTGCATGGGCACACAGCACAGCATCAGCAGCCAGGCTGGGACTGCTCACATCCTGCATGTGCATTCACCCTCACTGCTCAGGGAATGGCTCAGCTTGGAAGGGAGCTCACAGATCATCTGCTCCGACCTCCCCATCACTGCCAGGGATACCTCTCAGCTGGACCAGAGCTGGAGGCAGGACTGGAGGTGAGGTCTCAGCAGAGCAGAGCCAAGGGGCAGAATCCTCTCTCCTGCCCTGCTGCCCACACTCCTCTGGCTGCTGCCTGCTGGGCTGCAGGAGGGCACTGCTGGCTCCTGGGGAGCTGCTCAGCACCCAACATCCCCAAGTCTCTTCTTTCAGAGCTTTAGCACTGAGGTGTAAGCATTTTGGACTATCCTGTGCACAGCTGTTAGAAACCAGAACCTTTCCTTTGCCCAGCAAACTCCATTCCTTCACATCCTGCCTGGGAGAGTTCTAGCTGGAAAGCTCCTTGCCTCTTTGAGGTGAATTATGATTGCTGAGACAGAAACCAATGCACTTAGGACACTGCTGTTTAAAAATGCAGAGCTGATCTCACAGGTAAAACCTTATTTATTTAATTCCTTTTTTTTTGGTCCCCAGAACACTGGGAACTGAGCTTAACCACTGCTGGCAATCATTTTCCAAGGGATTACACAGATGAGTTAACTTTTCTTCAGTCAGAACTACACTTCAGCAGTTGTGGTTTTAATCCCTGGCATCTCTCTCCTCCCCTCCCCACTGGTTAACACCTACCCAGCACAGTCAGATGGCCAAGAGGACTTGGGTCTGCAGCTGGAAAATGCCTGACACTTGTGCACTTTTGCCTCCTTTCCCCACAGAGTGGTCTGAGAACTGGCAGAGCTCCTGAATTTCCCCCCCACAGCCTGGGAAGCTGCTGCCTGGGACTGGGCAGGCATCTGCAGTGGTGCTGGGAGCATCTGCTGCGTGCTGCACACCACTGCTGCGTGCCACAGCAGCACTCTTCGGGCACAGGGCACTGGGAAATCAAACCTGCCCTCAGCTTTCCCAGGTAGAGAACGTCTCAGGCTGAGCATTGAAGGGGAAAGAGAAGCTTTTGTATCACAGCAGGCATTGTGGAGTCAACTTTAGGGCCTGGAAGCTATCTGGGAGCCCACCAAGATGATCCAAAGGTTGCTATGAGGAGTGTGGGCAGCAGAGCAGGAGAGTGGATTCTGCACCTTGGCTCTGCTGAGACCTCACCTCCATTCCTGCCTCCAGTTCTGCTGTCCCCAGCATAAAGAGGGCACAGAGATGCTGGAGTGAGGTCAGAGGAAGCCATAAAGATGAGCCAAGGGCTGGAACAGCTCTGCTGTGAGCACAGGCTGAGGGAGCTGAGGGTGTGCAGCCTGGAGAGAAGGCTCCAGAGGGACCTCAGAGCTGCTGCCAATGCCGGAAGGGATCCTGCAGGAAGGCTGCAGAGAGACATCTCCATCAGGGTGTCTAGAGAAAAGCAGAGCTGAACCTGTGCATTTCAGACAAATCCCACTCCAGTCAGCCAGCCCTGAGCCAGCTCCCCAGGTTGCTGCTGGAGATGCAGACCCATCCACACATCCCTTTCCTGCCACGGGCTCCAACATCTCACCCAGCAGAAGGGACCCAGCTCCCGGAAGAGAAACAGCTCAGCTGCCAAATCTCTGTTTGCTCGGATTTACAACCCTGCAGACAAAGCTCCTGCTGCAAGCAGGGGGAAGCATTTCCCAGGGGGGCAAGGTGAAATCACAGCCTCCCCCACCCCCCTTTTTTTTCCCCCTCCAGGTAAGGAGGCAGCAAGCCCCCACCTGATGCTCCCCACAGGTGCCCACTTTCGCAATGCCACCCGAAAGCACTCCAAGGGCTCATTAATTTGCAAGTATCCACATGCTCCACAGCTGGAGAGCAGCTCCTTCCCTCCATGCTTACCTACATCTACTGCAACCCCTCTCTCCTGACAGCAGATGAAAGATTGAATTTCTTGTTTGTTGAGTTGGTTGGGTTTGCTTCTCTCTCTCCCCCCACCCACCCCAACAAGGAACTCGCTGATGGCTCTGTCCTCACCTTGCTATTACAGGAATGCTGGAACCAGCTGCCCTCTGCAACACCAAAGGCTGAGCTCTGAGCAGCTTCCATCTCCTTTGTTCAGCCTTTTTTTNCAGGATGTTTTATTGACAGTATAAACCCACCCACCACTGACTCAGGGCAGCAGCTCAAAAGGGCAAGGCAAGAAAGCCAGGGAGGGGCTTCTGACAAGGGTTTGCTTAGGATGAGAGGAGATGGACTGAAGCTTGAGGAGGGCAGATGGAGACTGGAGATGAGGAATAAGCTCTTGGCAGTGAGGGTGTGCAGACACTGGCACAGGCTGCCCAGGGATGCGCCCTCCCTGGAGATGTTCCAGGCCAGGCTGGCCGAGGTCTTGGGCAACCTGGGCTGGTGGAGGTGTCCCTGCCCATGGCAGGGGGTTGGCACTGGATGAGCTTTAAAGATCTCTTCCAACCCCTTCCAAGGATCTCTGAACTAAACGGCAGCTGTTACCAGTGACCTACACCAGCTCCTGCCTGCATGCTCAGCACCACAGAGGCTTCACTGCTCTGAAATGCCACCAGGGCACAAAAATATTCTTGCTAGACAATGGAAGTGGCTCTGCCTCATTAATAAAACATGGAGAAACTAAAAAAAAACAACTCAGCCACATCACTAATTTCTCCTAATAAGCTCCACTGGTTTCTCCTAATCAGCTCTCAGAGGAAAGACTTGATAAATATTTACACCGGGTTTAAAAGTGGCCACAGGCAGCTCAGCACTGCAACAACACAAAAAAAAAACCAACCTGCTGAAGCTGCTCATTATACAAACCCAAAAACCAGATTATTCACCTCAGCTCCAGCACTCCCAACACCTTTTCTTACCCAAGCATCCCCAACCCTGCCCGTGGCTCAGCACAGGCTCTGCAAACCCAAGCTCCAGCAGGCTGACAAGAGCCTCCCTGGCTAAATCACAGCAGCCTGCTGCTGACTAACAGCCCTAAATAATTACCCAGCACTGAAAGCTCCTCCCCAGGCTGTGCCCATCTTATTCTCTTACTGATCACAATTTTATAACATTCAAACCCAATTTTTAATTTTGGTTTGTTTGGGGTTTTTTTGGGTTTTTGTTTGGTT
>VWZI01019268.1:2126-13978 GCA_013396835.1 Psilopogon haemacephalus
GCATTGGAATCAGAATCACAGAAAGTCAGGGTCTGGAAGGGACCTCCAAAGCTCATGCAGCTCAACCCCCCTGCCAGAGCAGCATCACCTAGAGCAGATCACACAGGAGCACATCTCAGACTGCTCTTGAATATCTCCAGAGAGGGAGACTCCACAGCCCCCCTTGGCAGCCTGTGTTACTGCTCTGGCACCCTCACAGGGAAAAAAAAAATCCTCCTTGGCTTCACATGGAACCCTCCTATGCCTCAGTGAGCTGCCTGGGGAGGTGGTGGAGTCCCCATCCCTGGAGGTGCTGAAGCAAAGCCTGGATGGGCACTGAGTGCCGTGGGTTAGTTTATTAGAAGGTGTTGGGTGATAAGTTGGACTCAGAGGTCTTTTCCAACCTGCTTAATTCTGTAATTCTGTGATCCAGTCCAACCCCTCTGCCAAAGCTGAGGTGGTGGAGTCCCCATCCCTGGAGGTGTTGAAGCAAAGCCTGGATGGGCACTGAGTGCCATGGGATAGGGCTGGGGGATAGGTTGGGCTGGATGAGCTTGGAGCTCTCTTCCAACCTGCCTGATTCTATGAATCTGTGATCTCCAGTCTAAACCTGCCCTCCTCAAAGCTTTGGGACAATGCCAGAGGCTGCTGGAGAGCCTCCCAAGGTGCATGGAAGGAGCTGGAGGCCAGGCAGTGCCTGCCCATTTTGGACCACCCCTTCCCCGGCGGCGCTTGCTGGGAGCTCCTCCATGGGCTGGCAGGTGCCAGAGCCTCCCTCTGCAGAGCCTGATGAGCAAGTTCCTTTGGAGAGGGAATGCACAAGGGCACGGTGATGGAGGGGAGCTGCAGCTATGAATTTTATGAACAGCTTGATGGAAACCACATTAAATGGCAACACCAGGGCCACAAATCAGCTTCGGCGACGCTCCCGCTCCGGCCGGGTGCCGAGGGTGATTCACTGTGAATTTACTTTTCATGGCCACCCTCCCAGGCAGGGTCATTTATCAGCAGGGCCAAGCCCCCCCTGCTGCAGCAGCTGCTGGTGGTAGGGCTGCTAAGCCACCTTGACAGGCAGCAGGCTGAAAACCCTGCCCCTGCTAGCCAGGGAAGTCCTGGAAATAGCATCCCAGAGCCTCCAAGCGGTTGCCCTTTGGGGAAGGAGCTGCTTGGTCCTCCCTGCCAGCCGAGTCATAAAGCTGTCACCTCCTGAGCCAGCAGGGACTGCATTTGGGGCAGGAATGCCACCTCTGCTCAGATCAGAAAGGGTTAAAAGGCAGCCTGAAGGTGGTCCACAAGAAGAGGAATTGATGTGGATGGCTGGGGGAGGAGGAGGAGGAGGAGGAGTCTCCTTGCAGAAGAAAGAGTCTCCTTGGAGAAAAAAGAATCTCCTTGGAGAAAAAAGAATCTCCTTGCAGGAGAAAGAATCTCCTTGGAGAAAAAAAGAGTCTCCTTGCAGAAGAAAGAGTCTCCTTGAAGAGGAAAATGCCTATTTTTGGAGAGCAGCACTGGGGAAAGGGAGCTGAGAGTGCTGGAGGGCAAGGGGGATGAGAGTGCTGGTGGGCAAGGAGCTGGGAGTGCTGGAGGATAAGGAGATGGGAGTGCTGGTGGGCAAGGAGCTGGGAGTGCTGGAGGACCAGGAGCTGGGAGTGCTGGAGAACAAGGGGGATGGGAGTGCTGGTGGTCAACAGAGCTCACCACAGCCTGTGTCACACTTGGGTGCTCCAGCAGCATCCCCAGGAAGCAGTTTGCTCGTGCAGCCTTCACCCTTTAGAGAGCAGCAGAAGTCATAGAATCATAGAATCAGTCAGGGTTGGAAGGAACCACAAGGAGCAGCCAGCCCCAACTCCCCTGCCATGCCCAGGGACACCCTACCCTAGAGCAGGCTGCCCACAGCCTCTGCCAGCCTGGCCAAAAACACCTCCAGGGATCTGGCCCCAAACACCTCCCTGCAGGGGCAACCCATTCCAGCCTCTCACCACTCTCATGCTCAACAACTTCCTCCTCACCTCCAGCCTCAATCTCCTCACCTCCAGCTTTGCTCCATTCCCCCCAGTCCTGGCACTCCCTGACACCCTCAAAAGTCCCTCCCCAGCTTTTTTTGTAGCCCCTTTCAGATCCTGCAAGGCCACAAGAAGGTCCCCTGGGAGCCTCCTCTTCTGCAGCCTGCACAGCCCCAACTCTTTCAGGCTGTGCTCACAGCAGAGTTGCTGCAGCCCTCTGAGCATCCTCGGGGCCCTTCTCTGCACACCTCCAGCATCTCCACATCCCTCTTGTCCCAGGGGCTCCAGCACTGGATGCACTACTCCAGGTGGGCTCTCAGCAGAGCACAGCAGAGGGGCAGAATCCCCTCCCTGGCCCTGCTGCCCACACTGCTCCTGCTGCAGCCCAGCCTCTGCTTGCCTTTCTGCCCTGCAAGTGCACACTGCTGCCTCAGCTTCAGCTTCTCCTCCACCAACACCCCCAAGTCCCTCTCTGCAAGTGAGCAGTGCTGGGATGGGTGCTGAGGAACCCTGAGTGCAGTCAGCTTGGGGATCCACCTTGGGCAGTCAAACTGCCTCCTTTGTGCTGATTCAACAGAGATGAGGTGAGAAGGGATGAAATAAAAAAGGATAGAAGGGATGAAATAAAAAAGGATGAGAAGGGATGAAATAAAAGGATGAGAAGGGATGAAATAAAAAAGGATGAGGAGGGATGAAATAAAAGGATGAGGAGGGATGAAATAAAAGGATGAGGAGGGATGAAATAAAAGGATGAGGAGGAAGGAGCTATCATCACTCCTTTGCCAGGATGTGTGAGAGCTTGGGGGTGGAGGCAGAGAAGGCTCAATCCTGTTGGGCCTCTGCTTGCTGAATGCAAACTCCAGGGAGTGTCACGGAGTTAATTTGCATGAAATTAGCATGGCGGGGTGGGGAGGAAGGCTCTGCAGGATCTGAAGAGAGGCATTTTGTTTGAACACACACACACACACAGGGCATCAGAAGGCTCATTTGAAATCTTTAATTAACTTTTCCCTCCCTTCCTTCATTATCGAGAGCTCCTTCTGACTGCTCCCAGCCTCAGTCTGCTTCCTCTGGTGGCTAAGAGATAAGGCAGGGAAGGAACCAACAGGCAGCAGAGGCAGCCTTGGCTGTGTCTGCCTTGCCCTGCAATCCTGACCAGAGTGCTTGGAGCTTTTCTTGTTCTGCTTTTTGGTGTTTTTTTTTAATCAGAGATTCAAGCTGAAGGCAAAGCTGAAGCTGCTTTGCTCCTGTCCTTCCTGGAGGATGGAGGATGGAGGATGGGGATGGTTCCTAAGAGAAGCCTTTAGGCAGATGGGTGGGTTGAGGTTTTTCTTTTTTTTCCTGGTGGTGCAATGGGCAGGACACTTCCCCTGCTGGCAGAATGTCCTGGTTGTGGTTAAAGCTCTGGGCTCTGTCTCTGCCCAGTGATGGCACTTCCACAGACAGGGCTGGAAGAGACCTGGAAGATCATCCAGTGCCAAGCCTCTGCCATGGGCAGGGACAGCTCCCACCTAGCCCAGGCTGCTCAAGGCTTCGTCCAGCCTGGCCTTGAACATCTCCAGGGAGGTTGTGAAGCACAGAAGCACTCCATTCCATTCCATTCCATTCCATTCCATTCCATTCCATTCCATTCCATTCCATTCCATTCCATTCCATTCCATCCACCTCACATTCAGTGTCAAGCAGAGGCATCATTAGAGCCAAATGCTTCTTCTCCCTATTCTGAGGAGCAACCTGCTTTGGTGAAGGATGTCCCTGCTGGCTGTGGTGGGGTTGAGCTGGATGACCTTTGGAGGCCCTTTCCAACCCAAACCATTTTTTCTTCCATGTTTTCCTGGGGCCCCTTCCAGCCTCTTTGCATCTTTCTCTCTGTGGTGGGGTTAGACTGGATGACCTTTGGAGCTCCCGTCCAACCCAAGCCATTTTTTCTTCCATGATCTCCATGGGTCTCTTCCAGCCTCCCTGCATCATGAGAGCCAAATGCTTCTTCTCCCTCTTCTGAGCAGCAACCTGCTTTGGTGTAGGATGTCCCTGCTGGCTGTGGTGGGGTTGAACTGGATGACCTTTGGAGCTCCCATCCAACCCAAATCATTTTTTCTTCCATGGTCTCCTGGGATCCCTTCCAGCTTCCTTGCATCCTTCCCTCTGTTTTGGGGTTGGTCTGGATGACCTTTGGAGATCCCTTCCAATCCAAACCATTCTCTGCTTCCATGATCTCCTGGGATCCCTTCCAGCCTCCTTGCATCCTTCCCTCTGTTTTGGGGTTGAACTGGATGATCTGTGGAGCTCCCATCCAACCCAAACTGTTCCCTGCCTTGATCTGGACTATTTTTAGTCTTCCTGGCATTTTTTTCCCCCTCCTGCCTGTGTATACAACCTTTTATTATAAATTAATATCACTAAGCCCCAAAATTTCCTCCAGCAGCCTTTGTGTGACCTTCTGCTGCATGATTTTTTTTTTCTTTCCCCCAGGCCTCCTGGTTCAGAAATGTTTATCCTAAGGAGATGTTGCCTAACTCCTTCCAAAGGCTTATTAATAGCCTAGAAATGGCTTCCCTGCCCTCATATGGTATGAATGCAGCCCTCTGCTCCTTCCCAAATATAGAGGCAGGGGGAACTGATTGAAAACTGCTGCTCTCCTCATCCCTGACAGCTTCACAGCCTTGCTGGCTGGAAAGAGAGGAGGGAGGAGACCTCAGGGCAGCCTTCCAGCACCTAGAGAGGCTGCAGGAGAGCTAGGGAGGGCCTTCTGGCAAGGGCTTGGAGGGGTAGGATGGAAGGGGAATGGATTTAAGGGAAGATTTCAAGCAAAGCCTGAATGGAGCACTTGGTGCCATGGCCTGGTTGATGGGATAGGGATGGGGGATAGGTTGGGCTGGATGATCTTGGAGCTCTCTTTCAACCTGCCTGATTCTGTTCTGTTCTGTTCTGTTCTATTCTATTCTATTCTATTCTATTCTATTCTATTCTATTCTATTCTATTCTATTCTATTCTATTCCACTTTGTTCTACTCTATTTTATTCCATTCTACTCTATTCTACTATATTCTCTTCTCCTCTCTTCTCTTCTCTTCTCTTCTCTTCTCTTCTCTTCTCTTCTCTTCTATCATATTCCATTCTTCTCTATTCTATTCTACCAACTCTCTCAGCTGCATCTTGGTGGCCTCCTCTGCACTGGCTCCAACCCTTGCATGTGCTGCTTGTGCTGGGGGCTGCAGAGCTGCAGACAGTGCTGCAGGTGGGGTGTGAGGAGAGCAGAGCCAAGGGGCACAATCCCCTCCCTTGCCCTGCTGCCCACAGCTGCTCTTGCTGCAGCCCAGCACACAGTTGCTGTCTGGGCTGCACTCACACTGCAGCCTCATCTTCAGCTTTGCACCAGCCCAGTCCCCCAGGTCCTGTTCCTCACGGCTGCTCTCCAGCTCATGTTGAGCTTTTCACCAACCCAGACCCTCAGGTTCTGTTCCTCAGGGCTGCTCTCCAGCTCATGTTGAGCTTTGCATCACCCCAGACCCCCAGGTCCTGTTCCTCAGCCATTCGCCATCCAGCCTGGAGCTGTGCTTGGGGATTGCATCCACCCACTTAGCTGTGATCATCACTTAGCTGTGACCATCCTGCCACCAGCTCCCTTTGCAGCCTTCACTTGCAGCCCAGTTTGTACCAGAAGAAAGATCAGATTCCTATTTGACCACAGCACCACCTCCTCCTCCAGCCCTGGTGCCACCAGCTTGATGCCATCAGTGGAGCCCTGAGATTAATGAGCCAAATCACAGGGCATGGAAAAGGCATTTGTCAGCCTAGCTGGCACTTTAATCAGCTGGAAAACCAACCAAGAGCACTTCCAGCTTTATTAGAATGATTGCCAGAGGATGGCCTGAGCTTCCAGGGCTCTAAAATAAACCTTTCCTCCTGCAGCCAGGTAATCTGTGTAGGGCCCTGTGTGGAAGCAGGAGGTGCTGGTTCCACTGCAGACAGGCAGGATGCACTGATACAGGAGCCTGGGATGAAAAGTGTGGCACAGCTGAATCTGTTTTTTGCTCTCATATAACATCAAATGCTGAGTCTGCAGCAGCTCTGAGTGTGTTGCACCAGTGCTGATCAGGCCTTGGACTTCACCATCCATGCAGGTCCCTTCCATCCCCTAAAATCCTGGGAAGCAGCTGCATGGAGTAGACAAGCAGGATGCACTGATACAGGAGCCTGGGATGAAAAGTGTGGCACAGCTGAATCTGTTTTTTGCTCTCATATAACATCAAATGCTGAGTCTGCAGCAGCTCTGAGTGTGTTGCACCAGTGCTGATCAGGCCTTGGACTTCACCATCCATGCAGGTCCCTTCCATCCCCTAAAATCCTGGGAAGCAGCTGCATGGAGTAGACAAGCAGGATGCACTGATACAGGAGCCTGAGATGAGAAGTGTGGCACAGCTGAGTCCATTTTTTTGCTCTCATATAACATCAAATGCTAAGTCTGAAGCAGCTCTGAGTGAGCTGCACCAGTGCTGATCAGGGCTTGGACTCCACCATCCATGGAGGTCCCTTCCAACCCCTAAAATCCTGGGATCTGCTGGGAAGCAGCTGCATGGAGAAGAAAATGAGGATACACTGATGCAGGATACTGGGATGAGAAATGTGGCACAGCTGAATCCTTTTTCTGCTCTCTTTTTACATCAAATGCTAAGTCTGAAGCAGCTCTGGGTGTGCTCCACCAGTGCTGATCAGGGCTTGGACTCCATCATCCATGGAGGTCCCTTCCATCCCCTAAAATCCTGGGATCTGCTGGGAAGAAGCTGCATGGAGAAGACAAGCAGGATGCACTGATACAGAAGACTGAGACAAGAAATATGGCACAGATGAATCCATTTCTTGCTCTCAAAACATCCAAAGCTGAACTTGCAGCAGCTCTGGGAGTGCTGCATCAGTGCTGATCAGGGCTTGGATTCCATCATCCATGGAGGTCCCTTCCAACCCCTAACATCCTGGGATCCTCTGAGACCTGCTGGAAAGAAGCTGCATGGAGTAGACAGGCAGGATGCATCCATACAGGAGCCTGGGATGAGAAGTGTGGCACAGCTGAATCTGTTTTTTGCTCTCATATAACATCAAATGCTAAGTCTGCAGCAGCTCTGAGTGCACTGCAGCAGCTCTGGGTGTGCTGGACCAGTGCTGATCAGAGCTTGGACTCCACCATCCATGTAGATCCCTTCCATCCCCTAAAATCCTGGGATCTGCTGGGAAGCAGCTGCATGGAGAAGACAATGAGGATGCACTGATACAGGAGTCTCGGATGAGAATTGTGGCACAGCTGAATCCTTTTTCTGCTCTCTTATAACATCAAATGCTAAGTCTGCAGCAGCTCTGAGTGTGCTGCACCAGTTAGGATCAGGGCTTGGACTCCATCATCCATGGAGGTCCTTTCCAACCCCCAACAGCCTGAGATTCTCTGTGGCCTGCTGGCAAGCAGCTGCATGGAGTAGACAAGCAGGATGCACTGATACAGGAGCCTGGGATGTGAAATGTGGCACAGCTGAACCCATTCTTTGCTCTCTTATAGCATCAAATGCTAAGTCTGCAGCAGTAAGTGTCTGAGGGCTGGGGGTGAGGAGAGGGGGGACAGGCTCTGCTCACTGCTCCCTGCCATAGGCCAAGGAGCAATGGATGGAAGCTGCAGCACAGGAGGCTGCAGCTCAAGACAAGAGGCAACTTCTTGCCTGTGTGGGTCCCAGAGCAGTGGCCCAGGCTGCCCAGAGAGGTTGTGGAGTCTCCTTGTGTGGAGCCTTTGCAGAGCCTGTCTGGATGTGTTGCTGTGTGCCCTGAGCTAGCTTGGATAGTCCTGCTCTGGCAGGCTTTGGACTGGAGGAGCTCTTTGGTTCCTCCTCTGGCACTGGGTTTGGACTGGAGAAGCTCTTTGGGTCCTCCTCTGGCAGAGGGGTTGGACTGGAGGAGCTCTTTTAGGTCCCTTCCAACCCCTGACATCCTCGGAGCCTGTGAGCCTGTGCTCATGTTGCCTCCTCTTGAACACCTCCAGGGATGGGGACTCCACCACCTCCCCAGGCAGCCCATCCCAGTGCCAATCACTGCTGCTGTGATTGCCTTGGCTCAGCCCTGCCAAGCAAAAGTGATTCTTGAGTGATGGAGCAGAACTGTGTGGGCAAAGCAATTGCCCACTTCTGCCCCTAGCTTGATCCCTGTGGGATGCTTTTTGCTCTGGGGTCATGCCCCACTTTTAAGATGAATGTGAGAAGACAGCTAGAAAGAAGAAAAAAAAGAAAAACAACTTTAATAAAACCCCAAAATCCAGGCCAAGGCTAAACAATTTGGTAGGAAAGAGGCTTAGAGAGGGAGGGAAGAGTAATTAAAACAAGAAGGAAGGAGAGAGAGCAGGCAGGAGAAGCTGGGGCTGTTGTCTGCAGGACACCTCTCTGTGCCAGGCAGGGCTCTAAGCAACAACACCTGCTTCTGCTGGGCAAGCAGGGAAACATGTCCAGAGGCTTTTAATTCAATTAGACTCAGAGGATGTAAAGGAAGAAGCAAGAAAAAAGAGGAGTGAGGTGGGGAAGGAACTTGGCTTGGGTTTAGAGAGGAAATAGAGTCAGGAATGGAGCTTTAGGCATCCTCCCAGGGATGCTTTGCAGCATCTTCCTTCACCCAGCAGCACCCAGGGATGCTTTGCAGCATCTTCCTGCACCCAGCAGCACCCAGGGATGCTTTGCAGCACCTTCCTACACCCAGCAGCACCCAGGGATGCTTTGCAGCATCTTCCTGCACCCAGCAGCACCCAGGGATGCTTTGCAGCATCTTCCTTCACCCAGCAGCACCCAGGGATGCTTTGCAGCATCTTCCTGCACCCAGCAGCACCCAGGGATGCTTTGCAGCACCTTCCTACACCCAGCAGCACCCAGGGATGCTTTGCAGCATCTTCCTGCACCCAGCAGCACCCAGGGATGCTTTGCAGCATCTTCCTGCACCCAGCAGCACCCAGGGATGCTTTGCAGCATCTTCCTGCACCCAGCAGCACCCAGGGATGCTTTGCAGCACCTTCCTACATCCAGCAGCACCCAGGGATGCTTTGCAGCACCTTCCTGCCCAGCAGCACCCAGGGATGCTTTGCCTGGGCACAGGCTGCCCAGGGGGGTTGTGGAGTCTCCCTCTCTGCAGATATTCCAACCCTGCCTGGATTTGTTCCTGTGTGATCTGGTCTAGAAGATGCTGCTGTGGCAGGGGAGCTGGACCAGATGAGCTTTGGAGGTCCCTGTCAGCCCCTGACATTCTGTGATTCTAGGATAATCCAGTTCAAATCCCTGAATCAAAAAAGGACATTGAGGGGCAGGAGCAGGTCCAGAGAAGGTCACTTTGAGCTCTGGGTTCGTTTATGAGCTCCTCACTCCAAGAAGGACATTGAGGGGCTGGAGCAGGTCCAGGGAAGGTCACCTTGAGCCCTGGGTTCAGTTTTGAGCTCCTCACTCCAATAAGGATATTGAGGAGCTGGAGTGGACGACAGGAATAAAACAAAGCTGGGGAAGGGTCTGAAGAACAGGGCTGGGGAGAAGCAGCTGAGGGAGCTGGGGGGTATTTGGTGAGGAGCAGAGGAGGCTGAGGGCAGAGCTCATTGCTCTCTACAGCTCCCTGAGAGGAGGCTGGAGGCAGGTGGGGTTTGGGCTCTGCTCCCTAAGAACACGAGAAAGGATGAGAGGAAATGTCCTCAAGTTGCATTAGGGTGGGTGTAGGTTGGAGATGAGAAGAAAGTTGCTGGCTGAAAGGAGTTCTCCAAGCCTGGCACAGGCTGCCCAGGGAGGTGGCTTGAGGCCATTTCCTCCTGCCCTATCACTTCTGACTAGGGAGAAGAGCTCAGTTCTCACCTGGCTCCAACCTCCTTTCAGGGAGTTGTGGAGAGCAATGGCCTCAGGTCACACCAGGGGAAGGTTTATGTTGGAGATGAGAAAAACCTCCTTGGCTGGGAGGCTTCTCCAAGCCTGGCCCAGGCTGCCAGGGGAGGTGGCTGAATGCACATCCCTGGAGGGGTTGACCAAAGGTAGAGCTGTGGTGCTGAGGGCCATGGCTCAGCCCCATCCTGGGCAGGGTTAGGGAATGGTTGGGCTGAAGGAACTGAAAGAGCTCTGGCAACTGAGCCCTGGGCTGGAGGAGCTCCAAGAGCTTTTCCAACCAAAGCAATCCTGTGCCTGCTTCTGTGCTTCACTGAGGAGCTGCTTTCCAACTCGACATTAATTTCTCCTAACGATTCTCTAGAGGGCACCAGGAACAAACCAAGGAGCTGCTGGAGAAGGGGAAAGAAAGAGCTGAGCTGGGGGAAGGGGAACCAAAACCAAAGCAAACCTCTCTGTGCCTTATCCTTTGGATCAGTTAGCAGCTATGTGAGGACAGAACCAGGGGCACAGAGAAGCCTGGAGAATAATGTGAGGGAATCATTCCAAAGAGCTCCAAAGCATCCTGGAGTTCATCTCAGTGTCACAAATGTGTTTTGTGGTTTTTTGTTTTTTTTTTTTGTTGCTGGAGGAAGAAGTTTGCTGGGGGAGGACACGAGGATGCTGAGAGGGCTGCAGCAGCTCTGCTGTGAGCACAGCCTGAAAGAGTTGGGGCTGTGCAGGCTGCAGAAGAGGAGGCTCCCAGGGGACCTTCTGGTGGCCTTGCAGGATCTGAAGTGGGCTACAGAAAAGCTGGGGAAGGACTTTTGAGGCTATCAGGGAGTGCCAAGACTGGGGGGAATGGAGCAAAGCTGGAGGTGGGAAGGTTCAGACTGGAGGTGAGGAGGAAGTTGTTGAGCAGGAGAGTGGTGAGAGGCTGGAATGGGTTGCCCCTGCAGGGAGGTGTTTGGGGCCAGATCCCTGGAGGTGTTTTTGGCCAGGCTGGAAGAGGCTGTGGGCAGCCTGCTCTAGGGTAGGGTGTCCCTGGGCATGGCAGGGGGGTTGGGACTGGCTGATCCTTGTGGTCCCTTCCAACCATGACTGATTCTGTGATTCTGGGACTCTGTGGGACTCTGTGATTCAATGATTCTGGGCTGGATTAGAATGACTGTGGTGAGTTGGCTAAGAGAGGTTCTCTTCTCTGTTCCACCCTAGTGTCCAGTTCTGGGCCACTCAGTTCCAGAAGGACCTCAGAGAACTCCTGGAGAGAGTCCAGCACAAAGCCCCAAAGATGCTGAAGGCAATGGAAGAGCTCTGTTAGGAGGAGAGCCTGAGGGAGCTGGGGCTGGGAGCTGAGAGTGGAGGAGCTGAGAGGTGACCTCAGCAATGGTTCTCAAGATGTGCAGGTGAGTGGCAGGAGGCTGGAGCCAGCTCTGCTGGGTGATGCCCAGGGACAGGCCAAGGGGCACTGGGTGGCAGCTGAGGCAGAGGAAGTTCCATGTGAGCCTGAGGAGGATTTATTTTCCCTGTGAGGGTGGCAGAAGCCTGGCACAGGCTGCCCAGGGTGGTTGTGGAGTCTCCCTCTCTGGAGATATTCCAAACCCTGCCTGGATGTGTTGCTGTGTGATGTGGTCTAGGAGATGCTGCTGTGGCAGGGGGGGTTGGGCTGGATGAGCTTTGGAGGTCCCTTCCAGCCCCTGATATTCTGTGATTCTGTGACTCTGATCCTGTCACTCTGTGACTCTGTGACTCTGACATTCTCTGACTGATTCTGTGTTTCTGAGATTACCCAGGGAGGTGTTTGGGGCCAGATCCCTGGAGGTGTTTGGGGCCAGGCTGGCAGAGGCTGTGGGCAGCCTGCTCTAGGGTAGGGTGTCCCTGGCCATGGCAGGGGGGTTGGGACTGGCTGCTCCTTGTGGTCCCTTCCAACCCTGACTGATTCTCTGGCTCTCTAACAAGCCCCAGGTCCTCAATGAAATCCAACTCCTGCTTTCTGCAGCCTTCCTTTCCCCCCACC
>VWZI01019279.1:0-39987 GCA_013396835.1 Psilopogon haemacephalus
CCTTCTCATTAACTAAACCATGGCACTAAGTGCCTCATCCAGTCTAGCATCATTGAGTCCAACCTATCACCTAACCCTTCTCACTAACTAAACCATGATACTGAGTGCCTCATCCAGCCTGGGATCATCAAATCCAACCTCTCACCTAACCCTTCTCAACTAAACCATGGCACTAAGTGCCTCATCCAGCCTAGCATCATTGAGTCCAACCTATCACCTAACCCTTCTCATTAACTCAACCATGGCACTAAGTGCCTCATCCAACCTCCTCTTAAACCCCTCCAGGGATGGGGACTCAGCCACCTACCACCGCAGGCAGCCCATTCCAATGGGCAATCACTCTTTCTGTGTAGAACTTCTTCCTAAGAGAAGGAGGAGCAGAATTCCCCCACTGAGGAACATTCCACTTACCAGTGCTGGGAGGAGCAGGTCGGCAAAGTAGACGAAAGCTGCTCCCAGAGCAAAGCCCAGGGCCACCGGGAAGAAAGCGAAGGCTCCAAAGCTGCCAGACTCCTCGGCCATGTCGATGGCTGGGGCCAGGAGGGACCAGTAGGAAGCAGCCAGCATGACCTGGGAGATAGAATGGGAGCAGTGAGAGCCACATAGGCACCAACACTGTGTTCAGTTTGGGGCTCCCCAGCTGAAGAAGGACAGGGATCTGCTGGAGAAAGTCCAGCGGAGGGCTATGAGGATGCTGAGGGGACTGCAGCACTGCCTGATGAGGAGAGGCTGAGGGACCTGGGGCTGCTTAGGCTGGAGAAGAGAAGACTGAGAGGGGATTTAATAAATGTTTATCAATATCTGAGGGCTGGGGTGCAGGAAAGGGGGGACAGGCTCTGCTCACTTGCTCCCTGTCTTAGGACAAGAAGCAATGGGTGTAAGTTGCAGCACAGGAGGTTCCAGCTCAACACAAGGGGGAATTTCTTTCCTGTAAGAGTCCCAGAGCACTGGAACAGGCTCCCCAGAGAGGTTGTGGAGTGTCCTTCTCTGGAGACTTTCAAGAACTCTCTGGATGCATTCCTCTGTGACCCAAGACAGATTGTCTGGTCCTGCTCTGGCAGGGGAATTGGACTCTATGATCTCTTTGGGTCCCTTCCAACCCCTGACATCCTGTGAGCCTGGGATCTCGACCCTGACAACCCGGGAACAAACAAAGCCAGCCTGGAGGCAGCACTGGGAAGGATGCTAGCAGGAAAGGCTTACTCCCACCTCTCCCTCCAGCAACCCCCTCCAGCAAGTCCCACCTGCAGGGGGCTCAGAGGGGATGCTGCAGGGCACAGCAGGAGCAATCTACCCACGGAAGAGAAGCCCCTAATGAACTACTACGTTTGCAATCACTCCTGACTGAGGGAAGGAGATGCCAATTGCTGGAGACACCAGTCCCTGAGGGATGGTGTAAATCTCAGCTCTCCTTGAGCAAGAAGAAAGCAGGCTGTCAAGGCAGGCTTAACCACAGCTGTCAAACTTCGTATTTCAAATGCCACCTCCTTTAAAAAAAAAAAAGAGAAAACCAACCCCCCACACCCCCCAAGATGGAAACACAGGCAACAGGGAAAGGCTTTTGCAGAATTATATTGTCAGCTCAAGTTAAGGCAGCATCTCCCCATGGGAAACAGAGGCCTGATGCTGCTCAGCCTCCAGATCCCCATCACCGCTCAAGTCAGCAGTGGAGCTGCTCCCACCAGCTCTGCTGTACACAGGCTCTGGGGGAAGATGATGACAGAGTCACCCCAGCCTCACCAGCTGCAGAGGCAAACTGCTGGGCTGCAGCAAGCACCTTTGCTTGTTTGGGAGCCAAAAGCCCTATGCTTTTTTTATACAGAGGGACTTGGTGGAGGAGCTGGAAGTCATTGACCTGCAGCAGCCAGAGGAAGGGAAAACGTCCTTGAGCCTCCTCTCAACCCACCTCTGAGCTCAGGTGTGGGTTGAGAGATATGGAGGTGCTGGAGTAGGTCCAGAGGAGGGCAATGAAGCTGGGGAAGGGCCTGGAGAATAAATCTTATGAGGAGCGACTGAGGGAGCTGGAGATGGTTAGTGTGAAAAAGAGGAGGCTGAGGAGAGACCTCATTGGTGTCTACAGCTACCTAAAGGGACACTGTGGAGAGGCTGCTGCTAGGCTCTTCTCACAGGTAACTGGAGACAGAACAAGGGGGAATGGCTTCAAGCTGTGGCTGGACAGGTTTAGATTGGACATTAGGAAAAACATTTTCATGGAAAGAGTGGTCAGAGACTGGAATGAGCTGTCCAGGGAGGTGGTAGAGTCACCAAGCCTGGATGTGTCCAAGGGTGGTTTGGATGTTGTTCTTAGGGCTATGGTTGAAGGTGAATCTTGCTGAGTAAGGTTATAGGCTGGACTTAGTGATCCTGAGGGGATTTTCCAACCTGTGATTCTGTGATATGAGCTCACCTGGAAGCAGCCAAGGTTCTGCTCAAGGGTGCCAGCTCCTGCCCACCCTACGCAGCGTCAGAGCTGGCACTTGCCCCTCTGGTTTGGCAGTATCCCTTATCAGATGATGCCTGTGCACTAGGAAGAGGGTGGGGACTTCTGCCAGCCACCTGATTTCAGTCACCAAAAAAATACCCCAAACCACAACAGCCTGTGCAATCGTCCAGCTGGTGACAGGAACCCAGAGCCCACCAACGTCAACAGGCAAGCTGGTGTCAAAGGCAGGAATGAAAGAGAAAAAGCCTGCCTGGGCTCTCCTTGGATCAATAAACCAGGAAGCCACTTTGGTAGAGGGTCCAATTTTCTGCACAAAGCCTTCTCCTCACTCAGCCCAGCCAAGACAGGGAGCAGGGGGACCCACAGTGCCAGCTCACTGGCACCAGCACATGCACCTCCTGCCAAACTGGATTTGGACGTTTTAGCAGAGAGATTTTTATGCTCCAGAGCCAAGATGCAACAACACTACAAATCTACCAGCCCTTGAGAGAACAAGCTGTGGGAGATGGGGGAGGAGAAAGCACTCAGCAGGCAGCTGCATGTCTAAAGCAATCCCAGGTTGTGGAGAGCACAAACCCCTCCCTGGGACACGTCAGCATAACCAGAGACAAAACCTGGGCACGACACTCAAGTGCCTTGTGCCACAGGAAGTGACTGAGCCCGGGTCTGTGTCCTCACACCAAAGGGAAACCTTCCAAATGGGCCAGGCAGCAGGAATTATAACCACACTGTGCCCCAACACATCCTCCCGGGGCTCACCAGGTCTCCATCACTGACCCCTGGGCACCAGCATCTCCTTCCAGGCAGGGACTTCACATAGGTGCCCTGTCTGGGCTCTGCCAAATGCTGGGGGGGTGCCAAAGCTCCTCCCTACCCAGACCATGGAGCCAGCACTGCCCCAGCTCAGCCCACACAGCTTCAGAGCTCTTCCTCTGCAAATGCAGAAGGAACAGGACAAGGATCTTCACCCCCAGCCACAACTGGTCCTGCTGGGCCTCGGGGCAAAGGAGAGAGGCCCTGAACATCCAAGTTAAAATCAAAGCTCTCATCTTGTCCACTGGAAGCAGCAACATCTCAACGCACTCCTGCGTGGGACCAAGATGGGAACAGCAGCTCCAAGGGAAGCAGCCACACCAAGAGGGTGTGGATCAGGCAGCTCAAGGTGATTACAAGCAAAGGATCCCCCTCTTGGCAGGGTGGGGAAGGAAAAGTGGGCAGTGAGGGGCTGGCAGAACACTTTCCACACCAAACCTTTCAGCTTGACTTCATTAAGGCTCCACCAATGAGAGGCAGCTTCAGCAGCCCCCTGCAAATTGCTGATGCTGTTTTAAGCTGCACCGAGAGGGAATGGTCCATTTTCTGCTTCACCTGGGACAAGAAGAAAAAACAAACCACGAGCCAGGAAGAGGCACAGCCCTGCAAGGCTGCAAGGGAAGGAGAGCTGCAAGAACAGCACCTCCAGGATGATGCCAAGACAACAGAGAACATCTAAGCATTGTCTCCTTTCAGAATATCAAGACTTAAGATAAAAGGCAGAAATTCCACATCAGATGCCCAAGCAAGTGAAGGCTTGTCTCCATGGAAACACCTCACCTCAGAGGCTTTCTCCTAGCTAACCCTCCCTTATCTGTGATTTCCAGAGAGGACACTGAGGCAGCAAGGAGCTAAATGCTCAGACACTCGAGCACAGGTACCAGGCTGAAGGAAGCTGAAGCTCCTCTGTGCCATTAAAAGCAGCCACGTGGGTGCCCTTCACCCAAGATGACATTTGTGCCATCAGATGTGGTCAGCCTGAGCCGTGCCAGAAGGAGATTTTGCTTGGCAGTTGGGATGTTCCCAGCACATGCAGGCAGCTCTCCCAGCATGCAGCAATTTGACCCAGTGCCCAGGCTTACTCTGGCTTCCCTCCTGCTCAGATGATGCATCTGCAGAGAAGGCAGCACCAAGCCACAGCCTTCTGGATCCCAAACTAACATTCTGCATCCCAGATCAGCCACCTGGCCATCCCTGTCCCATACCCTCCTCACGGCTCAGCAGTGGCAGGGAAGATTCTTATTAATCTTGGGGTTATTTTGCTTTGCAAGCTCCCAGAAAACAAGCAGGCAAATAGGTACCAACAGGACAGAGAATCATCTGTTATTCTATTTCCTCAGTGATCCTGCTCTCAGAAAGCTCTGTGCTCACTCCCTGGAACACAGAGTGTCAGGGTTCCAGGATCTGAAGGAGGCCTACAGAAAAGCTGGGGAGGGACTTTTTAGGATGTCAGGTCGTGACAGGACTAGGGGGAATGGAGCAAAGCTGGAGGTGGGGAGATGCAGATTGGATGTGAGGAGGAAGTTCACCATGAGAGTGGTGAGACCTTGAAACAGGGTGCTCAGGGGGGTGGTTGGGGCTACATCCCTGGAGGTGTTTGCAGCCAGGCTGGCAGAGGCTGTGGGCAGCCTGCTCTAGGGTAGGGTGTCCCTGGGCATGGCAGGGGGAGTTGGAACTAGATGATCCTTGTGGTCCCTTCCAGCCCTGACTGATTATATGATGACCCTTGTGGTCCCTTCCAACCCTGACTGATTCTATGATCCCGAGCTAAGCACCAAAACAGCAAGATTTGAAGCAGCCACCTGCCTCTCAAAGTGCAGAGAAAAAAAAAAAAAAAAAAGAGAGATTTTCTGGCTCTGACAGAGCACAGAGAAAGTTTAATTAAACCCAGCAGCGCAGATAAAGAGGAGCTTGAGTTCTGTCTCTGTCCCAGCACTTGGAGAAACAGCCTGGCCATAGCTGCAAGAGATCTGCATCAAAGGCACAGGGCTTGAAACAGAGCTGCCTCAGAGCAAGAGCAGTGTCCACAATCAGAGCAACATCACTGTGTGAAGGAACAGTTCAAGGCAAGAAGAAAGAGAAAACAGCATAAACAGGTATCAGACCCAGCTGCTTTTTTACCCTCCCTCTACATGAAGCCAACCTGGGAATAACCCAGCCCCTGTCAGACACACAAAGGTGCTAGGGGAAACATCTGCAGCAAACCAAGCAAAAAAAGAAGGCTGAAAGTTCCACTCTTTGGTGCTTTTGCCACCTTACTGCCAACCAAGCCCTCAATGACCAAACAAGGACTTGCCCTCAGTGAGCCCAGCAGCCCTAGAAACAGCCTTGGAACAGTCACCTCTGGATCTCTGACATCCTCCTCCGGAAGAGCTGGTCCTGGCCACACCAGATCAGGGCAGGGCTGCAGTAACCCTGAGTTGACAAAGAAACCTCACCCCAACCCGCACCTGTTTTGGCAGCTGAAGCCCTTGAAGGTGGCCTAGAAACCTTCACAAAGCACAGCTTGTGGGTGGTTTGTGTGGCAGCACCTTCTGCCAGCTGGACCTGTCACCACAAGGTGCCCACACTGACATCTGCAGCGGCACACCGCAGCAACCCCAGTTAAAGCAAAACCCTCCCCTCTGCTGCTGCAAGCCCAGCAAATTGAAAGAAGCTGGGGTGGGGGGAACAGCAAGTGTTTGCAGGACTGCTGCTGCCCCAGCCAAGCCACACCTCTGCCACGTAGGGATGACTCAGTGGCCTGGCAGGGTGACACAGTGGCCACAGCACCACGCCACGATGGGGCAGGACCCGAGCTCGCCCTGGGCTGGGGCGCAAACGCTTTGCCGTGCCCCAAAGTATCCCCCTGGCTGCAGGAGAGCTGTGCCAGGAGACAGCAGTGCCACAGCAAGAGGACAGTGCAGCCCACCCTGTCCCCAGCAGCATCTCCCAACCACGGCAGGAGTGGCTCTGGCTGGGCTGGCAGGGCCAAGGGTGTGTCTGGCAGAGACACACAGCAGCTCAGAAACCAAAGCTCACAGGAAAGCTCCAGAACAGGCAAATCCTAACAAAAAGAGATTCAATTTGCAAACGATGGCAGACGAAGCCTCTCCGGCAGGCAGGATGAATTATTCACACCACGAGCAGGTTGCAGACACGTTCCAGGGCAGCTTGTTAGAGAGCAAACCAAGCTTTGTAGCCTTTCATGTCAACCACCAGGGCAGGCAGCTGGGTTGGCTCTCAGCACTGAGAGCAGCAAATCTATGATCTCCAGAGCTGCAAAGGCTCAAACAGTGCCTTGATTAGAGGCATCACAGTGTCTGGAGGTGCACAGCTCCACACCCAGCCTTGGCATGAGCAGAGTTGCCAGGCTCTGCTGGACACATCACCCACGCTGCTCAGCTTGTGGTTGACCCAAAGCCTGACAGCACTGCCTACATCCCAGGTGCCAGCTACACGGCCAGGACATAGCAAGTGGGAGCTGGCAGAGCCCTCTGCACCCACCACACACCCAGGGGAGATGCAGCTTCCACACAGAGCACATCCCCCCGAGCTCTGCTGAGGGAAAACAAATGTGACCCAACAAGTCTGAATGAGCCTTCAGCTGCTGCCCATCACTCCGAACGAGTGGGCAGCAGGAGAAGATCTACACTCACCAGCCCAAACACAATTGCAAGCCACACAATTTCACATCTTCCCTCAAGGAAGATGCAATGAGCCTCACATTTAGTGTTCAGTGTGGATGTAGAGCTGCAGTGCCTTTATTGCCCCTTTGCCCCAGGGCTTCCAGCACCCAGGCTCTGCAGGACAGCAAGAAGCTCAAAGCAAGCTTTTTGCACATTCAGCCTCCAGGACAAAGCCTCTTCTGCCTATCTTCACCACGCCACTGCTCCCAGAGTGACACAGAAACCCAGGGAAATGAGAAGGGTTTGATCCAAGCAAGCCCAACCCAGCATGGGCAGCTTGATGCCCTCGTGACCCTCCTCATGCCACCACCTCCCCCACTGAAGAGGCACCAAGACATCACAGGACCTCACCACCACCACTGTGCTCTTCCCCACTCCACCCGCACCTCAGGCAATTACCCAAGAAACACTAACATGAGTGGGCAACCAAATGAAGCATGATGAGGCTTCAGAGGTGTGGGCAGGAGAACACAGGCAGAGACAAGGAGCAGAAGGATGCTGTACTTACCCCTGCAGCAAAGCCTAAGCTCCCATCCAGGATCCGCCTCTGCAAAAAAAAAAAAAAGCCAAACACAGACCACACCATTTACCAAATGCCACCATTTGCTCCAGGCAGAAGCAGCAGGGTGCAGCCACCATGCAGAGGGCTGCAGCCAGCTGCATTGCTGCCATGCTCAGACAGCTTTCCTCTCCCCATTTCTGCGCTCCAAGTGCTCTCTGTGCTTTCAGGCAGGCAAGAGCTATGCACCTCAGGCAGAGGGACTCAGCATCTGTCCTGATGAGACCTCATCTTGAGTCCTGTGTTCAGTTTCGGGCTGCCCAGGTTAAGAGGGACAGGGATCTGCTGGAGAGGGTCCAACAGAGGGCTGTGAAGATGATTAGGGGACTGGAGTACTGCCTAATGAGGAGAGGCTGAAGGACCTGGAGCTGCTTAGGTTGGAGAAGAGAACACTGAGAGGATTTAATAAATGCTTATAAATATCTGAGGCCTGGGGGTCAGAAGTGGGGGCACAGGTTCTCCTCACTTGCTCCCTGGGATAGGATAAGGAGCAATGGATGGAATCTGCAGCACAGGAGGTTCCACCTCAACACAAGGGGAAGCTTCTTTACTGTAAGGGTCATGGAACACTGGCACAGGCTCCCCAGGGAGGCTGTGGAGTGTCCTTCTCTGGAGCCTTTCCAGGCCTGTCTGGATGTGTTCCTGTGTGACCTGAGCTAGATTGTCTGGTCCTGCTGTGGCAGGGGAATTGGACTCGATGATCTCTTTGGGTCCCTTCCAACCCCTGACATCCTGTGAGCCTGTGATTCTGGGGTGCTCCCATGGAGCATCCCATGAGCACGGGGAGCATCCTGGCTCCCTCAACCCACCAGCACTGCCTAGACCAGGCTCAGCCCACCCAGTGCCCACACCAAAGGTTGTGGCAAGGCAAAGCAGCAGCTCTGCTGCCCACCTCTGCACGCTGCCCTGCATTTCCCCTCTTGAAGACTCTGACTCCTCTTATTAGAGGCTGCCACAAACAAAGCCATTAGTCTTTCAGGAACCCAGCGCAGCCCCTGCCCACTTCACTCCCAGCAGAGTTTTATTTCTCTAGCACATCAACCCTCCCCCAGCCAGAAAACCAAAGTGGTGCTGCAAAAGGGAATCTCGCTTTTGCAGCGAACTCCTGAATAAATCATCACAAGAGAGAGAGAGAGGCATAAATAATAAATCCATCCGGGCTACTTGTGAGCAGAGCAGCAAGAGAGGGCCTCTAATTTGGGAATAAAAGATGACTTAACCACCAGCACTTTGCTTGCTTCTGAGCACAGGCTGACCCGAATCTGGCACTGGAGGCTTGGCAGCAGAAGCAGGTTAAGGAGAACCACCTGCTGCTCCAAACACAGAGCCCTGCCTGCAGCTCTGCCCCATCTCCTCAGCGCCATGGGCTTTGCTACAGCACATACCACAGCCCCTCCTCAGGAATTTGATTTCCTCCCTCTATTCCGTGTTGACACAGGAGAGGAATAAGCTCTACTTTTCTCTCTTCCTGCCCCAGGACATTCCAGGCAGTCCCTTACGCTTAGGACCAGGCAGCCAAACCCTGCCAGGAGCATACTGCAGCCCTTCACCCCAGACCTTGGTCTCCTCCTGGGGGTGGAGGAGACAATCCCAGCACCAACCTGCCCACCAAGAGCATGCTGCAGCCCTTCACCCCAGACCCTCCTCCTGGGGGTGGAGGAGACAATCCCAGCACCAACCTGCCCACCAAGAGCATGCTGCAGCCCTTCACCCCAGACCTTGGTCTCCTCCTGGGGGTGGAGGAGACAATACCAGCACCAACCTGCCCACCAAGAGCATGCTGCAGCCCTTTACCCCAGCCCTTGGTCTCCTACTGGGGGTGAAGGAGACGATCTCAGCATCCACCTGCCCGCCAAGAGCATGCTGCAGTCCTTCACCCCAACCCTCCACGCCAGACCTTGGTCTCCTCCTAGGGGTGGAGGAGATGATCCCAGCACCCACCTGCCCGCTGGAAAACACAAAGACCAGCGCTGAGCCAGCTGCTGTCAGCCCCCAGGTGAGGCAAGTCCCCAGCACCGACTGGATCACCGGCCCATGCCCCGGGATCATGCTGACCTAGGAGAGACAGGGTGCATCAGGAAAAGCTCCTGGTGTTTCAAGACCGAGGGTAACAAATTCCTCCCTGCTTAATGGGGGAGTGCCCCCCTCAAAAAACCCTCCCCATCACAGAGCAACAAGCCTAACCACCCTTCCTGCACCGTCTCTCTAAGATGCTGTCCTAAGGAAGGCTTTGCAATTTAATCCAAGCTCAGAGGAGCAGCAAGAAACAAGGAGGGATGGAATCCACTACACCCCACCTAGTGCACAGCCCCAGGATGACTTTGGGCTCAGCTCCCTGAGCCAGCACTGGGAGGGAGCAGGAAGAAATGGTGCTGACACCTCACCAAGCGAGGGGGACGTTTTGTCCCGCATCTCTGGGCGGTTCCTGGGCACACACCACACGTCCCACTTCTCGATGGCACTATTTGATGCTGAAATCCAATTCAGCTCCTGCTGAAGGCAAACGCCCTCGCAGCATCTGGCTAAAGGCGTCCTGGGACTAGGCAAAAAAAGGGGACCAAGTGACGGGGAAGAGCCACCAGAACGCGGCTCAGGGACTGCTGAGGACCAGAGGGAGGTTATCTGAGCACACAGTGCGCTGGGAAAAGGGCCCAGGGAGCAGCACTGCTGACAAAATACACACACACGTGTATAAAAATAGACATATAAATACATCAGATATTTAAATATTTGTACATAAATATATCTAAACGCAGAGGTATTTATATATTCCTATAAAAACACATAAGCAACACACACACCATTGGCTTCTTAACCCCTCTAAGGTCCTCTCCGACCCCCAACCTTCCCCCAGGGCTGCTATCGAACCCTGTCGGGTGGGTGCCTGAGTTTGACCCTCCCTCAGCTGCCCACCTCCAGAGAGAGGGAGGCTCTCCCTTCCTACAGCCCCAAGTCCCACTGGGCCCCAAAGGAGACCCAAACACCTCAAAGGGCCCCAAAGCGGGACCGCAGCACCCTCCTGAGCCCAAAAGGGTGGTCCCAAACACCTCACCGTGCTCCAAAATAGGACCCGAACACCCTCTCGAAACCCAAAGGATAATCCCAACCACCTTACCAGCCCCAAGGTGAGACCCAAACACCCCCCTGGACCCCAAAAGGAAGTCCCCAACACCCTCCTGAGCCCCAAGGTGGGACCCGAACATCCTCCCGGGCCCCAAAGCGGCTATCACCAACACCCCCACCAACCTCTCCCAGACCTTACCGGGGGCACCTCAGCCCTGGCGCCGTCTCCCCACACCCCCCGGTCCTTGCAGCCGCCGTGCTGCCCCCGGAGCGGCCGCCGGCCCNAAGTGAAGCGGGCGGGCGGCTCGGGCGGGCGCGGCAAGAGCTGTCACCGCCACTGCTGCTGTCACCGCCACTGCTGCTGTCACCGCCACCGCCACCCCCAGAGCACAGCACAGCCCCTCCCGCCCCGCGGAAAGGCGACACCCCTCCTCCTCCTCCTCTTCCTGCGCTCCCGGTGTTTGAGTTGGGTGCCCTGAGAGCATCCCTTCCTGCCACCCGAAGAGTGTCCCTGCCATCGGTGCCATGAGTTGTGCCTGTGCAGCTCAATCATAGAATCATAGAATGGTCTAGGTTGGAAGAGACCTCAAAGATCATCCAGTTCCAACCCCCTGCCACAGGCAGGGACACCTCCCACTAGATCAGGATGCTCAAGACCTCATCCTGATCAGCCATATGCAACACCCAGGGGCTGCACCCGAACGGTCAGCACATGGCAGCCCGCTTGGTAACTGCTGCCCCACCCGCCATTGCTGCCTTCCATCCTTCAGATGGCGCATTGGGCACCACCGTGTCCTCAGACACTCGTTGATGCCCCCTCAAAAGCCTCCTCATGGGACACGCTGTGGCCAAGACTGCAGCCCCCAGGACGGGCTGTCTGCAGAAGCAGCTCCCTCACCGACTCCTCCCTAGCAGCCCAGCCCTGCTGGCGAGAGAGAGAGGACGGCAAAAGCGCAGGGGGAGCCAGCCCAGCCTCGGGTCTTGCTGGTGCCTCCTGCTTGTGCCACGCCAGAAGACACAGGGGGACGGCCAAAGGACACATCCAGCTCTTTTTCAGCACAACATGTCTTTATGAGATTGGTTATCTCTTAACAGCCTTTGATCAGCCTCCCCTGCCACAGCTGGGAAAGGTCAAGGCCATTTGAAACCTCTCTGATTTAGGATTTAATCAATCTCCCCTGAAATTGACTCCATCCTTCATTAGCTCCCACAACGAGGCAGATGCAGCTCAAGGTGCCAGCTGGGAGGGACATGGGAACAGAGCAAACAGCTCCACTCGCTGCCCCAGGGTTCCCCAGCCAGCCATGGCAGAGGCTCTGGCAGGGTTGGGGACAGCTGGTGAGCTGTCGGGGCTGGCCTTGGGGACACTGCTGACACAGGAGCCTGCCCTGCACGCTGCTATGGTCTGGGGGCAGCTGGCAGTGATGTCCCTGCCTGGGGACATGTGGGCAGCCCCAGGTGGTGGGGACAGTTGTGATGGCAGTTTAGGGGTCTGTGCAGAATATCAGCAGAGATGCACAGCCCACCTTGCCCAGTGTCACTTCTGTGTGCAGGGACACCTCCAGATCACCTTTTCCAGGACAACAGAGGAGTAGGGACTGTGTCCAGCCCAGCCCCTTGCCTATACCAGGCAAACAGGGAGTAGTCCTCCATGGCCTCTGTCTGGGCAGCATCAGGAAGGACAAGACTGAAGTCACATTCCTGTGTTACCTGGAGTCCCTGAGGTGCCCCAAAGTGAGCACCAATTCTTATACAATCTCCTCAAGGTGTGTGAGATGCTGAAAGGAGCAGCAGCACCACAGCCCTGTCTCTGGGGAGCTCTGAAGCCAACAGGCAGACCCAAATATCTTATTCTCTTGCAATAAAACTCCTTGGTGATGTCTGGGGCAGCTGTGGCAGGCAGAAAGGGCAGAGAGGCACATCCCAGCTCAGCGATGGCTCAGGGTACAGCAGGCTGAGGCAGGTCTGGAGCAAAGCAAGCAGGGTCCCTCTGCTCCCATCTTGTGTCCACTTCGCACAGTCTGGGCTCATGGCTGGGCTCTTTCCCAACCCAAATCCATCTGTGTCAAGCTGGGGCAGTGGATGGAGCCAGCTTGGACCCACATCAAGGCAGGGGAAACGAAAGAGCAGGGGAATGAGAACATCCAGAACCATCCCAGAGAACAGAGTACTGCAGAGGACAATTTCAAAAGCACTGCCAGGCAGGGCCACGCCACCTCCATCCCACCAGCTAGCGGCAACTGCCTGGCACATCTAAAGGCACAGGGCACAAAGTGACAGCTTTGTGCTTCTCCCCTGGCTTTAGGCTCACACGAGAGATCTGCTGGGCACGGCCCAAGGCTGGGGGAACTCAAAGTCACCCCAGCACCGAGCTGCAACCCCTGGCTGCTTGGAACGGCAGGGGATGTGGGCACCAGCAGATGGGTGCCTGCTGTAACTAACCCTGGCACTTCAGGCTGGAGCAGGGATGCCTGCCAAAGGCAGAGAGAGCTGTTAAGTCCCGATTTAATGCTCACGGAGCTCCAACCGGGCAGGCACAGCAGGGAGAGGCACAGGCGGGAGCAGAGGTTTGGGGCTGCGGTTGCCAAAGGCTCGTTAGCGCCGAGGGTTTAGCGAGATGATTCACAGGCAGTGTGTGCGGCAGCTCTGGCTGCAGCCCGGCCCCGCTACCCTCGGAGAGATCGATAAAGTCATTATAGAGGCAAATAACGGCCGGGTGAGAAGGGGAGAGGAGGGAGTGGGAAGGAAAGAGCCGGATGGGGAGGGTGTGGAGCTCCCATGGGAGCGCTTCTGAGCTTTGAAGGCTGCGGAGAATGCTGCATCCCGCAGGGTCTGGATGCTGCTGCCCACCCTGGCTGCAGGTGAAGGCTGCAGCTCCTCTGCCTCGCCGTCAATCACTGCTGCCCGGTGAGATCACGGCTGTCCAGCCCCGACCAGACAGGTTCTACCCTGCCTCGGGGGGTGCAGAGAGATGGTCCAGGCCTGTTTGTCTGGATAAGGATCAGAAAGCAAAACCTCCCCCAACACAGGCAGCTCTGTAATTAAGCCAGGCAGCCTCCAGCCTGGCATCAGCAGAGACACCAAAGCTGCTCAGGTCTGCTGGGCTGGAGATGGGAAGGGAAAGAGCAGTGGCACCTGAAGTGCTCGCTGGAGAGGATACACTACAGTCATGTCACAGAACGGTTTGAGTAGCAAAGGGCCTTAAATATCATTGAGTTCCAACCTCCCTCCTGCCACATCTGTCATCTATCATCTAGTTGCAAATCCTCCCACCTCCCACTAGACTATGCTGCTCAAAGCCCCATCCAGCCTGGTCTTAAAGGCTTCCAGTGATGAGGCGTCCATAACTTCTCTGAGCAACCTGTTTCAGTGTCTCACCACCCTCCTAGTAAAGAACTTCTCCCTAATATCCAATCTGTACCCACCCTGCTCTAGTTTAAAACCATTACTCAGTCATCTCTGCCCGTGCTGACACTGTCTCTACAGCCACAGGGAACAGTGGAGTCTCTCTGAGGGCAGTGGGCTCGGCCATGGATGCTGCATGCATGGAATCAGTGCTGCTTGGGGGCACTTCACTTCTCTCCAAATTGATGAGAAGCCCTGGGGTGCCTTGGGCTGCCACTGCACCCTGTGCACCGTGAGTGGAGCCAGCCAGGCTGTGTGGCATCACCTCACTCCTTGCACACACCATGGCACACTGCAGCCAGGTACCCAGAGGGAAGGAGACGACAGGAAGCTTCAACTTGCATGGTCCATGCAGGATCCAGGGTAAATTTTGCCTCACTAACAGAGATAATGGGGGAAACCAGGAGAAGGCCTGTAGGCAAAGTACTCCTGAGGACAGCAATGGACAGGGCTGGGGCAGGCAGGGCATGTGCAGGAACCGTCCCTCTGCCACCCAAAGGTGTGTGACTGGCCCCACACACACACATTTCTTGCCCCAGAACCACAGGAGGGCGCAAGCGAGCAGAGCACAGCAGGAGCAAATTGCAGAGTGAGCTGCACTCAGGAGCAAATCCTGACTGCCTCCCAGTTCCCCTCCACCATCAGACCAACAGAGCCTTCTTCCTTCCCGCAGGCTGCTGGAGATCTCCCTGCCTCCCTCCACGTATCAGGGCGAAAGGGCAGCTCACCCTACCCCTCTGTTGGCAAGCCAACCCCAGCTCCTTACAACACTCATTTCCAGGACAGGGGTCGAAAACACTCTTCTCCATGGGGACTCTTGCAGGACAGCTGGGAAAGGAGGGCAGAAAACTTGGAAGGGCTTTACAAACCTCTTTGTGGTCACATAATCCCCATGCCCCTCTCCCCTGGGCTGTATCAGCCACCGAAGCCGTGTGGGAAGAGGTTGTGCATCTCTTCCATCCAGCCCTGCCAGCACAGCGAATGCTTCCCAGGCTAAAGGACAAAGAGGAGTTTATCTGCCAGCACCAAAGCAGCTGCTGGGGTACCTCTCTGAGGGACCACCCAGAGATACAGCTCAGGCTCGACACTAGGCTTTAATTCAACCCTAAATCTAAGCAGGAATAAAAGAAATGTATCCTTGATAGGCTCAAGCATGGCTTCCTTGCTGGCTGCTGCTTGCTCCTTGCTGGATGGATATCAGCTCAGCTCAGCCCCTTAACTCACACTGGTCCATAATTTCATTAGTTTGGGTGTTTTGTTATTGACGCTCAGATCTGGTTTTAGCCAAATGAGCTTTCTGGACAAAGCTTTCGTGTAGCTCTCTGGCTCCAGCTTCTTGCAGAGGTGAAAGTGAAGGGCAGAGGGTGGGTGAAGCCCTAAGGCTCTGCAGGCAGCTCTGAGCAGCCCTGCAGTCAATGGAAAGACATTCCAGGGATCTCAGCATTCATCCAGCCTTGGCCACCTGCTGCTCCAGCAGAGTTGGGAGGATGATGCTCAGCACCATGCTGGGAGAAACCGCTGTGAACCTGGGCTGGGGGCTGGTCTACGTGCCAGAGCAAGGCAGGATGGCAGCACGAGCAAGATCTGCCAACTGCAGGGGCTGCATGCCAAGGGACCACAGGGAGGGGTGTGGCAGTATCACCTATTTGCAGGAGAAATTCAAGGAGGCAGCACTGGCAAAGAGCACAGCAAGACTCTACACGACCCTTCCCACTGGCAATGGCTGCTGATGCAGCGCGGAGGGAAGGGCACGGTCAGGACATTCCTCCTGGGCACAAGAACCAGCTGAGAGAGGATAAAACAACTAGGAAAAGGTCATTAGGCATCAAACCCCTCTCCTGTGGCACGCTGGTGTGCTGCATTTCCCCCTCTGTGGCATCAGGGAACATTTCTGCTCTGCATTTCCAGCAGGCAGATCACAGTGGCAGTCCCCAGGTCCATGTGTAGACACCTGCCTGGAGCAGCATCCCAGGGAGCTTGCACAGATGATACTCGATGGGGCACCCCAACCCCAGTGGACAGCACCCTGAAGAGAACCCAAGCCCCCATCCATCAGCCAAACCATCTTCTTCCCCACCTTCCCTCCTCAGAAGCTTTTACTGAGACAATAATTTGCACATCATTTACTTCAGAAGCTTTTCCCAGACTCCTAAAGATTTATGAGGCTGATTGTGATTCTCACTCTCGCTCCAGGACCTGGTGTCTTCAGATTCACCTTGGCAAGTGCATGGCTAAGTGCAAACGAGAACCTCTCAGCCCCTCTTGCAGCAATCGGCAGCTTTGCTCTGGGCTCTTTGTTCCAAGTCACTCTTAATTTCCTGCTTTCTATTGTCTCTTTGATACGTGATGGAAAGGGGAGGGGGAAAACCAATAGCTATTGCTTAATTGCTCTCAAGATCTCAAACAAACCAAGAGCAGAGGTTATCTCCCCCAAACCTCTCTTTTTTTGGTCTTCCTCCTCCAGTCATCGTTACTGGGTAACTGCAGAGGGAGAGGCTGCAGCAGTAGCCACCTGTATTGCTCCACTCCCCGGAGACTCCAAAGCTGTCAGCAATCCCCCTTCACCTTCCCACCTCCCCCAGGCTGTGCCAAGCCAGCAAGGACTTGCCTTGCCTTGCCTTTGGTGTCAAGGTCCAAATTCCTGAGGTCAAGATGCTCCCAGCTTCCCAGGAGACGTTGGGACTCCTCAAGGGGAGTTCCAACTGGAGTGACAGCATGGCCATCATGCTGTCATCGCCCTGCTCCGTCCCTCCTCACTTGGTGGCCCTGGGACCATCAGAAGCTGAGCTCTTTGCACGATCATTGGAATCAAACTGTGGAGAGTCAGCTTCTGCAGCAGGAGCTGGGCAGTGGAGAAAAAGAAAGAGCTGAGAGAGATGCATGGCCGCGTGGGGAATCTTCTGCAGGAAGCTCCATGGAGATCCTGCCATGCTCTGAGGTGGAGCAGGGGCCCTGCACCCATGCTGTCACCTGCACGTCCCCTCCAGCACATGCCCCTTGGACCTCCTGTGAGCCCCCGTGTTTGGGTACCCTTTGCCCACACACCAGCAGTCTCTGCTAGCAGGAAACGCTCCAGTCCCAGGCACAAATCCTGGGAGCGCATGGCCGGCAGGACCTCGGGGAACGGCGCTCAGAGCCACAGGCAGCCCAGGATGCTGACAGGGCAGAGTGGGGACGACAGAACGAGCACGGCAGGACGGGCAGGGGAGGTGCTGTGGGTGGGCAGGGGAACCAGAGGAGGGTGAGCAGAACAGGCAAAGAGGTGAGCGGGTAGGGCGGGCAGAAGAGAGGGGGCAGAGAAGGCGGTGCAGGCAGGGAGGGGAGCAGGCGAGGTGGGCGAAGCAAAACAGAGCAGAGCTGGCAGGGACAGCAGAGGAAGGTGGACAGGACAGGGCGGTCAGGAAGGAGAGCTGGCAGGGAGGGAAGCAGAGCGGTGAGAGAAGGTTAGGGTGGGCAGGCAGGGAGGGAGAGGAACTGGCAAGGTGGGCAGGGCAGGGTAGGGTGGGCAGAGCGGGGCTGTTCGGCCTGTCCCCGCCCCAGCCCCGCAGAGCCGCCCCGCACGGGGCGGGGCGCAGCCGGTGCGCTGGGTCCAGCGGCGGTGCGCGGAGCGGAGCGGAGCCGACCGGAGCGGTGGGAGCGGAGCGAGGCTGTTCAGTGCGGGGCTGTTCAGAGGGCAGCGCTGCCGGCGACCCCCTCGCTGCCCGCCGGCCCGAGGTGCAGCGTCGGGAGCAGGTGAGCTGGGATGGGGGGGGGATGGACAGCACCGCCTCGGTGCCCCTTACGGCGACGGGGAGCGCAGGGTGGGTACCGGGGAGAGGGGATTGCTCTCCTCGGCGCCCATCTGAGCCGTCCGGGCTCGGGGTGCCCGTCCCGGTTCGAGTCGTGACCGGCAGGGAAAGGGCCTGGCAGGTTTTGCCCGGTGCTGGGTGCTCCGGGCATCACTCGGGGACTCACCGGCTGGGTTTTGGGACTCCCCGTATCGCCAGTCCGCGGGAGCTGTAGTGTGTCCGCGACTGACTGCTAGCACTGCATGGGCTCCAGAGCGGACATGGGGTGGGTGGTTTGGGGAAAGCCCCTGCGGGGAGCATCTCTCCCACCGAGCCCGAGAACAGAGTGGGCAAGTCCTCCCCAGGAATCCTGCCACTTCCATCTCTGATTTCTAGAATCTTCCCCTTTATCCCCAGAGCCTGGGAAGATGACATCTTGGCTCCTCTGAACCGGCAGTACCCGGGGACCGGCAGAGCCATGGATCTGGAATACGAGCCGCCCAACGCCACCGCCTTCTGGTTCTCCCCTGCTTCCTCCTTTGATAACTTCTCCGTGGAGGCACCCACCAACACATCACAGAACGCCACGGGCCAGCACTTCGACCTGACCAGCAATGCCATCCTCACCTTCATCTACTTCGTGGTCTGCATCGTAGGGCTGTGTGGCAACACGCTAGTGATCTACGTCATCCTTCGCTACGCCAAGATGAAGACCATCACCAACATCTACATCCTCAACCTGGCCATTGCAGATGAGCTGTTCATGCTTGGTCTGCCCTTCCTGGCCATGCAGGTGGCCCTGGTGCACTGGCCCTTCGGCAAAGCCATCTGCAGAATCGTCATGACGGTGGATGGGATCAACCAGTTCACCAGTATCTTCTGCTTGACGGTTATGAGCGTTGACCGGTACCTGGCGGTTGTCCATCCCATTAAATCCGCCAAGTGGAGGCGGCCCAGGACAGCCAAAATGATCAACGTGGCCGTCTGGGGCGTCTCCCTGGTGGTGATCATGCCCATCATGATTTACGCTGGGGTGCAGCAGAATCACGGCAGAAGTAGCTGCACCATCATCTGGCCAGGGGAGTCGGGTGCCTGGTACACAGGCTTCATCATCTACGCCTTCATCCTGGGCTTCCTGGTGCCTCTCACCATTATCTGCCTCTGCTACTTGTTCATCATTATCAAAGTCAAGTCCTCGGGCATCAGAGTGGGCTCCTCCAAGAGGAAAAAGTCTGAGAAGAAAGTCACCAGGATGGTCTCCATCGTGGTTGCTGTCTTCATCTTCTGCTGGCTGCCCTTCTACATCTTCAACGTCTCCTCAGTCTCCATCCTGATCGTGCCCACGCCTGTTCTCAAGGGCATGTTCGACTTTGTGGTGGTCCTCAGTTACGCCAATAGCTGTGCCAACCCCATCCTCTATGCCTTCTTGTCTGACAACTTCAAGAAGAGCTTTCAGAATGTCCTCTGCCTGGTGAAGGTCAGCGGCATGGATGAGGCAGACCGGAGTGACAGCAAGCAGGACAAATCCAGGCTCAATGAGACTACAGAAACCCAAAGGACTCTGCTCAATGGTGACCTGCAGACAAGCATCTGAGAGGACAGCAAGGTTGTCCTTCCTTCACTCTCCTCTTCCCACTTGCTCCCAAGTGGCAATGGGATGTACGGAGTCAGGACGGGAGAGCCAGCTTAGAGGATGGTGGTGACACACTGATGGACGGTGGAGTCCTCAGCTGGGCTCCTCCTCAGCTGCTGGTGAGTTGGCATTCAAGTGCTGGGAAGGATTTACTGTTCAAGAGGAGCTGCCTTGCCAGGAAAACAGAGACAACTTGTAGCAATGCAGTGCATTTCAACACCAAAGTGCCACCACGGGCCACAGGTATCACCAGGGTGGCTCTGCAGGCTCCCTCACCGGTGCCGCCCTCAGGGCTGATTGGTTTTGAGTGTTCTGCCCCAGGACGGTGCTTGCATGTGGACACACATACACAGCAGGCCAACCTCAGGAGGAGCCAAGGGCACAGGGGTGTGCCAACACCTATGCCACTGCAGGGATGCACCATGTTATGGCCAAGACCTGCTGAGAGCTCCCTGAAAGTACCTGCAGCCACCTTCCCCGAGGAGATAAGAGATCTGGGGGGCATTTTGCCCCTCTCCTGAGTTACTCCATCACCTTCCCTGAAGCCTCCCTGCTGCTATTTGACTGCACCATTTGTAGCAGCCACCCTGCCCAGAGGTGGCACACCAGGACCAGGATGGAGGTTGCTGCCCCATCAAGAACAGTTCAGCTGCCCGGGCAGCCCCTCTGGTGCCACCACAGTCCCACTCTGCCTCACCATCTCCCGCTGCAGAAGAGCCCTTTCCCTCCTCCCGTCGTGACATCACCTGCCCGCAGGTTATCTGCTCGAATGGAAGCTGTTCCCCCTTTTGCCTCCCCGGCAACCACTGCTCCTCCTGCCACCCACATCTGCCCGGGGTCAGTCCCCTGCTGTGCCAGCAGCTGCTGTCCCCGATGAGCCACGGCCGGGCTGGCTGAGCAGCCACAGCGATCTCACTCGGCACCAGCTCCTAGTGGGAAATCCTCGGAGGCATTGAAACAGCAGAAAAGCACCGAGGCTTTGGAGCAACTGCAGCACGCCCCACTGCCAACTGCTTCTGCACCGGGGTGAGGCTTGGGCTCAGCCTACCCCAGCCCTGAGGATCGCTGGGGCTGCTGGCCCCGTGGCAAGCACCAGCTGGCTGCCGGTGACATCGCTGGTGGCATCTGCCCTGCTCCATCCAGGCAAGTCACACTGGAGGAAGAGGTGATGGGGAGAGGATGGGGACAAGGGGCGGGGTGTGCTGGGAGCTTAGCCCTCAGCTGAAGGGACTAGGCAGAGCAGACGGCAAAGCTCCCAGCAACACGGCGTGAGGAAGGGTAGAGCAGCATCCATCCAGCTCCCCCACCCCCATTCCTTTTCCTGCAGCATAATATGAGAACGGGGGGGGGACACAAGGTGCAGTCGGCAGTGTGAGGGTGGTGGGCCTGGCCTGGCATTGACTACATTTAGCTTCTCACGCCTGCACTGGAGCACACAGCTCTGCCCCTGTCCCTGCTCCCAGCTCAGCACACAAACGCGGGGCTCGGGAGCCCTGCCCCGGCATATCTGCCCTGCTTGGTCGGCACAGAGGGAAGGCTGGGGAAAGCCCAGGGGAGCAGGAGAAGAGCTGTCTTCCTGCCAGGGAACCCGGAGCAGCCTCTGTGCCAGAGGCCAGGCTCTGTTCACAGGCTCTTGCTCCAGAGCCGAGCCGTGGGAACGCCGCGGTTTAGGTGGAGAAAGCAACCGGGTCTTGCTCACTCTCCCCTTTCCCATCCCACCCCAGCACCCTTACACCAGCTCCAGCACCAGCAGACACGGAGCTTTCGCCTCACACTCCTAGCCATGCAGGAGATGAGGATGAGTGTTGCCCACGAGATGCCACACACCGGTTTTGGGGTGCAACCATGCTCAGCCGCATGCCCCCAGTCAATGCTCTGAGAGCACCAGCCCTGGGAGAAGTTTCCTTGTGGCTTTGTCAGGCCCCTGCAGCGAGTTTCTGCCCACAGCATCACACCTGTGATGCTGTGCCACCCCATCCTCCCTTACCACCCCCCAAAAAGCCCCTGCAGTGAGCTTCTGCCCAGAGCATCACACCTGTGATGCTGTACCTCTCCACCCTCCCTTATCACCCCCTAAAACGCCCCTGCAGTGAGCTTCTGCCCAGAGCATCACGCCCATGATGCTGTACCTCTCCACCTTGCCTTACCACTCCCCAAAACCCTCCTATAGTGAGCTTCTGCCCAGAGCATCACGCCCATGATGCTGTACCTCTCCACCTTGCCTTACCACTCCCCAAAACCCTCCTATAGTGAGCTTCTGCCCAGAGCATCACCCCCGTGATGCTGTGACTCTCCACCCTCCCTCACGACTCCTCAAAAAGGACTCGGTGCCAGACTTGACTCCTTCTTCCTGGCACAGCTCTTTTGGACACCAGACCCAGCACTACAGACCCAGCACAAGGCTCAGGGAGGACATTCTGTGGGGTGTTGCCAGCATTTCTTTGCTTTTTAACTGCCTGCTGCTCCCCCGGAGGAACAGGTGTGTCTGCTCAGAGACACGGTGTGGGCTCAGCCTCCAGCGGGCACCTGCCTGTGCCTCGCTGCCTGTGCCAGGCTGTGCGGGCAGCTGCTCGCCCCAGCGCCTGCACCGGCTCCGCGAAAGGGAAGCAAAGCCAAAGGCGGCTCCGAGGCAGCGCAGGCAGCCCTGCTGATGCTGCAGGAATTCAAACACCGGCGAGCATGTCACGCCACAGCCAAGCAGCGGCTGGCGATGGCCGGAGCCGGTGCAGCCAAAGCCTTCTTTGCTAGGAGCAGGCTTCCCTGTCAGCGCTGCGGGGATGCGTCAGTGAGGCTTTGGGTATTTCATACCTGGTGGGTGGTGAAGGAGTCAGCTGCGGGGAAAGCAGGGGAGGCGGTGGGAAGGGTGGTGCCTTGAGCCTCCTGATGTTCATACACACGCACACCCCCAGCAAGCACCTGCAGCAGAGCCAGAGCCACCAGCAGGCTGCTTTGCCTTGCTCCTGGCCGTGCAAGCCCTGCCACCAACACCCCGGACAAATGGCAGGGGCAGATGCCAGTCTCCAGCCACAGACCCACGGGAATCTTCAGCAGGGAGTGTCTCGTTTCTGCTGGTTTAATGTTCCAAGATATGGAAAGCCCAGCTTCCTAGTCCTGGGGAGGATCCATGCCCACCACTGCATGTCCCCAGGTCAGCTTTGTCCTGGCAAACCCACCCCAGGCAGTGACATTCTGGGAGCTCAGAGCTGTGCTGGGGGGCTGTGATCTGAAATACTCCCTTCCTTGCCCCACCCCTTTGCATCAGGGGCTCTCTTGGGATGGGGTTAACAGGGCTGCAGGTGAGGAGTGAGGGGCATGGGTGAGTTGTCACTAAGGTCCCAATGGCCACCAATGCTGGGATGCTGCAAAGGTGGCTTTTGGGGGGCTGCTAGGGCACCCCATGGCCACCCTGCCACAGCTCACCCCGGGGAAAAAGGGGCAGGAGGGTGAAAAGTGCTGCCTCGGTGGAGTGAGCAGGGGAGGGAGCCACAGCCCAGCCCTTGCAGTAAAACCAGTAAAAGAAAACCTTCTGCTGCCTCATTGCTGACTAATAAACAGCAGTGCTGTTAGTGCTGTGCCTAACAAAGTTTTCCTGCCCAACCACTTGATTTTAGTGGGAACTTGACCTGATATTGGATCTGTTCTGAAAAGCCTCACAGGGCTGCTGGCTGCATTAATAAGAAATTTCTCCTGGTTATTGCAAAGCAAATAGGCTGAACCTGCAAGTGCTGGAGTGGCTCCATTGCCACTTCACAGCAGGCTGTCCCCGGGCAAGTGAGATTAATTACAGCTCCTGCCTGCCTGGCTGGAGCAGCAGGAGCAGACTTATCACATATCAGAGGTGATGGGAAGCAGGGACTGGTGTGGCCCACAGAGCTGGGAGCATGCATCTAGAGCCTCCTCGGAGCAGGGCTGGGGCTAGTCACTTAGCTGCAGGGCTGTGAGTGTGACCACCCCACCTCAGCTGGGGCTGTCACCAGGGGTGTCTGCAGTGGGTCACTCCTGCAAGAGACTGCCAGGCCCAAAAGCTGTGTGACCACCTTAAAGCTTGGGAGAAAACAGCTCCCCTTCTCCTCCCTGCCACTGGCTTCCCCCTACGCAGACAAGGAACCCCAGCAAAGCTGAGGGGCAGCTCTACAGCATTCCTGAGCATCCATGGGACTGACCTGTGTGGAGACATCCTCGTGTGAAGCCTGGGGCTGTGGCTGGGCTGAGCATCATCCTGGGCATGCTTCCAACTGTGCCCACCTCGGGCCAAGCCTGCTTTGTTGATGTTAAATGCCCCCAGGTGCTCAAAAGCCAAGAGTCTGGAACTGGAACCCTCTTGTTGCATCTCTACAGCTCTTCATATCAGCACCAAAGCTGCCTTGGACTTTAAGATAAGGAACTCCTAAAGAACTGCGCTGCACTCTGGAGGGCTTCTTGACTCTCCATCATGATGAGAAGAGCTTTATATCTTTGTTGGAAACTCCATGGAGAGTTCCCTTCCCTCCTGGACCTGCACAAATGCAGGCAGCCTCGTGGGCAGCTGTGCAGCCTGTGCTCCCCAGCCAGCTCCAGCCCCTGCAATGATTGCTCCCAGGCTCTGGATCTCAGCCATAGCTCAAGAGCAGAGCTCAACTCTCACATCTTGGGGGCTTGTTTCAGCCCTTGCTATGAAGAAGCTGAATTCAAACCGCTCAGGGAGAGTCTCCATCCCCTCTGCCAGGGCTGCTGTGGCTGTACTACCTGTCCAGGCCTTCTTAAAGAGAAGAATCGCCAGCAAGGCACTAGCAAAAAAACCCCAAACAGCCTTCACACTGCTAGATCTAAAATGACACCTGCTGGCTTCCCTTGCCAGCCTCACATCCATGTGTCTCCTGATGGATTTCAGCCCGCTCCCTGCTTGCTCCAGGACCTGAACTGCAAAAAAGCCAGGGCAGGGGAACAGCCAGGCTCCAGCTGAGATTTGGGAAAACCTTCCTCAAGCCATTTCCTGACCAGGAGATGATGAGGGATGCCAAGCCTGGGCAACCCAACCATCCCACCCTACACTGCACGGCCAGGAGGAGGGAAGGGATGGGTGATTGTACATATGTGTATATATTGGACACACCAGCAAGGCAGTTTATTATACTGATGCTGTGGATACATTCTGCCACCTCTGTTTGTTGTTTTTTGGTTTTTTTTTTGTTTCTTTTTGCTGCAGCTGCTGGTGCAAGTTTGACCCAGCCCCTCAAAGGTCCTTTGACTCCCCCTTGCCCTCCTCATGCACTGTGGGGCTGGCAGCACCATGCATGAGGCAGGAGGGACTGCAGAAGCTGCTCCCACACGGACAGGCAGAAGCTTTAGCCTCTGTATTAAACACAAGAGCTCTTCCCTGCCAAGCCAGGGCTGTAGCGACAAGGGGATCGTGCCCCACCCGCAGCACTGCACCACGCTGCCCACCCTCTGTACATACACCCTCTGCATCTATAGCTGTGCTCTGTGTAGCGTGCGTGGGTCTGGTGTGTGACACATTGTGACTGGAACACCACCAGAGAGTGTTTCTCTGCTTTATGTGTTGCTTTCCCTCCCCCTGACCCCCCCTACAGCAATTGTTTCTCGGTGTCTCAGCGGGAACTGAACCTTCCCGCAGCGAAGGCTCCCAACTGCCGCGGTCTGTGCTCCGGGGAAGGAGTCATGGATGGGGTGGGAGGGAAGTAAAAGAGTTTTCCTACACTTGCCGACTCCGTGTGCGTTTGTCAGAGCTGGGTGGGCTTGGATTCTTCCCCCGGGGAGGAGAGGCACCGACGCCGAAGTCCTAACAAGGACAACCTCGCACTGTCACTCTCCCAAAACCAGTTCTTCCCCACATCCATCTCCCTCTGTCCCTGTGAGCGACACACACAGATCTTCACCGTGGGGATGGTCTCAGCTTCAGAGGGTGAACGCATCAAGAGAGCTGCATTTGCCCCAGACCCTCACAAACCACATCCCAGGCAGCAAAGGCTTGGAGCATCAACCCCTGAATTAGACGGGCCACAGATGAAGCACCACCACAGACAGTACAAAGGCTTGCAGAAGCTCTGAAGAGCTGGACCGAGAAGCTTCCGTTCCCAAGACGATAACAGCTCCGGGCTGGTTCTGATAAGATCAGGGAATGCAAAGTGCCATGGGGGGAGATGTAATCTGCTGGAGGGACGAGCCCGGGGAGGGGATGTGCAGACAGGGGTGGGAGCGCTCAGAGCGGAGGGGCACTGCTGGGGAAACGCACGGAGAGGAAGAAATTGCCTCTGCTAAAAACACTTAAGTTTAGCTCTGACCACCTCTGCCACCAACAGCTTCAGCACAAACAAATCCCTTCACTCCTAAGCACCGCCCATTATTTCCTCTCACTCTCCTCCAATCTGCAGCGCTGGGATACAACCCCGGGAAGCAAAGCCTCTCTCCCCTCAAGACCGAGCACTCTGCTCCCACCAGCATCTGTCTGTGACCTAAGAGAGATTGTCTGGTCCTGCTCTGGCAGGGGGGGTTGAACTCGATGATCTCTTTGGGTCCCTTCCAACCCCTGACACCCTGCGATTTCCCTGCTCCCTTGCCCGGTGGAGGCCATGCAGGCTGCCTGTCCCTCTCACAGATAGCAGGGGCAGGATTTAATAGGGTCAGTCAGGGTTGGAATGGACCAACAAGGATCATCCACTTCCAGCCCTGCCCGCCCTGCCCAGGGACACCCTACCCTAGAGCAGGCTGCCCACAGCCTCTGCCAGCCTGGCTGCAAACACCTCCAGGGATGTGGCCCCAACTACCCCCCTGGGCAACCCATTCCAGGCTCTCACCACTCTCATGCTGAAGAGCTTCCTGCTCACATCCAGTCTGAATCTCCTCACCTCCAGCTTTGCTCCATTCCACCTAGTCCTGTCACTCCCTGATCTCCTAAGAAGTCCTTCCCTAGCTTTTCTTGTAGGCCCCCTTCAGATCCTGGAAGGCCACAAGAAGGTCACTTGGGAGCCTCCTCTTCTCCAAACTGGACAGTCCCAACTCTTTCAGTCAGTTTCCCCCCTGGGAACAAGCGTTTGGAAGGCAGCAATCACTGAGCTTGTTGCTACACTGCGTTGCAGCTGGCTGAGTCAGCTTGAGATGCTGAAGAGGTAAGGCTGGCTCCAGGGAGCTCTGATCTCTGTGTACACACAGCTACGTACACAGAGAGGTGGCCCTGGGATGCAGCCAGGCAATATTAAGTCTTCACACAAAGGCTGACGCGAAGAAACTGTCCAGGGAAGAGCTTGCAATCAAAAAAAGCAAGAGTGTGTTGACTTTGTTCTGCTTTAGAGGGTGGAAACCTGCGATCTGATGGGAAAGTCCTGCAGCTGGGTCGAGGCAATCCCAAGCACAAATCCAGGCTGGGCAGCAAGTGGCTGGAGAGTAACCCTGCGGAGAGGGACTTAGGGATGCTGGTGGATGAGAAGCTCAACATGAGCCAGCAGTGTGCACTTGCAGCCCAGAAAGCCAACCAGAGCCTGGGCTGCATCAGGAGCAGTGTGGCCAGCAGGGCCAGGGAGGTGATTCTCCCCCTCTACTCCACCCTGGTGAGACCCCACCTGGAGTACTGCATCCAGTTCTGGAGCCTCTGGGACAAGAGGGATGTGGACATGCTGGAGTGTGTCCAGAGAAGGTCCACGAGGATGCTCAGAGGGCTGCAGCACCTCTGCTGTGAGGACAGACTGAAAGAGTTGGGGCTGTTCAGTTTGGAGGAGGCTCCCAGGTGACCTTCTTGTGGCCTTCCAGGATCTGAAGNGGCAGGGGGGGTTGGAACTAGATGATCCTTGTGGTCCCTTCCAACCCTGACTGATTCTAGGATTCTAAGTGTAGGTACTGCAAATTCAGGCTGCACAGAAGAGAAATAAAACACCATCCACGGGGGCTTTCCTGTTTCCAGTGGGTGAATTCCAGCCATGCCCTGCTTCCCCCCTCTGGCATACTTCTCACTCAGAGCAATTTTCCACAGCATGTGCAAGAGAAGTGTTTAATTTTTACTGAAACCACAACAGGCGAGGTCCGAGAAGTTTTGCTGAAAGCATTTTAGGGGAAAGATCATCAAATTGCCTTGGTTAGAAAAGAGCTTTTAAGATCATCGAGTCCAACCATTAACCCAGCAGCACCAGGTCACCTCCAAACCACGGCACTCAGCACCACATCCACACAGCTTTTCAACCCCTCCAGGGATGGGGACTGCACCACTGCCCCAGGCAGGGTCTTGACAACCCTTTTGGGGAAGGAATTGTTCCTCTTGTCCTACCTAAATCTCCTGAAACACCTGAGGCTGTTTCCTCTTGTCCTGTTTTTTTGTTCCTAGGGAGAAGAGACCAACCCTCAGCTGCCTCCAACCTCCTTTCAGGGAGGTTGCTAACAGCCAGGTCTCCCTTCAGCATCCTTTACTCCAGGCTGAACAACCCCAAGCCCCTTAACTGCTCCTCACAAGACCTCTGCTCCAGACCATTCACCAGCTTCATTGCCCTTCTCTCAACCCACCCAACGTCCTTCTCATAGCACAGGTCTCAAACCCAAACCCAGGATTCAGCACCAAGCAGAGGGGGACAATCCCTGCCCTGGTCCTGCTGGGGGTCACACTACTGCTGATGCAAACCAGGATGCTGTTGGCCAGCTTGGAGACCTGGACGCTGGTGCTTGGTGCACAGAGCAGCGCTGCTGCAGGAGACCTCAGTGCCCCAAAAGCAGCAGCATCACCACCTCTTCAGCATCCTTTACTCCAGGCTGAACAACCCCAAGCCCCTTAACTGCTCCTCACAAGACCTCTGCTCCAAACCTTTCACCAGCTTCATTGCCCTTCTCTCGACCCACCCAAAGTCCTTCTCATAGCGCGGGTCCCGAACCCAGGATTGAGCCCCAATCAGAGGGGAACAATCCCTGCCCTGGTCACACTATTGGTGATGCAAACCAGGATGCTGTTGGCCAGCTTGGAGACCTGGACGCTGGTCCTTGGTGCACAGAGCAGCGCTGCTGCAGGACACCTCAGCGCCCCAACAGCAGCAGCGTCGCCACCTCCCTGTTTGAACAGAACCCTCCGAAGCCATTAAGGCTCCTCGGCAGGAGAACTCGGGGCTCAGCCTGGGCCTTTCTTCTCCCTTCACCTCCCGGCACCGCCAGCGGGCAGACAACAGTAGCTGGATCGAGCAACAGTCCCCGGACCCCGGAGGCTGCGGCAGCGCCGCGGTCCCGCTCCGTCCGCGGCAGCCCGGTACAAGCCACCTCCACAGCGGACTGTGTGGAGCGAGAGCGGCACCCGCAGGACGCGACAAACCGGTTTGTTTCTTTGGGAAACGGAATTAATTTTTTTTTTTTTTTTTTCCCCTTTCTTTCTTTTTTTAATCCCTGTTTTCTCCACCCTCGCTGCCCCGGGCCCGGTCGTCATGGCAACGACGCCCAGAAGCGGCTCTGCCCTGCACAAAGATGGCGACGTCCTCCCCTTCCCGTCACAAATATGGCGGCGCCAAGCCCCACCCCTGCTATCTCCATCCCGGAAGTGCCCTCCTCTTGCCCGTCGCAAAGATGGCGGCGGCGGCGTCGGCCACGTCAGCGCCGCCCCGGGTCCGGGCTGAGGCAGCCATGGCGGCGCGGGGCGCCGAGGCTGAGGCCGAGGCCCTCTTCGAGGCGCACACAGCGGCCGAGCTGCGGGAGGTGGAGCGGCGGCTGCGGGCCGGCATCGAGCAGAAGCGGGAGGAACTGCGGCAGATGGTGGGCGAGCGGTACCGCGACCTGATCGAAGCCGCCGACACCATCGCCGAGATGCGGCTGAGCGCCGAGCGCCTCTTGGGTGCCGTGCGGGGCCTGCAGCGGGGCGGGGCGGCCCGGTCTTGCCCCGCCGCCCCGGTGAGAGGGGCGAGGGGCAGCGGGGCGGCTGGGGGTGATCCCGGAGACAGCTCTGATCCCTTCCTTCCTCGCCTCCAGGCTCGGCCGCCTGTTCAGGAAAGCTTCTACCGGGCGGCGGCGCAGCTGAAGCTGCTGCTGGACGTCCCCGAGAAGGTGTGGGGCGCCGTGGAAGCCGCCCGGTACCTGCCCGCTGCTCGCCTCCACCTGCTGGGCGGCCACCTCCGCCGGCAGCTGCAGCTGGATGTGCCCCGTGCCCGCAGCAGCCCCATCCTCAGCCGCTTCCCCATCCTGCTGCGGCAGGTGGCCGCCGCCAGCCACCTCAGGTGCGGCAGCCTGCGGCCACGGCGGCCCTGGCCAGGCATGGGGGAGGAGGAGGGTGGAGGGAGACGTCGCCAGGGAAGTGGTGGATGGAGATCAGGTTGAACGGGGGCTTGAGTGAGCTGGATTAGTGGGAGATGCCTGTGGCAGGGAGGTTGGACTTGAGGGTGTTTCGCCTGCACTGGGTCCAGATCTAGAGTCCTCAGCACAGGAGAGACACAGACCTGTTAGAAGTGGTCCAGTGGAGGCCAAAAGTATGATCTGAGGGCTGGAAGTTCTCTGCTGTGAGGACAGGCTGAGGGAGGTGAGGCTCTCCATCCTGGAGAAGAGAGGGCACCAAGGAGACCTTATGATGGCCTTTCAGTACTTAAAGAAGCTGACAAGAGAGATGGGGGCAGGCTCATTATCAGAGCCTGTTGTGGCAGGGCAAGAGGTGATGGCAGAACAAGAAGAGGGAGGTTTAGACCCAAGATAAGGAAGAAACTTTCTTACAGTGAGAGTAGTGAGATACTGGCCCAGGCTGCACAGAGAGGTGGTAGATTCCCATTCTAGGTCAGGCTGTTTGTGGCTCTGAGCAACCTCCTCTAGTTGAAGGTGCCCCTGCTGACTGCAGAGGGGTTGGAACTAGGTGATCTTTGAAGGTCCTTTCCAACTCAAACCATTCTGTGAGCCTGTGACATGAGAAGTTGCTCTTGCAGACCTCTTTGCAGGCAATACTCTTGTCTTGTGCCAGCTGTGGGGCAAGAAGACCTCACCTAGAGCCATAACACTCAGATAGTGCCTGGGGAAAATGACATCCTGCCTTGGTGGGTTACCATGTACCCACACCTGAATATCTTGGTCAAGCACCGAGTGAGCACCCACCTCATTCCCTTGCCAGATCCACCATCCTGCAGGAGAGCAAGTCCCTGCTGAAGAGCCAGACTGTGTCAGACCAGGCAGTGGCAGAAGCCCTGTGTGCCATCATGCTTCTGGAGGACAGCTCACCGCGCCAGGCCCTGGCTGACTTCCTTCTGGCCAGGAAGTTGGCCATCCAGCAGCTTCTCAACCAGCCACACCACGGTCAGTGCCTCCTTTCTAAAGTCAGGGTAGTCCCCCTTGGCTTCATCTTTCTCTTGCCCCATTGAGGAGAGGGCAGAATGGTCCCATAGAGTTAATGCTGGTGGAGGATGGAAATTTAGCATCATGCTGCAGCAGCAGCCACAAAAGTTAACAGTGCTCAAGGAAGGAGGGAGTAAAAGCCAGTCTATGAGAGGCTTATTCAACCTAGGTAGTCTGAAACCAAGGTAAGAGGAATGGAAGGCCCCTAAAAGTAAAGGGTAGAATGACCTCTAAGGGTTGAAACAACCAGAAACAAAACATAGGAATTAAGAGCAGCATCTAAAGATGGTAAAGGTCTGTCAACCTTGGTAGATAATGCATTGTTCTGGCTTTCTGGCTAGAAACAGGAGATAGATTTGGACACAGATCAAACCACTGAGGTGTTCCCTCTGTAATCTGTGGTGATTTAAATACTGAGCCCTAGATTTCTAGGAGGATGATTTCAATGTAAACATCTGCATGCGAAAGGACTGGACTACAGGTGGTACCTGGGGCTGAGTCCTTTGCCTCAGCTGAAAGTGTTTTCTCTGCAGGTGCAGGTATAAAAGCTCAGGTGTGTTCACTGATAGAGCTGCTGACCACCACCCTGTACCAGGCTCATGCTCTCTTCTACACCCTGCCTGAAGGGATGCCACCAGATCCAGCCTTGCCTTGTGGCTTGCTCTTCTCTACCCTGGAGAGCACCACAGGCCAGCACCCAGCAGGTGAGTGCCTGGGCAGCCTGGATTAGTAGGCAGGAGGTTCCCTTCGTGTTGGCTTCACCCCCGACCATGTGCTTCCAGGGAGAGGTGGGGTTCTGGAGGAGGAGGTGAAGTTGAGCAGCTGGTTCAAATACCTCCCAGAGTCAGTGGTGCAGTTCCAGCCAGCCCTGCGGACCCTAGCACACCCTATCAGCCAGGACTACCTCAGAGACACGCTGCAGAAGTGGATTGCCATGTGAGTGTGACAGCATCCCCTTTGCAGAGCCCTTCCAGGCTCTCACAGCCTCTCTGCCAGGGCAGCACCACAAAGCAAACCCAAGCTTCCTCGCTCCAGCCAGGCTCTACTTTCCACTGGCTTCCTGCCCTGCACCCCCACTCCACAGCAGTTAAACAGCCAGAGGCAACACTACTTATCCTAAGAGCCAGGCTGAAGCACTCTGACCTAACCTGGACTGCATGAAGATATTTGTTAGAGCTACCTTATGATGCCATAACCACAAACAAATAAGTACAGAATGAATGAGAAGAGAGACTCTTACCAGGCTCACGTGGCTCTTAATCCAGCAGCTCCTTTCTCTTTGCTGCCCTTCCCAGGACTGTGTGGGAGCAGTCAGAGCCCCTTTATAGAGTTGCCAGCCCCACCACATCCCACCATGCCTTGCCCTGTGGGCAGGGACAGCCTGGCAGCCCAGCCCACCTCTTTAACAGCCTTGTCAGCCAGGTGTAGACAAGTGATGGGGCCAGCTGGTCCCTGCCATCAGCTGCAGCTGCCCATGGGATATTTCCCCAGCCACGCTTCCAGAGCTCCCATCTGCCCTGCCAGCTTTCCCAGACCATTTCTGAGACACTGTGCTCTCAGCCTTGATGCTCACCACAACCCAGGATTCCTGCCAGTGGGCACGTGGCTTTCCCACCCATGATGGGATCCAGAGTGCTGCTGCTGCCTCCCTGACCCTCAACCCTGCAGGTGATTGCGCAGGCAGAGCCCCTCAGTGGCAGGTTAAGAACTGCCCCATCTCAGTGCAGCCAAATGTTCTCTCCTGCCTTGCCTGGGGCTGTCTGAGCAGGTCGGACTGAAGCAGGACCTTGTCTGCAGGTGCAGCGATGACATCAGGGCTGGTGTCAGCAACCTGCTGGTCTATGTGAAGAGCATGAAAGGCCTGGCAGGGATTCGTGACGCGGTGTGGGAGCTGCTGTCGAGCGACTCCATGAGCCAGAACTGGGCTGCTGTGTGCCGACGCCTTTTGGACAAGCCTGCTTCCTTCTGGGAGGACCTGCTGCAGCAGCTCTTCCTAGACAGGCTAGAGGTGGGTGCTCTGCTCCAGCAGTCTCCTTGCCCCCTCTTGCTGTCTCAAACAGCCCACTGGTTCCTGTGGCCTTAGGCTATCAGGTAGTGACAGGAGTAGGGGGAATGGAGATTCAGACTGGATGTGAGCAAGAAGTTATTCAGCATGAGGGTGGTGAGAGCCTGGAATGGGTTGCCCAGGGGGGTGGTTGTCCAGGGCCACTTCCCTGGAGGTGTTTAAGAGGAGGGTGGATGAGGCACTTAGTGCCATGGGTTAGTTAGTGAGAAGGGTTAGGTGATAGGTTGGACTTGATGATCCTAGGCTGGATGAGGCACTTAGTGCCATGGGTTAGTTAGTGATAAGGGTTAGGTGACAGGTTGGACTCAATGATCCTAGAGGTCTTTTCCATCCTGGTTTATTCTGTGATTCTGTGAAAGGTGCTTATGGTTTTTTTTTCCTCTCTTGGTTCTGTTCCAGACTCTGACCAAAGAAGGGTTTGAATCCATCTCAAGCAGCTCCAAACAGCTGCTCACCTTAGCCTTGCAGGAGCTGGAGGTCAAATCCAGCACCTCTTCCCTGAGCAAGCACATCCAGTTTGAGCACAACGTGGCCCTGTTCCTGTGGTCGGAGAGCTCCGGCGACCTCCCTCCCAATGCCGCTTGGGTCAGCGTGGCGAACCGCAGCCAGCTGGCCAAGAGTGGCCTGTCCATGAAGGCCCAGGCCCTCACGCCGTGCGTGCAGAGCTTCTGCTCAGCTCTGGACTCCAAGCTGAAGGCCAAACTGGACGATCTCCTCTGCTACCTTCCCACGGACCCCTCCACCAGCAAGGAGAGCGCAGCTGTGTCGCGCTCTGCCTTCGACCGCTACGCCGACGCTGGCAGGGTGGAGGAGCTGCTCCGCGACCGCTGCGCCACCTGCATCCACCAGGTCCTGGGCTGCGTGCGGGAAGAGCTCCAGAGTGCCCAGAGCCTTCTGGGGGTGCAGGAGAATGCTCCCAGTGATGCTAGACTCAATGCTGTCCTCTTCATGGCGAGGCTCTGCCAGTCGCTGACCGAGCTCTGCCCTCACCTGAAGCAGTGTATCCTGGGCCAGTCGGGCAGCGCCGAGACGGCGCTGAAGGAAACTCGCTCCACCAAGAAGCTGGGCAAGGGGAAAGCTCAGGAGGTGACCCCCGTGCAGGCCAAGTGGCAGGAAGTGAAGGCAGAGCTGCAGCAGCAGAGCCTGTTTGCTTACCAGATCTGGAGCTCATCTGTTACCAAAGTAAGGAGCTGTTTATTCTCATCACAGCTGCTTCCTGTGTGGGTTTCACTCGCTCAGCTGCCTGCGGTCAGCGCTGCTGCTCCTCCTTTGCTGGCTGATAAGGGCTCACCCTGCTGCTGCTGCTGCTGCTGCTGCTGTGCTCAGTCAGCCTATGGGGACAGGAGGCAGCAGCAGCTCAGAGGTGGCATCCAATGCAATGGACTTAAGAAGATGAGGTTGCTCAGACTGGAGAAGTCTCCAGAGAGACCTTGTTGGGGCCTTTCAGTACTTACAGGGGCTGAGAAGAAAGATAGGAACAGACTTTTTAGCAGGGCCTGAAGTGACAAGGGATGATCATAGAATCACAGAATGATTTATGTTGGAAGAGACCTCAAAGCTCATCCAGTTCCAACCCCCTGCCATAGGCAGGGACACATCCCACTAGAACAGGTCACTCAAGGCCTGATGGTTGGAAACTGAGAGAGAGGAGATTTAATCTACAGCAAAGGAAGCATTTTATGTTGAGGGTGGTGAGACCCTGGACCAGGTTGCCCAGAGAGATGGTAGAAGCCACATCCCTAGAACCATTCCAGGTCAGGCTGGACTGGGTTAAGCAGACTGCTTTAGTTGCAGGTGTCCCTGCTGACTGCAGGATTGTTGGAGAGATGACATTTAAAGGACATTCCCAACCCAACCCATTCAACGATTCCCTGAAGTTTTGCTTTGGGAGAAGCAGGGGGTTGGCCTCATTGCAGTCAGGAGCAGGCTGCTCACCCTATTGGATTCCCAGTACAGCTGTCTCTGACTGGTGTTTTTGTGTTTTGCACTCTAGGGTCTGGTTCAGGGCTTTACCCACACTTTGCTGCTCGACACAGCTGGCTCTGTCTTGGCCACAGCCACCAACTGGGATGAAATTGAAATCCAGGAGGAGACAGAATCTGGAAGCAGTGTAACCTCAAAGATCCGTCTGCCTGTGCAGGTATGAGAAGTGTCCTCTGGGTAAACACAGAGCAGCAGTCTGCTGGGAGGAGAAAAGCATTGGTTTCCAAAACCATCTCTCACCAGCTGTGGAGTTTCCTTGGCGTTACAAGCAGAGGGCAAACACTCTGCAGTGCACTTTATTTGCTCTCTGAGATGCTTGCCTCTGAAGGACAGAGGTCAGAGGAAGGAAATTAGATAGTTGCTGCAGTATATTCAAATGAGTCAGATTGGCCCAGATCCTGTAAAACTGAGCCAAAGAAAGACTTTGGGTTTATACACAGAGCCCCACTAGGAGAGCAATCTCATGGATGCACTGAAGGACAGTCAGACCCTGCAAAACCTCAGAGCAGCAAAGCTTGCAGCTTTCTGTAGGCGTTGGGGTGGTGGAGTAATGACACAGGAGGAAATTGCATGGGGGGAACTGCACAAGAATGAGTTCTCTGCTCAGCACAGGAGGGGCTGGACAGGGTAACAGCTTTTGTAGTGAACCTACTCAGGTGAATTTTGCTGATTTAAAAAAAAAAAAAAAAAAAAAAAAAAAACAGTTGGATGAGAGCTCAGGATAGTTGTGAGGCCCAACAGAAGAGTGAGGGGGTAAATAACAAGCCCAAGCAGTGAGCAGTCAGAAGAGGGTCAGTGGTGACAAAAGAGGCACAACAAGCACTTCTCTCCTGCCTACACTCAGGTGAACACCTCCTGTAAAGCTCTCCTGGGACTTTGAGGATTGCTGTTGCTGTTCTGTCAGTAAACAAAACTCCCCTGAGATACCTGAGCCATGCTGCGAGGGCAGATGGGTCTCAATAGCAGAGGTTTGTGGTTTCTGAGGAAGTAGGAAGCTCACATGATGACAACTGAAGTGATAAAGAGCCTACAGACCATGTGAAGATAACACAATCTCCTTCAACAGCCATCCTGGTACGTCCAGTGCCTCCTCTTCAGCCTGTGCCAAGAGGTGAACAGGGTCGGTGGTCACACTCTTCCCAAGGTCACCTTGCAGGAGTTGCTGAGGACCTGCATGGCAGAAGTGCTCACTGCCTATGAGAAGCTCATGGAAGAGAAGCAGGAGAAGGTACCTGAGTAGGCTCAGCACTTGCAGCAGCTGGTGTGGGACAGGAGGGTTGCTGGGCAGGTAGTGCTGAGGGGCAGGAGCCCATGCACAACAGAAGACATCTGCCCGCGGTTGCTGGGGTGGGTGGGTAGCTTCTTCCCCTGCCCCCCACCAAGAGCAAGGCAAAAAGGGATCAGACACCAGACTGCATGCTCAGAACAGGTCACTTAGGTTGCTTGTTTCTTGGTGCTGGTGTTTTAAACATTTCCCTGAAGCAGTTCTCTGACAATCCTCTCAGTGTGAGCACAGCCATGTTCTACCTGTCCTGTTTGCAGGGAGCAGGCAGCTTCCCCATGACCCAGAACAGAGCTCTGCAGTTGCTGTACGATCTGCGGTACCTCAGCATCATCCTGACGGTGAAGAGTGAGGACACCAAGAGCAGCAGGGTCAGGCACGACACCAGGTGTGTGCAGGTCTGAGTTTCAGACACCAACAAGAGCTTGAGAGGCTCTGAAGTGGTTTAAAGCAGGAGGCTTCCTGGCTGGTAGCAGCTTGCCTGCAGCAGTGGTGGTGCCTCTGGGCCTCATAGCAGAAGGCCAGTGCAGACTCTAAGCTCTGACATCTTCATCCAAGCTAAGATCATCCTCAAAAGAGAGGTGGGGTGGGATTCTGTGGCCAAGATCTGAGGCAGCAGATGGCCCTGGAGAGAACAGTTAAGCTTCCACTCAAGAGTTAAAACCTTGTGGATGCTCCAGTGTTGAACTGAGGCATCTCTCTCTGAGATGTTCCACAAGGAGAAGGTTCCTCCACAGCAGCAGCTGGTGTAGGTTGGTTGGAGCTGGAAGTCCTTCAGGCTGCTGCTGTTGTTCTGAGCAATTTGTGTGTTGCTCTGTCACCTCCGGGGGTGTTTCAGAAGCACCTTCAGTGAAACCACCTTGTTGGCATCAAAAGCCACAGCTGGGATGTAACCCTTGATGGGACTCCTCCACTCTACTTTAGGACTGAGAAGGTGACAGACTTCCTGGAGGGACATATTGACCCGTTTGACTTGGATGTTTTCACTCCACACTTGAACAGCAACCTCAACCGCCTGGTCCAGCGGACTTCTGTGAGTTGAAGGAGAAGGGATGGATTGGGAAGCACATTTTGAGGGCCAGCTGGGATGGGCTTAGAGACTGCTTGAAACCTAAAGATAACTGCTGGCACCTCCTTGGGAATGGGAAGAGTATTTAATGCCAGCTGAAGATAAGAGAAGCTTGCTGAGCTGGCTGCACAGCACATGATCATGCATGGAGCTGGCTGAACTTTATCTAACAGGATTCACTGGAGCCTGTGCAGTGCTAATTGGGTTAAGGTGCTGAAACAGGCCTGCAACTCGGCTGTGGTCGTAATGAGCAGTGCCAATTAAAGCAAGAGTTGGAGGGGGGGAGATGCTTCACATTCAGACTGAAAAACCAGTCCCGGGAGGCGTGCCAGCAGACTCACCAGCAGTGTGTTGTGTGTCCCCAAAGCCAAACAGCTCCTTTATGCCTTCCAGGTTCTCTTTGGCTTGCTGACCGGGACGGAGAACCAGTACACGAGCCGGAGCGGTGCTCCGAGCTCCCAGGAGCTCCACAATGTCTTGCCATTAGCCTCCAGCCAGATCAGGTGAGGTGCTCAGCCCTTCTGTGTCTCCTGGTGTGTCTCTTTGGGAAGAGGGTCTGGAATTGCTGCTTCCCTGTGACCACCCGTGATTCTTTCTTCTATCTCTTCAGATTTGGACTTCTGCCCCTGAGCATGTCGAGTTCACGGAAGAGCAAGTCTGCTGCCAGGAGCACAGAAAGAGTTCAGGTTGGTACAAACGAGCTGTAGGAACTTCTTGCCAGTGCTCAATCTCTCCCCAACGCTAGAGCTTGCAGGGAAAGAAGGGAGTAGCCAACGAGTGAATATTTAACCTGAATTTTATTGTGTGTAAAGTGAAGAGAACCATTAGGGCAACACAGCATGAGATGGTTGGGATTTCCCCTTCACCCTCGAAAATAAAACAAAACCCCCTGCTGGTCCCTGTCTTTCGGGACCCACTGCTCTGTGGTAAAGCACAGGCAACAGCCACCATGGAAATGCAGAGAAGGCTTAACATAGATGAGGCGTTCTGAGGTCAATGCATAACAGTTCACATGAAGATGGCTGCAAGAGACGCTGAAGGACACGACCTAACTGTCTGAACTCCTTTGCAGTGCGATGCTGACCCTTAACTCCTGAGGAGGCCTGGCTGGGTATTTAAGCCTGTCTGAGCGAGTGTCTTGCTTCTCTTGCAAAGGCTCTGTGTTGTCCTGTTGGGAGTAGACAACCGCTGTGTTGCTACATTTCCCTCCAGTTTGAAACATCTACTTAGATGGGAGAGCTAAGGAATACCTCACTGCTACGGGAAGTGGTCATTACTTAATCCATTTCCTTTAGCTGTTATTAACCCAATACTCCATCTGTGGCAGAGAAGAGTAAAGGTCTGATTTTATCAGAGCAGGGAGTTTACCTCTGCAGCTCTTGTTCTCTCCATTATTCAGAAGCTTTAAGGACCAGATGCAGCATGAGGGTTGTTTAACAGCCCAAAGCTTCCCAGTGAAGGTATTCCTTACCTCATCCACCTCAGTTGCACCTGAGTGTGGAAGTGGTGTGGTGGCCTATGTGTGTTCTGTGCTAGCCACACTCCTCAGGATCCCTGATAGATGCTTGCTCCCCCTTTCATGCCAAAAGTTCTGGAGAGGTTCAAGTCCATAATGACTCCAGAACAGCTCCCTGCAAGGGCTGCAGCTCTACCATGCTGTCATCCCTTTGCTCTACAAGCAACAGCCCCTACCCTGCAGCTCCAAATGTTTTGGGGTTTTTGTGAGCATTGAATGACATCAGAAAAGCCTCCTCCTTGCTAAGAGCAAGGTACTTTGCTTCTGCCCCTGGGACCTGCCTCTGCCTGTCACTAACCCCAGGAGTGACGCTGCTTGGGTGGTGGTTCAGGCTCGAGTTGCCTGAAAAAGCTGTTCTGCTGTAGCCTACACTTCCTTGCACCTACTCTAGATGGGGTATGGAGTGAGCTGAAGATAGGCTGCAAGGCCCTGAGGCTTCTGCTTTTAAACACTTAACAGGTTCCGCCTCCTGTGCTCACAAGAGCAGAAGAGGAGGCAGCACGCCCTGGCTCTCTGTTCAGGCAGCTTGTCACGGAGGAGGAAGACACATCCACACCTTCCCTCTTCAAGCTGGGATGGCTTTCAGGCATGACCAAGTGATGCAATAAAAAATAGTTTGTCTGCATACTCATCCTCACCAAGATTGCTCTCTCCTCTTAGTGGGGAGCGCTGACACCTCTGCTGGTGCTGGCAGAAGAGGGCTACTTCTCCATCCTTAGCCAGGTCATTCCAGAAGGCCCGAGTCAGGTCTGTCCTCTCCATCTGGCTGCTGGAGCAGAGGTGGAGCTGCTCTTTCACCTCCTATTCCTTAAGCTGTTAACCTTAAAGTCAAATTAAAGAAAAGCAACCAAGGACACCCTACATGCTAACAGAAAACACTTCAAAGCTAGAAGAGGGCACTGGAGCAAGGTAAAGGCTCCTATCTCCTTCAAAAGCCTCTTTCCACTTTTCTCCACTGGCTCCATGAACCTGCTGTTGGTGAACCCAGCAGGCACCTGACATAAGTGCTGCAGCTGCCTGAGCTTTCTTGGTTTTCCTTTCACACTTTCTTTTCAGAACTGCAACAATAAAGATCAAATGAAACCAAGCTCCTGGCACACCAAGCTGGGTGGAAAGGTCACAGCTGGGGCAGACCTAAAAGAATCCAGCACCAACACCTAATTCTTCACTGTCTATTAACCCTAAATGCTCCAAAAATTTATGTTGCCAAATAATTTTTTTACTAGTTTATTGCAATTAAAAAAAAAAAAAAAAAGGACTTATAAAACTGAAGATGAAGGTTTAAAGAGAACTTTACATAAAGCAACAACTTGCTAAACAGATTAGGCAGTCGATTGGAACTGGACAAGTTTGCAATCCTATAAACACAGATGTGGATTCCTCGAATCTCCTCTTCACCAACATATTTTATAACCACCTCCCCCCCCCCAAAAAAAAAAAAAAAATCCTATAAAAA
>VWZI01019279.1:40016-75011 GCA_013396835.1 Psilopogon haemacephalus
TGCTTCAAAGCCCCTTTTTGCATTGCAATAGTGCAGCAAACCACAAGTAAACAATTTCCTGTTAACCTGTTATTTCAAATATAGACTTACAAGGCAACAGGCTTTCTGTGCAATTCAATTTAACAAACTTCAGGGTTGTTGTTGGGGTTTTTTTTTGTTGGTGTTTTTTTTTTTTTATGTTGAAATATGAAATCTACAGAGCTGTCCCTTCACAGAAGGTGGGGATCTGGTGGGTCCATCATGTGGGGAGCCTCCCCCGGCTCTGTAGGCTGTGGAAGTGTGCTTCCTTCAGGATCTGGTTAATGTAGAAATAAGGCCCCTGGCTCAGCGCTGACTGCTCGTGGAAGGACTGTGAGGAGACGGGACTGGATCCAGCTGCCATGGGGTTCAGGCTGCTCTCTGCGCCGTTCACTCGGTCCGGGCTGTGGACGCTGCTGCTCGTGCTGCCGCTGTCGCTGCTGGAGGACTGAGACAAAGAGAAGGTCACAGCAAAATCACACTGCTTCCTCTGCTGTCCACCATCCAACTCCTCAAGTCAGCAACCCGTCTTTATGCTAAGTCCCTCCCTCCCTCCCAGATTTGCAGGCTCAGGTTCAGCCTGATGGACTAAAGGAAATCCACCGAGTGCTTTCTCGGCAGCGTTTAGCGCTTCCGCTATTGCCAGCGCACAGAAAGCAGCACAGAGCTGAAGGGGTGAGCCAGCCTTCACCTAGAGGGGGGTCACTCACCTCCAGGACACTGGATTTCAATCTTTCAGCCCCACCAGATCTGCCCCCGTGACCCATGTTAGCACTAGTGAAGTTTGCTGAGTTCATCTGAGAATTGGAAAATAAAGAAGACGGCTGCTGAGCTGCAGGTATCAGTGAGGGCAGGCAGAGGGAAGGTTCATTGCTGCTCTCCTAGCAGACGTTTTAGCTAAGCACCATGCAAAGCACTGTCCTACAAGTCAAGGCTTTCCAAAAAGAGATCTGAAGCATCCAAAGCACCAGGCTGTTAAAAATCAAAGGCAACAGCATACCCATTTTAAGTCTTTGGACACCTCGACACACACAGAGCTACTTTTCTCCCAGTTCAGTACTGGGCTGGCAACATGAACTGGTAGTTTTCCATCATTTAGTTGACACAACAGTGAAAGAGTGACAGGCATCCAAAGATTTCCACATGCAGAAAAGCAACCTCCTGGTTTAGCTTGCGGGGAGGACAGGGCTCATTTGCCAGCCTTTTAAGATAAACACATTTCACGGTCATGGCTGAAGAGCATTAACCATCATTTTCAGTGTTTCAACGACATAAAATTTCACCTTACACCACTTTAAGGGCTGCTAATGAAAGGTTCCATTAGTTACAGCTGAAATACTTCATGTGATGTGCTGTTCAGGACAACGCTGCCAAGGATTTAGGTGCTTAAGAGTCAGAGAATGGCCACCTTGCCACCCTGTAAGAAGTAAATCCACAAAAGCAGCCGGTGTAAGTGACAGCAGCTTAAAAAAAAAAAAATAACACCTCACGTTTCATGTGTTAAACTAAAACTGCAGAAGTCAAAGCTTGGTGGCCACAGCACAGAAAATGTAAAGGAGCCCCCAAAAGTTTCTTAGCAGCCCATCTAAAAGGCTTCACTTTAGAGTAAATCTGAAGGGTGGTGCAAACTGCACCTGATACGTCTGTCAGCAAGCAATGAGATGGGCCCAGGACACCACTGTGTGACCATTTGAGGTGGGGCACACCTCAGTGCTGACTGGAAACTCCATAGCACTGGCTCCACAACCAGTCATGGTAATTCACATCAACATCCCTGTTTTGCTAAGCACCAAAAATGCTTCAGTTCTGTCGTAGTAGAGCAAGCAAGGTAACAGCCCTGAGGCTGCACTGTGCTGGCGTGTTAGGTTCAGCTAAGGAGGAGAAAACAACAACCTTGGGAAGCAGCAGATGAGCTACACAAGCAACCAGCTCCTCTTCCTAAAAGCCACTACCTCTAGAGAGGAAGACAACACCAGGACAGAGAGGAGCCAGCAATGGTGCTTGCAAGGCCATTTCATTTCAACAGAGAAGCAGGAATATTGTTAATGCTGAAGGAGTGGCAGCAGCCTTGGAGAGAAACCCACCGCACAGGACACTTTGTTTCCTTTTAGTCTGCGTTCCTTACTGTTTTTCGTTACAGCCACCTTCTGAAAATCAAGGTAAAAATCAAAATGAGAAAACCTAGGATTGCTTACTGCTGGAGTTTCACAACTGAACAAAACATTTTAGAGCAGTTAGTAAGGATTATTTTTCTGGGTGTCTTAAGCGGTTCTCAAAATCGAGATCGTGTCCTGGGACGTGCTTCCTACACCTCAGGCTGTTGGCAGAGCTGGTTTGTCAGACCCTCTTTATTTCCATTTCTCTAATGGCAAAGGTTCACTAGCACCGTGAAGCCCATTTATTGCCCAAATCACATCGAAGACCTACCATTTCCCCAGGCTGTGGTGCACATTCTGTTAGGCATTGGGACTACAATTAGACAAAAAAAGAATCCTTAAAGTCATCATGTCAGCAACGGCAAGCATCTACACAATGAAACAGAGCTTTAAGCAAAAGGGAGAGGGAAAGGAGCCCATGGAGTTTATGAGCACTCTAAGTATCAAAAGGGCAGCTTCAAGGTTTACCTGACTCATCACTCTGAGTAGCTGCACAAGTTTTGAATCATTTCCAAACAAGTGTCTACTTAGCTGTATTAATCTGCTGATCTCTGACTTAGCATCTAACACTGGGACAGGCTCCCCAGGGTGGTGGTTGAGTCACCACCATCCCCAGAGGTGTTTAAAAGGCAGAGATGTGGTGCTAAGGCACATGGTTTAGCACCAGGTTTGGTGGAGTTGGGTAATGGGTGGACTTGATCAAAAAGGTCTTCTCCAAACAAAATTATTCTTATGATCTGAATCATGATGGGAACTTAACCATCCAGACCCTGCAGCTCACTAAATCTTTCCAGGGGAGTTTAGTAGAGATATTCTCTGGTCTAGCTGGAATTTAAGACCAGCCCTTACTCAACAGTGTAACTCTACAGTGCTAGACAGGAACTCTGAGAGAAGCTGCTGCTGCCACGCATCAGCAATCTCCAGTGGTCAAACTGTAGTTGTTTTCTGAGCTCTGGGGAATCCTCTCATCAGTCAGAACAATAAAGAGGAACCACAAGAAATGAGGTTTTACAGAAGTTATTCAGGAAGGAAGAGACTTAGCCAGAACACTGCAGACTCTCTTCCTTCCCAGGGAAAAAATCAGAGCAAAGGGCTTTTTATTGGTGATTCCCCAGGCTGCAGAGCATAACGCTGCTTTCTCCTAATTCCTGGCTCCTCGGCAGAGCTAGGACAGCTCTGCCTGACTGCACTCACAGGCCAGCAATGCCAGGAGAGCAAGAAGATCTTTCACTGAATTATAAGCAAGTACCAGGGAAAACACCACAGCAACCTCTTGGTCAGTGGAGGGCAGGCTGGACAGGGAGTGAAATGCAGAGGCAAACGCTCTACTTTGTTCATGTTTAGCCTTTGGTGAAGGCACTGGACCGGAACAATAGCAAAGGCCTGTTCGTGGGCTGAACTGCAAAGTGTGGGCACAGCAGGAACTGCACATCTCCACAGCACTGCTGACAGGGATTGTGGACAATCTCAGTTTCTCTCCTGATGGGTCAGTCAGACTCAAGTGAGCCTACTTTGAATGAAAGGACAGTTCAGTGGGAGAAAATTGTGATGTCCTTTTGCATCAAGTCTAGCTTAGGTGAGCTGTGGGATTTAAAATGAGGAATAACATCACATCACAGCCCATGTTTGAACTCACAAGTAGGAAAAAGATCTCCACGTCACCTACATTGGTGTCTGAAGAGTAACAGAAAAAAACCCTGAAAGATTCTGACAAAGGCCAAGCCCAGTTTTAGTAATTCAAGTGCCTGATTTTCATAACAAGGTTATGCTCTCAAGGAAATTACCCTCTGCAAGAGCAAACAGTCAACTTCCCACTGAAGGATGGCAAAGGAAAAAAAAATCAGTACTTCAGCTACAATGTCACAAAAAGCAGGTGTATGGCCTCAGATGCAAAGCAACTCCCAAATACTCCCTGACGTTACAAATGCTCCTACACACTCTTGCTCTCCTAGACCACTATCCTAAAGCTAGTGAGGACTTCTAATCAGTTGGCTTTGCCAACAGCAAAGCCTCAGGAAACTAAACAAGAGTGTTACAAATGGCCAAGAGTTGCAAAGTGACATCAATCGGAAGCACTTGTGCACTATAAGCACAAGAATTTCTCCACTTGGCACAGGAAGTCCTTTGAGAAGCATTCAAATAACACTGATTTAATCTCACAGCTCGCAGTTCTGGGCATGCTCAGTTCAGTGATTACAAAAAACAACAAGTGAAAAAACCCCAAACAAAACAATCCAGCTCTATTCATCAGCAGACTTTTTTTTTTTTTTCTCCCCTTTCAGAAAGGGAACAGTGATTTTTGTGTCCAGCAGGCACATTCCTCCACTTCAGCATCAGCAGCAAGAGATCCTCCTTGCCTGCACATCAGGGTTTAATGTGTTACAAACGTACTTTGACACCACCAGTGCATGCATGAAGCAGGAGCCTTGATGTTAGCCTCAGTGACAGAGCTCTGCAAGCAGTCCAGGCCCGTGCTGTTCACTCACAGGCAGCTCAAACAAAACAGAGGCAGAGTTAAGGTCAATCAGCCACCTGCTGTGGCTGCTACAAGACTATTTCCATCGCTGCATTTTAGTGGCTTTGCCCAAAACGCCAAGTGTTTATACAACAAAGCAAAAGTGCTTCTGCCACTCACCATTAAGGTTTTTCCTGATAGTCTTAATTTCATTACTCTTACTTCAAGCCCTTTGTTCCACACTAAATTCTTCCTCCTCCTGCCACAAAGCTCGTTTAGCCATTAACTACCCTACAGAGGGAGAGGTGTTTAACCTGTTGGACAAGCGATTCAGGGTCAGATGTAAGCAACTATTTATGGTTCTACCCCCGTTATACCCGAGAAGCAAACACAGCTTCATCCCAGCAACTCTGACTCCTGGCAAAACAGCAGTGCAGGAATCAGGAACATTTCTCGTCTCAGCAAATTCCTCCACGATAAACGTCGTGTGGCTGTGAGAGTTTCCTGTCACTGACTATCCACTGGCTACTTGTGAAGTGCACAGGTTAAAAGAGTCTTCCTCTCAAAAGGGATGGTGGGAGACAGAGCTTTGTAGTGTCGAGTGAGGTGATTCTCCCCCTCTACTCTGCCCTGGGGAGACCCCATCTGGAGTACTGCGTCCAGTTTTGGAGTCCCTATTACAAGAGGGATGTGGACGTGCTGGAGCGTGTCCAGAGAAGGGCCCCGAGGATGATCAGAGGGCTGCAGCATCTCTGCTATGAGAACAGACTGAAAGGCTGTTGAGGCTGGAGAAGAGGAGGTTCCCAGGTGACCTTATTGTGGCCTTCCAGGATCTGGAGGGGGCCTACAGAAAAGCTGGGGAGGGATTTTTTAGGCTATCAGGTAGTGACAGGACTAGGAGGAATGGAGCGAAGCTGGAGGTGGGGAGATTCAGATTGGATGTGAGGAGGAAGTTCTCCAGCATGAGAGTGATGACACCCTGGAACGGGTTGTCCAAGGGGGTGGTTGGGGCCAGGCTGGATGAGGCTGTGGGCAGCCTGATCTAGGGTAGGGTGTCCCTGGGCATGGCAGGGGTGTTGGAACTAGATGATCCTTGTGGTCCCTTCCAACCCTGACTGATTCTATGATTCTGTGATTAAAAATGGAAGTAGACATTTGAGACCATTATTATATGGCAGAAGAGATGTTGCTCACAGATACAGAGCACAAAGTATAGTTAATAGTTGACTGTAACTCACTAATTTACAGTTATTCACTGCAGTCATCCTTCAGAGTGAGAGAGGCTGTACCAAAGCCAACCAGGGTATTTCAGAACCCTTTAAAGTAACCCACTTTTGTACCTTTCAGGGACACAAACCTGGAAAGAGCTGCTGCTCTGCAGTCTCTTTTCCATGAACATTTTACAGCACAACCACACTGCTAGTTAGAAAATGCAGAAAGTGACTTTTCGGATGATTCATACAGGCAACAGATCAGGAAAATCTGGCAGCAGTTTGGAAATCAGCAGGTTTTAAACCGAGAAGCCTCCTAGCTCACAGACTGCACCCTCTCAGAACACCTGCCATGCGACTGGGGAGAGGATAAGAGAGTTCATCCCACCTCCAGCCACACATTTTGGTAAACAGAAGCAGAAACCGAATAGTTTGAGTGTTTGAGCCGTGACTGAGCGAGTCAAGTTTCACCTGCCAAGCACTAGCAGAACATTTCTAAACATCAGATAAGCTCCACTGCCTGCAGCAGGCACTCTGTGCATCACAGCAGTTGGGAGCTGGAACAGTTTTTGACTTTCTACCACAAATAATCACATCACAAAAAGCAAAGCTGGAAGAGTAGATGGCCTGGCAATGTGACACAGGCACTCGTAATCCACTCCAATCATCTCCGTGGACCTGGAGAGGTTACCACTCGTTTCAGACAGCAAAATAATAAGTGGCAGCAAAGGGTTTTCTTGTGTCTTCTCTAAACGTGTATCTAAAATGTGTTAACAGAAACATTCAGGCCACAGATAACTGGATTCAGTGGCAAACATGCTGATTGCCAAACCACACGCTCCAGATTGCCATCTGAAGTACAGAACAGAGTCGAGCCTCATCAGCTCAGACACACAGCAAAAACAAAAAAAGAAGTGTGTTGTCACAAACTACTCTCCAAGGACAACATTTCACAGAATAAATATTCCAGCTGTTATTTAGATAACAGCATGAAAGGAGAAGGCTCTCACCTCGGTGTCCCAGGAGTCCTGAAGGACAGCATTCCTAGTGTTACGTTTTGTTTGGGGAACGTGACTGTCATCCTCCCCTCCGTTCCGTCTCCGCTTTCTGAAGGAAGTTCAGGGGAAAGGGAAAAAAAAAAAAAAAAGAAAGAAAAAAAAGAGTTATCAGCTTACTGATACAACTTCTGTTTTGTTACATAAAAGCAAGGCAGACGTTCGTAGTCTGGAGGTCCTATTACAGGAAAGATCTGGAGGTGCTGTAAGGTGTCCAGAGCAGGGCCACGAGGATGAGCAGAGAGCTGGAGCTGCTTTGCTGTGAGGACAGCCTGAGAGAGTTGGGGCTGTTCATTCTGGGGAAGAGAAGGCTCCCAGGTGACCTTACTGTGGCGTTCCAGTATCTGAAGAGGGCTACAAGAAAGCTGGGAAGGGACATTTTAGGCTGTCAGGACTGGGGGGAATGGAACAAAGCTAGAAATAGGTAGATTCAATCTGGATGTCAGGAAGAAGTTCTTCCACACGAGGGTGATGAGAGACTGGCACAGGTTGCCCAGGAAGGTGGTGGAAGCCTCATCCCTGGAGGTGTTTAAGGCCAGGCTGGATGTGGCTGTGAGCAATCTGCTCTAGTGTGAGGTGTCCCTGCCCATGGCAGGGGGGTTGGAACTGGATGATCCTTGAGGTCCCCTTCCAACCTTGACTGATTCTATGATCCTGTGAGAAAAAACAAGCCAGGAAAACTCAATAAATTAAAGATGCATCTAAATCTCGGATGTGCTGCTGGCTTTCACACTCTTTTTTGAGCTGTTCCCCACAGAATCAAGAGGAAACAATCTCACCAAGCACCCAGGCTGATGTGTTTGTACCAGTTTAAGGGACACAGGCTCAAACTTGGTGTTAAAGCCAGCACTGAGCATCTTTCTAAATAAACTCGTTTGACAATTCTCAGCCTTGCAACTGCTCTCAGTACTCAGGCACATCTAAAAATAAGCCTGGGACTTTGAATGACGTCTGACAGGCTGAGAAAAGCAGCCAGGAAGAGCAGCAGTTGACCACACTTGCAATAAATACCCAATTAGGCTCATCTTGCTTACATGAGTCTGCACTTCGCGCCTACGAGGACTTTCTTTAGTCTCTCTGCTCCGACAGCACTTGAAGTCAAGTCACATTCCTCAGCAACATTGTTTTCCACATGGAAGACAAATCCTTTCCTGTTCCTGATGTATTTGCCACCTTTATTTAACATCAAAGCAGATTCACAGCAGCTGATCAGCTACAGCAACTTAGAATTCCTGTGAACCAGCTTCTCTCAGCGTCGGCAGAATTTTTATTACTAATACACTAAATAGCACTAAATACTAAAATGCAAACTCCACAGGTCAACCAGGACCTCAGCAGGCTGAGTGCTATCAGATGGAGATGGTTTGGTGGCTAAAACTTAAAACATATTTCAATGAGCCAAAATAGAGTCAAGCGTGGTATTTATAACTCAAATCTTTTCTTGCGAACGAGCTTCTGCAGCAGACTCAGCTTGGTCCCCGCCTACGAACCAGGAGCTGCCTCCTCACTCTACCAGCCCTAGAATCTCCACAGCGCTCTCGTCGACTGTGCACATCCACCACAGTCCATCGGCTCCTCCCTATCCTATGACTACTCTTTTCAGAAGAAATATCCCCCATCTCTCTCCACATTTGCGTCGCCTTCGGATCCCTCCTTTTCCTAACGCCTGCAGCGGGCAAGCAAACTCAACACCTCCATTCCTAGAGCCTGTCCTGACGCCTCACAACTCCGGGCACACGCAGACCAGTTCCTACACTTCTCACGTTTCCCCGTTTCACTCCCAACCTTGGTCTTGATAGAACCTACCTCGTCCTCTTTCCCACCCGGCCGAGAAGTACTCATCCATCACACCGCAAGCCTCACCACATCCTCTCCGTTCTCTGCGGCCCTTTGATCTCACCAATGCTCCCCGGCTACACCCTTAATGCTCAGAGCCGCCGCACTCCCAGCTCCATTGCAACCCCCTCCGGAGATCAAGGGATTGCTCTGCACTTTCTCCTCTACGCCTCACAGCGCCCGCCTGTTACTCAAGGCAACCCTTCTGGGGTTGTAAGCCACTGTAAGCCACCACCCTCATCTCCTTCTCCTGCCCGTCAACTCGCATCTCCCGGTCACATACACGCACACACACACACATACACGCACACACACACTCCCAAGCCTGAAATCTCCTCTCCAGGCTGTCCCTCCCCAGAGGCCGAGCCCTCGTCCCTCACCGCAAGTCCCCTCCCCAACCACCGCCTCCCCTCAGGCCGCCACCCCTCCCCCACAGCGCCTCGACTCCCACCTCTGTCTGGAGCCCCGCTCGCTCGGCAGCGGTTGCCGGCAGCTCATTGCGAGCCGAGCTGTTGGACGTCGGTCGAAGCGAGGCGAGAGGCGGCGGGGCGAGGCGGCGCGGTGCGGCCTGGCGCGGCACCACCCGGCGCCCACCGCTGAGGAGAAACGGCCCCGCTCGACTCCAACCGCCGCTTCCGGCGCCTCCGCCCTCTGCGCCTGCGCAGCAGCCCCCTCACGCCAGCCACGCCCTCCGTGCGTCACAGCGTGCGCCGGGGCGGGCAGGGCGCGCATGCGTGCTCCGCTCGGCCCAGGACCCCTACATGAACCTACTAGGGGTGGCCACGGCTGTGCCTGACGGAAAAGCGGCCCCGGGAGGGCGGGGCCGGGCCGAGGCGCTGCTGCCATGGCCGCGGCGGCGCCGCCGCCGGGCCAGGAGCTGTGTCCGCACTGCCACAGGCCCTTCAAGCGGCTCCGCACACACCTCCCGCACTGCAAGGCCGCGCCGAGACCAGCCCCCGCCAGCGAGCCGGGGCCGAGGTCAAGCCCAGGCCTGGCCCAAGGCCCGGCCGCCACCAGAGCCCCGGGGTCACGTTCAGGCCTAGGCCAAAGCACCAGCCCGGGAGCCGCCAGCGGGTCGGGGGCAGGCGGCAGGCCGCGAGTAGGAGCGGCCGGTAAGAGCAGCGGGCAGCCGCCCAGCCCCATCGTGGGGCAGGGAGTGCCCAGGGCGGCCTCCAAGAAAGCGGCTGCGGCAGGACGCGCGGAGCCGGCCGCGGCGGCCCGGGAGGGGAAGAAAGCCGCTACCGACCGGGGCGGAGCGTTCAGCCCCGGGCTCCGGCGCCAGCCCGACGGAGGCCGCGCCGCCGAGCGGAAGGTGGAACCCGCGGTGCAGGACGTAGCCGAATCACTTGATTTGCCCCCTGAGGAGGTGAAAGATGTAGCCGAAAAGCTGAGCAACGGAGTGGAAATAGTAATAGAGAAGCACCGCGCCAGGGTGATCAGGGAGAAGAGCGGCCCCGGGAGCAGAGGCGCTTCCGCGGGGAGCCGCAGCTCCCGCAGCTCACACGGGGAAAGGCCGGATCTAGGCGGTGCAGCTGGCCGTGCTGACGCGGCTCATCCCGGCCTGCGGGACGAAAGAGCTGTTGGAGAAACCCCAACCATAGACACAGGTGGCCCTGGAGCTGCGGAGAATGCCTCTGCGGGCTCAAAGGGAGGAATGGGCAGTAGCTTAAAGGCAGCCAAAGTAGCCGTGCTTCGAGATCCCCCTGAAGCTGCCTGCAGAAGTGACCCCGGTGACCTCGTTCGGCAGGAGGCAGTAGACAAAACCATGACAGAAGAGAAGCAGATGTACGCAGAAGCTGGCGTGGAATATAAAGCCTCTCTTTCTGCTTTGCATACCAAGAACCTCCATCTGTCTGTGATAGAAGGTTTCAGAGGTCACGAGGAAGGGGCATCCAAAAATTACCTAACCAGCATACAAAAGCTTCCAGAGAGCAAGAAGCAGATGGTTGCCGTTTCCCAGCCCCTCCTGAAGGCGAGGAGGGAGACCGAGCTGGCGCCGCACCAGTTCCTGCTCCACACCTCCAAAAGCCAGCCCATCTGTCCATCCCAGGCCTCTGGCAGGAGCATGCCAGCAGGTGCCGTGGGCTTGGAGTGGTTTCCAGACTTGTATCCTAATTATTGTGGGCTGAGTATTATTTCAGGGAAGTATTTCCAAGGAGGCATGGGGATCACAACAAAAACACCGACCCTCCATTTCTCGGAGAGGCAGCAAGGTAACGTGAGAAACAAAAGTCTCTGCTGCTGAGATTTACTGCTCTGTCAGGCTCAGCTATCCACTGAATAGCAGAGGAGGAGTAGGGAGTGCTGGGCTCGTCTGGAAAGGGATCCAGGAACGATGCAAAGAGGTTAACTGCTCACCCCCCTCCAGGCTGCAAAACCAATGCTTTGTTTTTTATTTAGATTCAGTCAGGCTCTGGCATGTTTGGGCTGGTGGAGCCAATTCTCTTCATGGTGGAGATGATTCATTCTTGCTTTCCAAGCAGCCAGTCCCAAGCCCAAGTCACTTGCAGCCATGTCTGATTTCAGCTGTGTGCTCTCCATCCGGTGCAGGAAGCTCAAGCACTATCCTCATTTTCCTACCTCTGCCCACTCTTGGCTTCTCTTCACGCAGGTCCCCTGTCAGAACGGCGTCTGATGGAGGTGAGGCTAGGGGAGCTTCCCATGTGGTTGGCCACCTGTGACTTTTCCCCTCAGGGGCTACTTGGAGGAGTGCAGAAAGGTGAGACTAAACTTCTGGCTCTTGGGGTAGAATTGCCCCACTTAGCTGATTTACTTACTGCAGTCTGGTCCAAGTGACCAGTCTGGATCTTCACAGAGAAGTAAATCATAGTGTCATAGTTGTTTTGGTTGGAAGAGACCTTTTAAGGTCAAGTCCAACCATTAACCCAGCACTGTCAGGTCACCACTAAACCACGTCTCTCAGCACCACATCTACACAGCTTTTCAATCCCTCCAGGGATGGGGACTGGCACTGCTGCCCTGGGCAGCCTATTCCAGGGCTTGACAATCCATTTGGGGAAGAAATTGTTCCTAATGCCCACCCTAAACCTCTGGCACAAGGCTGTTTGCTCTTGTCCTGGCATTTGTTTCTTGGGAGAAGAACCACCTGGCTCCATCCTCCTTTCAGGTAGTTGTAGAGAGCCAGAGACCTCCCCTGAGCTTCCTTTTCTCCAGGCTGAACAACCCCAGCTGCCTCAGCTGCTCCTTGCAAGATTTGTGCACTAGACCCTCCACCAGCTTTTTTGCCCTTCTTTGGGCACAAAGGCACATCAGACCCAACCATTTGTGGAAAGTTAGATGGAATCCAATGAACCCTTCAAACCTGCACATGATCTGACCCTTGATTTCTGTTCCAACAGCCTGGAGCAGCTATTATGACAAGTACATCAACGTGAAGAGGGGTGGAGCAGCAGGGATCTCCATGCTGCTGGCTGGGTACTGCCTCCTCAGCTATGGCTGGAACTATCAGCACATCAGTAAGATTCACTTCTTGGTATCCATCTTATTTCAGGCAGTTCCCCCTTCTGCAGCAGGCAGAAAGCTTTATTTGCTGTTCACATTAATTCAGGCTCTGAAATGAGTCAGATGCTTGACAGCTAAGACTAATCTCAGAGCTCAGAGAGCAGCATTCTGACCTAGCTGAGGCAGGCAGAGGGATTTAGCTAATCAAGGTGGTGATAACAGTTGCTGATTCACTAGCAGCTCCCTGGAGAGCACCAAGAGGAGTCAGAAGCACTTCTAAACCCTGCCCAAAGCAGAGGGAGGAGCTTCTCCCAACACCCCCCACACCCATTCCCTGGGTTTACTCCTGCCTAACAAGGGGTTTACTGGTGGTTGTGTAGTTTTCCCTGCAGAACTTGCCCTTGTGTAGCTCCACAGCACAGAGGAGGCTGCAGTCATTCTCCTGCTCCTCACAGCTGGGCAGAGCACACTCCTGAAATCCCCAAGCACAGCACCATGCTGACACTGCCTGGTTTGCTCTGTCCTGCTTTCTCTAGAGGCTCATCGCTGGCAGAAGTACCACTGAGGAGGCTGGAGCAGAAGATTTGCCTGGGAGCCAGCAGAAATACTCTGAACCAGTGTCCATGTGGGAGCTCAAAACCAGCAGAGGCCCAGTTATCATCAGAGGCAGGGCTCTTAGTCATTGAGGAGGCTGCTTTTTGGTGACCCTCCTGCAGACAGAGGAGTGACAGTGACAGCCTGTGAGGCACTACGGTGTGCTTCAAGCAGCATTTAGCACTGAGTGTGTTAGAGCTGCCCCTCAGGGGGCTGTGTGCAGCAGAGCTCCTGTAGTCCACAGAAGCCCAAATATGGGACAGCAGGACATAAGATGAAGAGCCTAAGGTGAATTGACATGGAGTACTGTGTACAGTTCTAGAGCCCTCAACACAAGAAGGACATGGAACTGTTGAAGCCAGTCCAGAGAAAGGCCACAAAGATGCTTGGAGGGCTGCAGCAGCTCTGCTATGGAGGACAGGCTGAGAGAGTTGGGGCTGTGCAGCCTGGAGAAGAGAAGGCTTCCAGGAGACCTTGAAGTGGCCTTCCAGTATCTGAAAGGGGCCTACAGGAGGGCTGGGGAGGGACTGTTGACAAGGTCTTGTAATGACAGGATGAGGGGGGAATGGGTTTAAACTGGCAGAGGAGAGGTTTAGACTGGTTGTTAGGAGGAAGTGCTTTCCAGTGAGGGTGGTGAGACACAGGTAAAGGTTGCCCAGGGAGTTTGTGGATGCTGCTCCCTCCATGGAGGTGTTCAAGGCCAGGTTGGATGAGGCCTTGAGCAACCTGTTCTAGTGGGAGGTGTCCCTGCCTATGGCAAGGGGGTTGGAACTGGATGACCTTTGAGATCCCTTCCAACCTAAACCATTCTATGATTCTGTGCCATGTAATTGGAGTGTCTGACAGCAGGTGGGCTGCACCAGGGTGGGCTTCAGCCAGAAAAAAAAACCCTTCAAGTTGGCAGAGTTTTGCCCATCTTTACTTACCCCACTCCACAGTAAGATGAATGATGTTTGCAGAGTGGGCCCTGCAGGAGCCTTCCACTGACAGCCCCCAGCTCCTGTCAGCACAGCACAGCATTGGTGGGACTGGCCAGGCTGTGAGGGAGCACCTTGGTGAAGGCACTAAAGCAGCAGCGCCCTAGTTCTGGAGAAGGAAAAATCCATTGGATTAGCTGCTGTGCCCAAAGGGCAAACCAATCTAACAGCAGACAAACCAGGACAGTTAGGAGAGAGCTAGTTGTAGCCTGCCATCAGCAGAACATGTCTGGGAAAGGGCTGGTCATGCTACAGGCATGAGGGATGAAATAACATGCCAAGGAAAGAAAAAAAAAAAAAAAACAACAACTTGAACCCTTCATTGAAAATAATTCTCTCTCTGAGGTGTTTCACCAAAATCTCCTCTCAGCAGCAATAAAAAAGAAATGCCTTTGTGGATTGTTCTTCCCTCTTTGCTGCTGTCTGCTCTCACACATGGTGTTTCTTGCCCTCTTCAGCAGGGGATCAGCACACCCTCATCTGCCCAGGACCCACCACTAAGCTGCTCTGGCAGCCCATCAAATAGTGCTGGCTCTTGATGGCCCAGTCCAGCTGTGCAGGAGGGAGCAGAGGTGGAAAGCCCAAGTTTAGCTGGGTTGGGGAAGCTGTGGCTTCTCTGCTGCTTGTGCAGAGAGCTGTGCTAGGCTGTGCTGAGCAAAGCCAACTGGCTTTTCTGGTCCCACAAGTACCCTAGATGCTGCCTTTCTGGCTCCATGGGGCTTTTTGGTCTCCTCCTTCCATGGTCCATGCAGGAGCACTCCAGTCACTTCCCCAGCAACCTTTCCAGAGGAGTCTTCCCACACTGGTGCCATGACCTTTCTGACTGCACTGGGGGAACAGGGAGAGGCAGGCATCAGTTTTGTGCTGGATCAACTCAGGGCCATGTTAGCACAGGTTCATTTCCACATCGTGCCCCAGCAATTGGGCTAATAAAGCCTTGTCCCAGCTCCCACACATTAGCAGCATCCTGAGAACTGCAGCTGCCACAAACCTCTGGCCCAGAAGGGACAAGGGCAGCTCACTGCATTCTCAGTGTCTTTCACCACCAGAGTACCTTGTTCTCACCGTGCAGTCAGATTATCTCAATCCCATACAGCCTGCTGCAGCAGTTCACACCCCAGCTGCTAAACGGTGTAGGCTCCAACACCCGGAAACAGCCCAGGGGGAAAAGATAAAACATCCAGAGTCCAGGAAGCTGTTTTGAGAGCACTGTGGGAGTCCCCATGCCATGTGTTGCCCCTTGCCATAGCACTTCACCCTCCCTCCAGGGCAAAACCATTACTCCCAGCCCTCCCATTCTCACCTTGAAGCAGGTTCTGTGGGCCCTGGGGGGGCATCCAGCAGTGTCACACAGGTGTGCTGCCAGGTGCTGGTAGCACTGTTGGCTGGTGGAGGGGGTTCTATGAGTGGCACATCCTTGCATCCATTCTCTGCAGCAGCCAGGTCCAGCTGCACTAGCCGCCAGAGACAGCCAGCTCCCTAGGAGGACATGGGACAGGAACTGGCAGCTGCTGTCCCACAAGAGCCAAGGCAGAACCAAGAGCTGTGGGGCAGGGGCAGCTGATGCATCACCCTGAAGGGCAGAGCAAAAAAATGCTTCAGCTCAAGAAAATGGCACAGGACCTCCCCTGTATCACCCGGGATGGTTCCATGCTGCTCATCATCAGCCCACCCTTGAGGCTGGAGAGGAGCAGAGGGGACAGGGAATTAATGCTGGGACACAGCAGGCAGCATCCCCCAAGTCCCCCCACAGCCTTTCAGGGCTGTCCTGGGGTTGAAGCAGAAGATGCAGGGATCTCCACGGAGAGCAGAGCTGCCCTCTGCCCACCCACTGCAAACCCTCTGGTCACCAACCACATTGGACATGGGGAGAGACCAAAAGTGTTCAGTTAGCTCAGCCAAGGATCCAAATCACCCTTGTAAGGACAAGGGCCACATCCACTTCTGCAGCCTGCCCCTCAGGGATCTCTGGAGCCAGCTTTCCCCAGCAGCCCCATTCCCCTTCAGCACTTTGGGGTCTTTGCTGCCTCAAGCCTCCACTGGTCACCCACCATGATTCAACTCATCCTGAATTTGTCACCTCAGAAGTGGCAGGAGGTTTGGCCAGCAATGGGGTCTGGACTCCCTATCCCCCATGACTGGGGACTGTGGGCAGCCCCAGCTCACCCCAACACCCTTCCTGGCAGCTGACTGTACCCACAGAAACCACAGGCACAGCAGGGCCAGCCCATGGTGCTGGTGGTGGCCTCGAGGTGCAGGAAGGGACAGTTCCTTGTTGCTGCACTCACCTGCTGGAGCAAGGGATGGGGCAATGTGCACTCAAAGCACACACAGCACAAAGGATGGATGGGAGGAACCAAGGTGCCCAGGGAGCACCCAGGCTTGGCCACCAATGGGATGCCAGTGACACTTCTTCCCACAGACAGGAGGTGGCATCAGGCACTTGCTCGAGGCCAGACCCGAGGGAGATGGGTGCTGGGGTGGGAGAGGCTCCCTTGAGGTCCCCAGGCTGGTCCTTCAGCTACCAAACTTGGTACAGAAAGAGCCCTCGGGCACGCTGGCCTCATCGCAGTGCTGCAGGAAGTCACACCCAGCACCCTTCTCGCAGAGCCCATGCAGGCAGTGCTTGCACACCACCATCTTCTCCCTGCCAACCTGTCAGAAGGGGCACTACATTGTCACAGCCTCCCCATGCCACAGCCCCCAGCAGCCTCTCCAGTCCTTGCTGCACTAGGAGCCTCCAGCACCCCTCAGCTTCTTAGCCTGGCACACGCCAGCAGAAGCTTTTCTGGGGTGTAGAGGAGCTCTGCAGCACCCACTGGGAGCACAGGGCTTGGTCCTCCAGGCATTGTCAAGGTCTGGGTGTCCTGGAGGTGTTCAAGCAATCCCCAGTGCCCACTTTGGGCCAAACCTGCCAACCCAACTGGCTGTGGAGCAATCTGCCATGGACACAGGCTGGTCATGGAGCAGAGAGAGGCCCACCTGGCTCCTCAGTGTCCACAGGATCTTACAGGGTGAGACTGGTCCAATTCCAGCATTCACCCTTGGTGCATAGCTCATGGTGGAAGAGCTTGCAGAGGGCCAGGGCCAGCTCCAGCTTTGTGGGGGAAAGCAGGGCAGGGAGTGCTTGAGCCACCAGCCCCAATGCTGGGACCACTCTGCCATCAAGAGCAAGAGCATCTCAGCCCCCTCCCCTGGCATCCCCCACAACTCTATGCCAGCTGCACCCATGAAGGAGCAATGCCCAGAGGCAGCCACCCAGCTCCCTCGGGCCAGAGCCCAGGGAAGAGGCAGGATCAGAGGCACTTCAGCATCCTTATGAGAGCAACGAGAGCCAGAAGCACCAGCAAAGAGAACCCCAGAACCTCCTGTACCCCTTTAACCCTCCAAGGACTGCCACAGACCTCAAGGATGCCACAGTACTCTGTCCCCAACTTACTGTCCACACCCAGGAGGGGTAGAGGCTGAGCTCCTCGCTGCTCCCCTGCATCAGCCTGAGTCAGGCCTGATCTTCTCCACACCAGCAACCATTCCCTGCATCACTCCCACACCTCCAGTTCAGTCCAGGCAGGGAGCACGGCAGCAAAGGAACTGGCAATGAGGCTGTCTGAGGACAACGCAGGTCTCCTGAGGGTGCACCACGTTCTGCAGGTCACTGCAGCCAGCCTGAGCCTCAGCAGCACTCAGAAACCCTCCTCTCAGAGCCAGGCAGCAGCCCAAAGTGCTGCATTTAAAGAGTGAAGCTGCCCACATCTGATCTCCATTTGCAGCCATGATTGCCTGGTGTTGTCACCCAGCTGCAGGAGCTCAGCCCTGAGCCCCCATCCCCCCACCCCCCTCATTGCCTCTCTGCACTCACATCTGCTTCTCCTCCAGCCCCAACTCTGGGGCACAGCACTGGCCTGAGCCTCCCTGGAGCATCCCCAGGGGCTCTGGGGGTTGGCTGTGAGCTGGGTTAGCTCCCTCACACCAGGGCTGCTGTTCAGCTTCCAGCTGAGCCCAGAGTGGCCTGAGTGCTGTGAGGAGAGGTTCAGGTAACAGGGGATGGATCCTGTGTGAGGGGTTTGAGTGCTTGGAGCATTGCTGGATGCAGAGCAGCACCAGCAGCACACCACCAGCCCTGCTCTCCAGCACCTGGTGACTGCCAGGACAGGTCCATGTCTTCAGGGTCCTAGTCAGGTCACACCTCATGTTGTGGAGTCATAAAATTGCCTGCTTGGGAAAGACCTTAAGGTCATCGAGTCCAGCCATAACCTAACATCTTCCTGTGCATGACTGTTAGACTATGTCCCTAAGCAGCTCATTCAGATGTCTTTTAAACACCTCCAGGGATGGTGACTCCAGCCCCTCCCTGGGCAGCCTGTGCCCAGTGACCCTTTTGGTGAAGAATTCTTTCCTAACATCCACTCTAAACCTCCCCTGACACAACCTGAGGCCATTTCCTCTCATTCTATGACTTGTCACCTGGAAGAAGAGGCCAGCCCCCACCTGCCTCCAACCTTCTTTCAGGGAGCTGTAGGGAACAAGAAGATCTCCACTCATCCTCCTTATTCTCCAGGCTGAGCAATCCCAGCTGACTCAGCTGCTCCACCACAGGATTTGTGTTCAAGATTCCTCATTGCCCTTCTCTGGCCACACTCCAGCACCTCAGTGTCCTTCTTGTAGTGAGGGGCCCCAAACTGAACCCAATATTCAAGGCACAGCCTCACCAGTATCAGGGGTAAGATCACATCCCTGGTCCTGCTGACCACACTGTAATCCAGGCCAGGATGCTGTTGGCCTTCTTGGCCATTGGAGCACCCTGCTGGATCCTGTTCAGGCAGCTGTTGACCAGCACCCCCAGATCCCTCTCTGCCACGTAACCTGCCAGCCACTCTGCCCCAAGCCTGTAGCATTGCCTGGGGTTGTTGTGACCAAAGGACCCAGCACTTGCCACCTTCCCTTGACAAACCTCTTCAACCCTTGCTGCTGGGCTGGAGGCTTGCACTCATGCCAGCCTGCAGCAACATAGAATCATAGAATGATTTCGGTTGGAAGAGACCTCAAAGCTCATCCAGTTCCAACCCCCCTGTGCCATAGGCAGGGACACCTCCCACTAGATCAGGATGCTCAAGACCTCATCCAGCCTGGCCTTGAACACCTCCAGGGAGGGAGCAGCCATAACCTCCCTGGGCAACCCGTGCTAGTGTCTCACCACCCTCACTGCAAAGAACTTCCTCCTAACATCCTGTTTCAATCTCCCCTCTGCCAGTTTAAACCCATTCCCCCTCGCCCTGTCATTACAAGACTTAGTGAATAGTCCCTCCCCAGCCTTCCTGTAGGCCCCCTTCAGATACATGTGCCAGGCATCACCACGGTGCCATGCTGCTTCCCGGGACCCACCCAGGGATGACCACAGCAGCCTCGGGTTCAGCCTGATGCTCCTCCGCGGCACAGCTCCCGGGGCCGCACACGCCCAGAGCGACGTGGCCCTGACACAGCAGGGATGGAGACCTGCTCCCATTCTGTCACTAGCTATAAATGCACTGGACCAGTGCTGCTGGAGCGCTGCCTGCGGGTGCTGTGCACCCACCCAGCACCAAGCAGTTGTGCCACGCACACACACACACACACACATGCCTGGTGTGTCCCACGCCGAGGAGCTGGAGAGCTCTGGGGATGCTGTGGGTGCAGTCCAGCCAATCTGCCCTCCCCACTAGCCTAGGAGCCTTTGTGCTAGCCCTGTGCTTGCCTGCTCACCGTGTGCCGGGGCCGGGGAGTGTGGCCGTGTCCCGGGCGGGCTCAGCGAGCCGCTGGATGCTTTCTGCCCCGTCGGCTCGCAGCAGCTCCGTGCTGCCGGGCGGGATGCTGGAGCCGACAGGCGTCACAAAGATGCCCATTGCCAAGTGATGCTCGCAGGCAGCCGGGGCTGGGTCACCCCAGGGCCTTTCCCTTCCCTACGGCACCAGCGAGGCCTCAGGGACTGAGGTGGTCCTAGAAGAGGGTACAAAACTCGGTGACCTGCTCTGCCCCATTGCCTTACATGAGGGCATCCCCTAAGGGATAACAGGATTCAGGCCCCCCCCCCCCCAGAGCAGCCTGGTGACCTTTCAGGAGGCAGGGACCAGGACCATCAGCTCAGGGGATGGGTGCTGAGAGCAGGGGCAGGGGGGCAGCATCCCCGGGACCCTGGCACAGGGCTGGGAGGCTGTGCAGCAGTGACAAGGGCAGAAGCAGCCTGGTGAGCTCAGAGCCACCAGCTGCAGCTGCTGTTGTTCTCCCCAGCCCAGACAATAGCTCAATGTCCCACATCACAGGCTGCTGTGTCGGCCCTGGCATGTGCACAGGACCCCATTGTGTCCCCACTGTGGCACAGCATTTGCCTGCTCCTAATGGCTTCACCAGGGAGCTCCTTCCAGGACAGGGGCACCCAGCACCTTCTACAGCCAGATGCTGGAGCAGAGTGATCCTTTCCTCCCATCACCAGTGATGAGAGCCTGGTCAGCACTCCCAGTAGAGCCACGTTCTCTATCTCCTTGAAGAATGGCTCTGGGGTTGCTCCCAGAGCTTCATTCCACCACAGCCCAGCTCCATCAGTGGTGCCTGGGAGCAGATGCAGCCCCAGCCTCAGCAGAGCCCCACTTGCACCAGGGGCCAAGCTGTGGGATGGGAGGACACCTGCCCTGCTTGCCATGCCAGAGGCCAAAACACCCCCCCAGGGCTGGAAGCACCCAGGACAACCCCAGCTCTGGCCTCCAGCCCATGGGAGTGGGGACAGCCAGTCCTGCCCTGCCATCACCTTCCCCTCCTCCCTGGCTGGCAGGGAATAGGGCTGCAGGGAGGAGAGCAGCATCTTGGCAGGGCTGTCCCTTGGCAGGAACCAGCCTGGCCGGAGGGTCCCAGCCCTGAGCCAGATCCGGACAGCAGGAGCTCTCCTGCTTCCTCCCACCAGAGGCAGCCCCACGCGATGGACAGCAGAGAAAGCATGGCCACTGCAGGTGCCAAAATGCCAGCCAGGGGACCGGCCACTGGGCAGGACACCAGCCAGGGCACGGCAGCAAGAGAGGGGCTGGGGGCAGTGGCAGCACAGAGAGAGCCAGCACCCACCTGTGCAGCAGGCTGCAGACATCTTCCCCAGTCTCGTCCCCCCAGGAAGCCAGGCCACTGCTGTCACTACCTTTTCCTTTTATTCTTTGCATTTGTACATACATGGTATAAAACCCTCCTCTGGCACCCACCTGCACCAGGCCAGTGTTGGCTGCCTGGCACACGGAACATTGGGGCTCAGTCTGGCTCACAGCTGCCATTCCTTCCACAGGGCACAGACCTGTGCTTCCATCAGCATCCCTGGGAGCAGCCAGTGCTGGGGTGTGGGGGAGTACCCCCACAGGTGGATGGGGAGCAAGCCCTTACCACACAGCACAGGGCTGTAGGCTTTTGGTCTGCAGAAAGCCCCCAGGCAACCTGGGAAGCTGGAGCTGCCCACAGTCTAGAGCCCGTTCTGAGCTCTGGAGCTAAGTCCTCCCCTCCACGAAAAGCAAAAGCAAGAGTAAAGAAAGTACAAACCAGAGAGCAGTAAAAACCGTATGTCAGAGTCGGGGGGTGGGGGGGAAGAACCCAAAATGACAAATAATATATTACTAAAGGGGCTAAAAGTTGGAAGCCTCATCTCGTTTGATCCTATATTGCTTTACACGGGCAGGGGGTAGAAAAGAGAAGAGCTAATATCCAAAGTCCAACAGAAAGAACCAAAATCGAGTCTGCTTTCCTCTCCTGGAATGCACTGGAGCTCTCCTGGGAGTGGGGCAAAACACCTCGGGGCTGGCCCCAGCCCTGGGAGCAGAACATTGTCCTGCCACAGCACAGTCCTCCATCGGATGGGGAGAGAGGGAACAAGTGAGGAGTTGAGTCTCTTCCCCCAGCGCCACCCGTTTGCAGCACCAGGGGTGTTCGGCTCCGTGTCCAAGCAACCGCAAATGAGAAGCAGAGCCCCTGGCTCGGCCGCCTGCCTCTTATACTCTGATCTCGTCGTCATCCTCATCGGCGAACGAGAACTCCCTGTCGGGGCGTTTAGTGGGACCTCCTTGCTGGCTTGGTGGCCTGGGGACGGCGCTGCGCTCCTCCGGCCCCGAGGTGCAGCTGGACACCGAAGTGCTGTCCCTGGGGCCGCGAGATGGGCTCTGGCTCGGCACAGCTGCTGGCGCCGGGGAGCCAGGCAAGGTGGCATCTGCCTCCTCCTCGTCGCTGTCCTCTCCCTCAGGGTCTTCATCCTGCTCCCACTGCTCCTTATCCATGATGCTCAGGACGTCCCCGAGCATGGAGGGCCCCAGGTCGATGTGGAAGGACATGATGGACTCGGCGTGCTTCATGCCCGCCCCGCTCTTGGCCACCACGACGGGCAGGTCCGTGATGTCCCCGAAGTCGCGCTCGTCCAAGCTGGGGCTCAGGGGCCCGGCGGCCGCCCCGTTGGCGCGCTGCTGCTCTTCGGGGCTCATCTCCTCGGGGAGCTTCTTGACAGGGCTGGAGGAGAGGCTCTTGGGCAGCTGCCCCGCACTCCTGTCCACCTCCTTCTCGTTGAGCTGGGGCAGGGAGACAGCGTTCTTGACGAAGAGCGCCGAGTCCCGCAGCGAGCCCAGCATGTCGCGGCGGTCACCTCGCGTCACCGACTGCGAGCGCTTGCTGCTGCGGAAGCGGCGGGAGAGCAGGCTGGGCTTGGAGGCGCCTGGCTCCTCGCACACCTCCGGCCCCGGCTCCCCAGCCTTGCTGGTGAGGAAAGAGGTGTCCCCAAAGGCGTCCCCCGCCCGCCCAACGTGCATGGTGTGGCGGAAGTCCCCCAGGGGCGCGCTGATCATCTCGGCCGTCAGGTCGGCCCGGGAGCGCCGCTTGGAGTGGGCAGAGTTGGAGACGAGCTGCTTGAGGATCGGCATGGCTGAGCCGGGGAAGGGCTCTGCCCTACCAGGGTGGCCAAGCTGGAGCTGCGCGTCCCGCGGACCTGGCTGCTGCTGGCGCTGCTGCGGCTGCGCTCCCGCCGGCGTCACAGACAGGTCACTGCTAGGGAACAGGAGAGAGGAGCACGGTCAGCCTTGGAAGACACAGACGGGCACTGCCCTACCGACATCAGCCCTCGCCCTGCCAGGCTGCAAAACGTGGCCTGCCCGCCACGCAGCTCTCCAGGATGGTTCTGCAGAGGGCAGGTCCCCAAATCCCCCCAGCTTGCCCATCCTCCCCTAACAAGACCCCACCCACAGAGCAGGCATGCAGAAAGGACCGCAAGACCTGGGCACGGATCTGTCGCAAGAGGATTCCCAGCCCTCTCCCCTCACGTGAACGGGCACCAAGAGGCATGCAGGGCACCGTGGGCGCCCACTGTCCCCTCCCAGCGCAAGCCTCAACCCACCAAAGCAGGGCGCAGCAGCACTCGAGCCTGGGAGCCGCACGCCCAGAGGATGCCTGGGATTTCTTTCTTTTTTTTTTTTTTTAATTGGAAGAAAGCAGGGAGGAGCAGACGCCAGGAGGAATTGGAAACAGACGGCAGGAAGTGTGTGAGGAGGGCGCAGAGCCCCCGGGAGGCACCGTCAGCCCAGCAGCACGATGAGTTGGGGGGGCCAGGATGGGGACAGGCAGGGGCTCCACGGGTACCGCTTCGCGTTTGGCAGGATGGGGACACGGGAAAGCAGCCCTCGATGATGCCCTTGAACTCCGCAAAGCCCTCCCGGATGCTGCTCACTGTAACCCTGCGCCGAGCCCCTAGGTGGCTGTCACTGCTGTAACTCAGGGGTGGTGGCAGAGGTAAGAAGGGTCCTGGCTGACTGGGACGTGGAGCGTCACATTCCTCTTCCCCGTGGCCACCGCGGTGCCACCGGCCCATCAGCCCAGCCCAGTGCCCAGAAGCACGCAGAAGGGGAGAGGGACAGGGACCACGTCACCATGTCCCACACTTCCCCTGGCGCCAGGCAGCCCCAGGTGGTCCCGGGAGAGGCTGCTGGGGAGGAAGGGCTCATGGCCGCCCTCTTCCTCCCTTCGGGCACTGCCGGCGACACTGTGGCCCCGAGACACACGTGGGGAAGGGACCGACGTCTCTCCTCTGGCCAAGCCCCAGCCCAGGGGCCACATCCCTCCCATTTCCCACTCAGTCTCAAGGTGTAGCCAGATGACTTCGCAGGGTCAATGGAAAGCAAAACCCAGCCCCACAGCTCCTGGGCAGCGATGGCAGCACTGTCCCGGCACAGGCCTGTCCCGGCACAGCCCTGTCCCGTACCTGCTCAGGCAGACACCACACGAAATCACAGTGCCTGCCACAGGTCCCAGCACAGCTAGGGAAGGGGTCCTGCCCTCTGTCCCTCCCCAAACTCGCCCTGTGGCACCTTTCTGTCCCCCACCACAGCAGTGGAGCCTCAGGTAGGCTGCAGCCAGGCCATTCCCGTGCAGGCAGGATGGACTCTGACTCTCCACGTGGGTGCAAAGTCCCAGTGCCCATCCCACCTGCACACAGCTTCCATGTGGGGCCAGGCAGCACAGGCATGCCCCAGGGTACGGAGCTGGCAGCGAGTGGCCATGCTCCCCCTCCATCCACCCATGATCCCACTACTCTAGGGAGGTTGAAATGTGAAGCTCATTGCTCTATACAACGACCTGAAAGGAGGCTGGAGCGAGGTGGGTGTTGGTCTCCTCTCCCTAGTAACGAGCGGTAGAATGAGAGGAAATGGCGTCAAGTTGTGCCAGGGGAGGTTTAGGTTTGATATTAGGAAAATTTTCTTTACTGCAGGGGTGGTCAGGCACTGGAACAGGCTGCCCAGGGAGGTGGTGGAGTCGCCATCCCTGTAGGTGTTCAAAAACCGTGTGGACATGGCACTTTGGGACACGGTTTAACGGCCACGCTAGTGGTAGGTCAGGGGTTGGACTCAATGATCTTAAAGGTCTTTTCCAAGCAAAACAATTCCACAATACAGGAAGCCTTCTGAGCACATGGGGAAAAAGACAGAGCAGCCATATCAACCCCTCTGCACCCCTAAACCAGGAGCTGGGTGAACTTCTCCTGCTCACCCCATCTGAACACAGATGAGGAGCTCACCAGAGCCCTGCTCCCTTGCCCAGGATCTCACACCCACCCAGCAGAGAGTGTGCATGGCACAGACGTGTTCCCCTCACAAGGTCTCCTTCCAGCCCAGCATTCCTCCAGCCTTTGGTTTTACATAAAACAAACACTCCCAGCGAGCTCCCCAGCTGGGCCAGGCAACCGTGCCGCTGATTTAGGCCATCTGGGGACTGTCCCTCCCTTGTATTTAGATTTCGGGGCCAAGTTCAGCATTTGTGAGATACTTTGCAAGGCTCTGCAAAGGGGCCACCAGGAGGTTGGAGTGTTACCAGCCTGCTGAGGCAGCCTCCCTGGCCAGCAGCTCTCCATCACCATCGCAGCCTCCAAAGAAGCTTTCCTGCCCACAAAGCTTTTTCACAGCGTCCAGAATCTGCCCCCTCCCCACCCCTGTCTTCATTCCCCCTCTCCAGACCCTCAATGCTTCACTCCTAGGTCACTCCAAGAGGTGACAGTGTGGTGGGACACTGCTGCCCACACAGCCTGGCTGCTGGCTTCGTCCTGCCTGAGGGGAGCAGGACACAGAGCCCTTTTCTCCTCGTCTCACTTGGGGAAAAGGAAAGCAGATCCTGTGACATTCCCACCACTGGCACTTTCACAAAGGAAACCAGGCCAGGGAGGCTTCACTGCTACCTCTCCAGCTACCTACCAGGCAAAGCTGCTCTGTAACCTGAGAGACTTCACAGGCAGGCTGGCAGCGTTGCCTGTCCTGGGGCAGTGAGCCCAGAGCATGGCCAAGTCCCAGCAGGGCTTTGGGGAAAGGGGAGGGGATAGGATCTGCAAGTGTGGATCCAAAACAAGAGGGATAAAGTGTCCCAACAGGCCATGCCCTGCTTCCCACCTACCCTCTCAGCCCTTTGGGACCATGAGCTCCAGGGGGTGAGACCATCAAGCCTCTGGGGACAGGATTTCACCTGGATGGCTGCTTGCAGGACAGCAGGGTCCTGTAGCCAGGGTGGAGGCTGGGACAGCCCCAGCCAGGTACCAAGCAGGCAGCAAGCCCTGACAGTGCAGCCCTCCCACAAGACATCCCTCACCTTCCTCATCTCATCCCACTCAACAGCAGTCAGCCACAGGCACTAAAGGCACAAGTGGCTTAAAGAGGCCAGCAAGAAAACACCAAGTCCAGCCACATTCCCACATAGCCTGTCCCTGGCTCTTCCCACCCAGGAAACTGGGAGAACCAAACCTGCAGAAGAGGAAAGCATCCCAGCTGGCCCAGCTGGCTCCAAACAAGCCTCCCCAGCTTTGCCATGCAGAGCACCCCAGGCAGCAGCCTCCAGCCCAGAGATCAGAGGATGCTCTCCCCACCCTGGGAGTCGCTGGCGCAGGGGCTGAGCTGGACCAGCCAGACCCCTCCCCAGTTCACTGCCAGGGGGCAGGGAGAACCTGCACAGGGGCAGGGAGGAGACGCCGGGCAGGGAGGACACGCCGGCTGCTCAGCCCCACTTTCTGGTGCGCTGCCCCTCAGGGATCCGTCTCAGGCGTCTCTTTGATGTTGCTGCCTAGCAGAGAACTGCTGGAGACAGGGCACAGATCACACCCTGCCACCATCAACCCCAGGAGGGGACCGGCTTGCTGTCACACCCTCGTGTTGGGCTCCCTAGTGAGTCTTCCCAGGGCCCGGGGGTAGACAGTCCTGTTAGTGCGGGCAGCCCAGGCGCCCCGGTGACCGCCTCCTCCCCGGCGCGGGTGAGAGGTCTGGTCCTGTCCCTGGCATCGGGATGCCTCTGCAGTTCAGCCGTGGGATGCACGGAGCAGCCTGGAAGTGGAAAGTGAGCCGGCAGCCCAACATCGGAACCACGGCCACCAAGGCAGCTCACCAGGAGGCAAAGCTTGACTCTCGCCAGGGCTATGGGCAGGCTGATCAGCACCAAACGGAGGAACTCGTCACCCCGGAGCCAGCACGCTGGTGCCAAAAGCAAAAAGGGTGCCTCCCAAGGGGCTGCCGTCGGCCGGGAGCTAGCCAGAGTTCAGCGAAGAACTATCTGCAGGACACGCCAGAACAAGCACAGGACCATAAATCCTCCTGCTATGGGGCCACGAACCAGCCCGCGGCTCTGCACGCCGAGGAGGGGACATTTCCGGAGGGGGAAAGGTTATCTCCTGGCTGGCCCTGGCTCCATCTCTCTCAACGGGGTCTGGCTGGGGTCCGACAGGATACCGGGGCCAAACAGACCTCCCGACCTCTGCCAGGCTCCGAATTCCTGCGGTTTCGCTGGGGTGGACGGGAAGTAAACACGCAGGCTTCCCACGGCTTGGCCACGGCACCCTACCTGCCGGCGGGGCACAGCACCCTGCAGCCTCACGGCTCAGGGGGTCCATGGCTGCTCTTTGCGCTCACGACAGGAAAAAAAAAAGCCCAGGGAACAAAGGGAGAGACCGCCAGAGTCAGCACAACGCTGGCGGCAGCGGGGCAGCCTGTGGGCACCGGCGTGGGGCTGCCGTCGGGGGTCACGGTGGGAGCCCCAGCACTGGGTCGAGCCCGCGGCACAGCCCACGGACACTCAGGCCAGCTCTGCTCTCCCTCCCCAGGACCTAAACCCACTGAAGCTCCGCGGTGCTGGATTCACTCCATGGTCTCCGAGGGAGCTGTGTCCAAAACAGAGTTGTTTACTCTGTGCCCAGCCAGGGAGAAAGCCCCGTTCCGGGCTACGGAGACCTGGGCTCCCTTTGCTCCCTCACTCCATGCCTCAGTCGCTCCCCAAAACCCTCTAACGATCCCAGCTGCCTTTAAACCAGCGCTCCTGATCTATAGATTCGGCACTCGGAAACATCCATACTTAACGCTGCCAACGCCGGGGTCAAACCAGGGCGGCGAGGACTGAGTCCAGCTCCTCATGACCGATCCCTGCCCGCCAGCCCCTGACCCTCTGGTCCCCGGAGTGGGTTTCGGAGCCAGCCCCATCCCCAGGCTTGAAAAGGCAGACGTGTTTCTGTTCTCCGGGGCACCCACGGGACCTGGCGTGTGCTCCATCGGGATGGCGAGCAGAGCTGGCTGGGAAGCCCTGACCCTGTCCCAGGCTGCAGGGGGAAGGGCTGGAGGGGAAATTTCGGGCGGCTCTGACTCAGCACCCGACTGCGCCCAGCCCCGGCCAGCCCAGGGGTGCCGCTGGACCCGGTCCAGCACGGGAAGGATCAGCCTTTCCGAGAAGAGCCGAGCCACAGGCACCCACTGCCCCGGCTGCGGCCACCGCCAGCCCCGGGCACCTCGAACCCCTCGCGTCGGAGCTGCCCCCCGGCAGCCGCGGGAGAGCGGCCGCCAGGGCGGGGTGAGCCGCGACCGGTTGGTTGCCCCACGCTGGGCAAACACGGCTCCGTATCCCGTTAACCCTTTCGTCGCGGACCAGCCTCACGCTTCAGTGCGTGTGTGGCGGGGATCACCGCCGCCCCCAGCCCGGTACCGGCGCCGGGCTCGGAGCAGCCCCAGGGACCCCGCCCGCCGCCGGACAATGGCTCCGGCTGAGCCCTCCGGTGCTAAGGCGAAACGAGCCGTGCCGGGCTCAACCGAGCCCCGGCGTCATCCAGACCCTCCCTTTCCTTACCCTCCGGTACCTGCGCGCCCGGGACCCGCCGCCGGTCCATGGCCGAGCCGAGCCGAGCCGAGCCGAGCGAGCCGGAGCGGAGCTGCACCCCCACCCCGCCACTACCGCCGCCACGGGCATGATGTCATCGCCCCGCCCGGGCCAATGGCGTGGTGCTACGTCACGGGAGAGCCCTACACCCTCCATTCAAACCCGAGTGGGGCGGGGGGGAGGCAACTCTTGTCCCGGGCGCGGCCCCGCCCGTGGGGGGTCCCGGGTGTGTCCCCCGGGAGGGTGGGGATGGGGATGGGGATGTGCGTACCCGAGCAGGATCACTGTCGGCGTCCTCCACTCCACCTAGGGTGAGGTGTGGGGCTCCGCGATAGTGGGCAGTCCCAGATCTCTTTCCTCCGGAGGGGTCCCGAGTGGGGTCCCCGGGAGCGGGTCAAGGGGGTGGCTGCGGCTCCGGCAGACAAAGGGGGATGTGGCCGACTCTAATTAATTAAGGAGAATTAAGAGCCTGTGACGTCAGGACAAGGCAGGTTCAACTCTGGGGCATCAATCGTGGCCTTGTTCCACGCACGGCTGTGACACCCGTGAGGCTGCAGCACCCACACTCGCCCACCAGCGTTCCTCAGCCTCCCGTCACCAGCCGTCCCCGCTGCTCCATCCACTTCAGCGGGCTATGAGGACCCTCCGGGCCGAGGGGCGGTTGGATGGTACTTGGCCGAGATGTGATGGCAGGGCCACCACGGCTGGGACACGCTGGTGTGACCACCACGGCCACCACCTCGCTGGAGATGGGCTGAAAGGGAGAGTGCAGGGCTGCAGAGCAGCTCTGCAGGATTAAGGCGAGACCTTTGTGGGAGGAAAGGGGCGGGAGAGAAGAGATTATCCCGAATCTGCCTAATGCGGCGTTTCTTGCATATTCCAGAGCGTCTGCTGCCTCCGGGGAAGGAGCCAGGCTGGGAAGAATGGGTTGGTGAGTGGGGTCTTGAGATGCCTCGGCTGTGCGACTCTGAGGGCTCGACTGCTGGAACACGGCGCTGCAGGGAGACGAACATTTCTCGTGTCACAGGGGCAAGAAGCTCTCTTCCCGTGTTCCCCCAGTTCTACCAGATTGTTGGCACCAACTCAGGGTCTGTGGCTGCAGCAGCAGCCAGGGCTGGGCAGCACCGGATGCTTTGATGGCTCATCTGCTGCTGGGACTTCCCACCATGGGAAAGGCAGGAGGTCACTTGCGACATAACCGTAGAGGCAGTGGGGGGCAAGCATGGAGATGCTGGAGGTGACACAGAGGAGAGGCTTTGCTGGGATGAGCACCAGAACCAAACCACCCAGGGCCTAGTGTCCAGCACCTCCTCACCTCCACTGGTGCCTGTGGGCAGCTTCCCATGCTGTGCTTCCCCAGCTCACAGCGGTGTCATTTTCATGGCAGGTTTTGTTCTCCTTGCTTTCCCTATAGGGAAACTGAGGCAGGAAGCACAGCAGTTGAGCAGGGGTCCCCTGGGAGCTGCTGCTGGATTGTATGTTGGTGGGTGAGGAAGAGGAGGAAGGATTGCTGGTAGGAGCAGCTCTACCCACTGGTGTGGGGCCAGCAAGTGTTGATCGAAGGCTGGTGTGGCGCTGGTGTGGCACTGGTGTGGGGCCAGCAGGTGTCATTGAAGGCTGGTGTGGCACTGGTGTGGGGCCAGCAGGAGTCATTGAAGGCTGGTGTGGCACTGGTGTGGGGCCCGCAGGTGTCATTGAAGGCTGGTGTGGCACTGGTGTGGGGCCAGCAGGTGTCATTGAAGGCTGGTGTGGCACTGGTGTGGGGCCAGCAGGTGTCATTGAAGGCTGGTGTGGCACTGGTGTGGCACTGGTGCGGTGCTGCTCCCCTCACCTGACGCTGTCACGGGAGCACGGCGCTGGCTGTGACAGCACAGTCAGGAGGGATTATCATCAGCTGGCTGGTGGGAGCTGGCCGGGAAGGCTCTCACGGGTTGGCCTAACTCCGTCTAGGAAGAGCAGGCACCCACTCAACTTGAAAAACTGCCTGGGAGAGACAGGCCCCCTACCCTGCCCTCTCTGGCAAGCTTGGGTCATGCCGAGCCCCGGGGGGGCTGGATCCAGCCTTGGGAGGACGGCAGCGAGGTTAGAGTGCTGGGAGCCTCAGGAGTGCAAGAGTGAGTCCTTGCACCGTTCCCACCCTCCCTGAACCCATCGCTGATTTCTTTTATTGCTTCTCAGCAGTTTTTGAAAGCAGAGAAGAAAAANCCCAGCTCCACCACCAGGAAAAAAAAAAAAAAAAAAAAAAAAAAAGGCTTGAAAAACACTTTGAAAAGCAGGCCAGGGAGAAGTGCCCAAGTTTCCCGGCAGCACCATCCCCTCCTCCTGCTGCCAGTGCCTGCCAGCTTTGTCTGCCAGTGCTGCCTTGGCCAGGCAGGATAACCTGCCAAGTGAGGTGGGTGCTTTCCCCAAGCTCCACCTCCACGGCAGGGTGTGAGGATCACCATCCAGACACCCCAGGGTGCAGGAATGGGACATTGCCCCCACAGACCCCCAATCCCTCCAGCCTCAGGGCTGCTGCCAGAACCCTCCCCAACAGCCCCTGCCAACCCTCCGGACACCAGTTTGCACCCACAGCTGTGTGGTTTCACCCCTTCCCCATGCCATTTGCACGGGCCGAGGGGGGGGAGCAATCTAACCAACACACCCTGGCAGGACTGCACCACCCACACGCTGCTGGCCCCTCCGCACCCATGGGTGCACTGGTGAGAACCAGAACAGGTCAGCACCTGCTGCAGGCAGACTCTCCGTGCAGCCACTCGCCTTTCCCACCTGGAATGCTCCCTTGGCCGGCAGTGCCAGGGAACAGGCTCCCACAGCCTGGTGCCTGCCCCGAAAACCATCACCTGGCCACGGTGTGGCCGCCCCAGCTTCCCCCAGGGATCGCACCTGGAGCGCAGCTGCTGCAAGGATCCACTGCGGCTGGCAGCACTCACGGAAAAACCCTTCCCTGGCAGAGCTTCAGCACAGGGACACCTTGGGCCAGGGTGCTGGGCACCCGCACCTGTGGGACAGGGTGCACAGACCTGGCTCCTCTCTCTTCGCCGCTCTCTTCTGCCTGCCACTCCAGGAGGACTCTGCTGCCATCCTCGCCCCCAGCAGCTCTGCCCGCACAGTGATCTGCACAAGCTGGCACAGCAAAGGAGGCAGCAGGGCCTGGGGCATGTGGGGCTCTGAGGATGCGCCGAGGAGTCCCATCTAGCCCCTGGCATGGAAGGACAGGCTGTCCCTGTCCCTGTGGCCCAAGGCAAGGGAAAGGTGGGGACACTCAGCTCTGCCCTGAGAGCTGGCAGGGAACTGGAGAAATCTGGAGGTAGAGCCCAGGCTGCAGGGTTGGTCTCCTCCACCGCACACCCAGCGTTTATCTTTGCTCTGATTCCCTTCTTGCCTGAGCTAATCTCAGCCTGGAAAATAAACCTGCCTCCTGCAAGCTAAAGAAATAAAAAAAGATAGGACAGAATTCAGGCCAGCTTTACAGGGCCACCACCACTGTCCCTGGCACACAAACATCTCCCAGTCGCATCTGGGAGCAGCAAGTAGGTACCACTGAGTGAGGTCTGGGGGTGCAGCTCTCCCCTCTGCCCTGCTTTGGCTTATCACCTGATAAGCAAGCAGTGCTTTGCCCTTGGGAGGACTGCAGGCCACCACTGAGCAGCAGTCAGGAGAGAGACGTCAAGGACAATTTGGTCCCCAGGGACTGATTGCTGCCGACAGCTCACCCTGCCTGGCTGCTGCGTGGAGCAGCCAAGAGCTGGCAGTGCAAGCAGCAGTGGAGTTGGGCACGGGCAGCACAGACCTGCCTGGAGGGACTGGGGTGGCAGGAGGAATTTTTGGCAAGAGCTAGTTGTGTCAGCAACGTGGTGGGCAAGAGGTGACAGGGAGCATGTTAGCTTCCCTCACGAGCCCAGCCAGCCCACTTACATCTGTGCCATGGGGAAACTGAGGCAGCACAGGGGAGGAGAGAGAGTTCCTGCTAGTGCCACTGACACTTGGCCAACATCTGCTGTGCCCACACTGGGCTTCATGCCCTGTGCAGCTCACTGATTGGCCTGAGAAGGTTCCCTGGGGAGCAGAGAGAGAACCTGCTGCTTCAATGAGATGTGGGATCCTCCACTTCCTCGGGTGTTGCATCCTTCAGCTGTGGGAAACCACGAGTAGAAAGGACTCACCTGGGCTTGGCCACTGCTGCTGCTGGGCCCCAGGCACTCTGGCCACAGCTGCCCCAACAGCTTCACCTCCTGACATGACATCATCTCCAAACCTGCCATAGATATTGCTTCACCCTCTGGCTTCTCCTCTTTATGACCAGGAATGAACTGGGCCGTGGTAAATGTGCAGAGCCAGGGCTCTGCTCCCACCAACTGGTGCTGTGGTACCCCCCTGCGCCAGGCAGCTCCCATGCAGATACTTCCCAGGACCTGCATCCCCCTGTCCTGCAATGGAGAACATGTCCAGAGGCTGTGATGGTGCTCAGTGGGTCGTTGTTGCTCACAGAGGCTGGTCCATGCCCTGCTCGGAGGGGAGCATCCCTCGCACAGGGAGCTCACTCATGCTGCTCGACTCCCCAGACCTGCTCTGCTCGCTGTCTCCGGCGTCTCCGTGCCCCAGCCCTGGTGGGAGGAAGGTCTCTTGCACAAGCTGGGATGCCTGGGGCTGGAGCCAGGCTGCAGCCAAGGGACAGGATTTGTCCAGTCAAACATAGACCCCATCTCTGCCCCCATGCAAACAACCCCTCCCAGGCAGGGTGTCTGGGCTCCCGTTGCTGCCCAGGGAGGTGATGGACACCCCTGGGTGCTGCATTCCCTTCAGCACCAGCTCCCAAGTAGGTCAGATGAGTCACCTGTCAGAAATGCCCTCTTCTCTGGCTCCTGGGCTGTGCTGACATGCCAAGGTGGGGACAGAGCCTCTGCCAGTGGCCACAGCTTGGCAGCAATGCCCCTGCAGCATCTCCCCAGCCCATGGGCTGGGTGAAGTGGGACTGTGGCACTGGGTTACACATCCCCAGCTCCAACCAGTTCCCAAATGCAGCCTCAGACTCCAGCTCATCCTGCAATGAGGGTCTGAACATGTGCCCCTGCCCTGCCAGCAGTGGGGTTTATGCAGATCACACAGTCCCAGGTCCTGGTAGCCCCTGGCAAGGGAACAGCCTCTGGCCAAGGCAGTAGGTGCCAGTGCTTTGGTGGCACTGCCAGCATTCTGAGCCTTCCCCAGCCCTCTCTCCAGTCCCATACAGTTAACTGTTGGAAGGGTGATGAATCCCAGGTGCATCACCTGGATCTTCCTGCCAGGCCTGAAGGGCAGCTGAAAACTGCCCTGGGTGGCAGTGGTGTGGGACTGCTGCTGGTGATACTAAAAGCACTTAGTGCAGTACTCCCTCCTCTCCTGTCCCATTTTTGTCTGGCTATAGATAGAAGCCAAAGGAATAAGCACACCACGGTTCCCCAGACTGTTCTGGATCCCATCTTGGGCCTATCCTGGCACCACAGGGCAGCAGGACAGACAGATGCCAGCCCCTTCTCCACTGCAGCAGGGTGACAGAGAGGCAAGACGAGCTGATCCTCAGGCTGTTTATTGGCATCTCCCTTAGCTCAGCCTGGGCACCATGGCCCTGCCAGGCTGGTGCCTGACTCACCAGTAGGCACTGCAGGGTTTTGCTATGCAGAGACCACCAAAATACCTCCAGCTCCACCTGGGCACTGCTGCCCCTGCATGCCCCTTACGCTCCTTAGCCTCTGCACCAAACCCCATTAAAAAAACACCCAAACCACCAGAAGTGAGAGGGGTGGCTACGGTCACCACATTGTCCTGTCAGAGCCCTCACCAGAGCCCCTGCGTGACCCTGGGGTGCAAAATCGGGGAGGGGGACATCAGCACCATGTGCACCCCAGCAGGGCTCTCCTGGGGTTGAAGTCCTGGGGAGGCTGTTTGGGGCCAGATACAAGTGAGAGGGGGGAAATAATTGTCCCATAGGTTCCTGGCATGTTGGCTGCCCCCTTCTCCCAGAGGCTGGGAGGTCGAGGGTGGGGGTTTCATGTCCAGAGGTTCTAAGATCAGCAGAGATCCTCTTCCCCTCCTCAGCTGAGAGTCTCTGTGCCACCACTTGTCCCCATGTCCTGGGGGAGCCACAAATGGAGGCTGGCAGAGGGGCTGGGGTTTGGCACGGTGAGAGCCCCTTGCACCCAGCCCAGCAGCACCCATGGGACCCCAGCAAGGCTGGCAGCAGCTCGGGGGCAGCCACAGCAGAGGCCAAGGGCAAAGTTCGGTGCAGTCTTGCAGCACTCTGAACTCTCCAGCCCCACCTCTGCCGAGGAGTCCGCAACGCAGAAAGCTTTGGCCAAGGAGAGGAGCTGGGATTTGCCCCCCCCAGCCCCAGGGAAGGTGCTGGGCAGTTGGCTCTGGCACTGCTGAGAAAGCCAAACGCCCACCACGGCACACAGCCTGGCATCACTGCCCCCACCGTGGCACCGCTGCCATCCCTGGGGCTGCTTCCTCCTCCTCCTCCTCATCTCCCCCTCGCTGCTTATCTTCAACTGCCTTAATTTCTTGGGGCTTTTCTTTCTTTTTTTTTTTTTTTTTTTTTTTTTTTTT
>VWZI01019279.1:75048-111712 GCA_013396835.1 Psilopogon haemacephalus
TTTTCCCCTACTTTTTCTTGTGGTATTTTTTTCTTTTTTCTTTTTTTTTTTTTTCCTCCTGGTTGTTTTCGCTTCTCTTTGAATATCAAACGAAAGACGAAAATCCAGCGATGGGGGCTCTGGAGCCAGGAGCCAGGCTGCTGGGTGGGCGGTAGAGGGTGCCAGGCTGGCTGGGGGGGTTGGCAGGGGTCTGGGGAGTGGGAGTCCTGCTGGCTTTGGGGCGGAAGAGGCTGCCTTGCTGCGTGGAGGTGCTGTTGGAGAGGGGCGTGTGGTCGGGCTCCCCCGAGTCGCTCTCGGTGTAGCTGTAGGCTTGCGCCCGCGAAATGCCCTTCTGCTGCCGCCGCCACGAGTTGTAGTAGGTGGGGTCGCTGATGTAGTGGTTGACAAAGGAGTGGGCTTTCTGGTGGCCCGGGTCTACCTCGTACTCGCTGTCACTGCCCTACAAAAAAAGAAGCAGGGTGGGGAGGGTCAGCGCGGGATGGGGAGCATCACTCTCAAGCCCCACAAGCAGAGTGGGCGGTGCCGGTGCTCTTTTGTGGGGAGGTGAGGGGGGACACGCTGGTGGGCACAGCCCCAAAGATTTGAGGAGCTGGAACATCTGCAGCACCAGCGGAGCGCTTTCTGCCTCTCGCTAAAGCGAAACGAGAGCTCGAACAAAAGGGCTGCAGGATCCTGGGGCCCCGCGGTGGGGTCCTCAAGGCTGTGATGCCCCCTCCCAGGCTGGCAGGGAGGGTGTTTGTGGGCAGCTCAACCTCCCCCGCTGCTGGTAATTGGATTCAGCTTCCCCCTTGGCCCCGCACAAAGAGCCCATTGAGGACGGTGGGGAAGCTGCTCCGCGCCAGCTCCAGCTCCCGCCGCTCTTCACAGCTCCTCAAAAGCCACTCAAGTCCCGCCCGGGCAAGAGGGAGCGGAGCAGGCATCTGCTGTGCGAAAGCAAAGAACCAGCCGCGGCTGGAAGCAACGGGGGACCCTCTGGGGCTCGTCCCCCTCCTGCTTAGGGACAGCCATGGGGAGCCCCAGGATCTTCACCTAGGATTCAGCCTCCTCTTTTTAGATGCCACCCAAGCATCTGTCCTGCGGGTGATGCTCCTGTGGCCTCCCCAGAGCTGCCTGCCCTGTGGGAGCTGCCCACAGCCGTGCTCCTGCCCGGCCACAGCTGCCCATTTCTCCCGGAGGAGACAAAGGTGCCATTTTGTGGGGTTGGCAAAGCCACAGCCGTTGCCACCAGCGACCGGGCAGCAGCACAGTCCCCAACCCCTCACCCTCCTATCCCCTGTCCTCAGCAGCCCTGAGGGTCCCCTGCGGTGCCACATCCCAGCACACGGGCTGGGGGCTGTGCCAGCTTTGCTCTGGCTCTGCGCCACAAAGTCACAGGGGATGCTGCTGCCTAAAGAGCAGGAGGGGTCCGGAGAGCAGGACCAGTGCTGCTTTTCCCAAATGTCCATCAGGGCCTGCATCACAGCAGGCAAAGAGTGGAGCTGATGCTCAGGCAGGGCTCCCAGCACCATCCATCCTGCCCTCGTATCCCTTTGTCCCACGTCCCCATCCCCACAGGCAGCCCTAGGTGGTCACCTGGGAGTCGGAGACCTCAGAGGGCTTCTCTGTCAGGCTGCTGCTCTCAGCAGGGATCAGGTCGTTGTACTTGGTCACGTCCTCGTCTGAGTAGTGGAGGCTACCAGGGCTGGGCCGTGGTGGGGACCTTGGGGAGAGGTGGGTGCTCAGTACAGGTTCCCCCTTGGGGCTGTGCCACATAGCAATGAGCCCAGCCAAGACCTGAACCATGCCAAGGGCCCTGCCCATGGTCCATGAGCTCTCAAGGATTCCCTTTTCAGGCTGTTCAGCTCTCAGCAAGTCCAGACTGCAGCTCATGGCAGGTGGCACAGCAGGCAGAACAGCATAACCCCCATGGGGTGCCAGCCCTCCCCAGCCCTCTGCCCATCCCACAGCAAGTGCACCATGGAGGGATGGGCACAACAGCTTGAAAAAAGCTGCCCCCTGCCCAGGGAGGGGTCTGCAGGGAGGGATCCCTACCGGGTGTAGATGCCATTCTTCCTGCAGAAGGAGTTCTTGACAGAGAGGCGCCGGTTGTTGAGCTCCAGGGCTGGGAAGCTGCCCTCGTCCAGGCTCACCATCTCACCGTGGCTCAGGGCTGTCGCCTTGGAGCCGTTCCCTGCAGGGTGGGATGCTCAAGCTCCTCCCAGACCCTCCCCGGGCAGCACAGCATGAAGGGGTCTGGACCCAGCACGGTGGGGGCTAGGGAATGGCCCAGGGAGGGTTGTGCCAGCTCTGGCATTGCAGAGACCAAAGCCTGGGGATGCCCATGAGATGCCAGTCCAAGGTATGCAGCCCATTGCCCAGTGCCACCAGCCATGCCAAGCCTGCCTCGCTTTGGCTCACATCCTGCCCTGCCCTGCCCCATGGCCTCTGGCTGCCGGCTCGGTGGCTCTGTTTGCTTAACGAGGAGCTCTGGATTTTCCCCACAATTTGAGCCCTTGATACAGCTAAGAAAACAGAGCAGTGTTTGACTAATCCCAGTGACCTCCGCCAAGCCCCCGCACCGCACTGCCCTGCCTCCATTCACAGCTGACAGCAGGACAAGTCAGTTATTTAATCTTCAGCTCTTAGCACCCTCCCAGGAAACCCACAGCATCTTTATCGAGTGCCACCAGGTCTCTTGGAAGAGCTGTGCCCCGAGGCAGGCTCCCGCAGCCACCCTGGCTCAGACCCTAACAGCAGGCAGGGAGGCTCCTGAGGACTCAAGGACCTGCACCCCAGTGGGTCCCATCACCACCCACCACACCCCTGGCACTCACCTGAGTCTGACTTCTTGGCATACTTCTTGCTCTGCCCACGGATGATGAGCACAAAGACAAGCAGCAGGATGAAGATGAGCCCTACCAGGGCAATGACCACCAGGAACCACCACTCCTCATAGAAGGGGTTGGCTTTCTGGGCTGGGGAGGAGAAAGAAGGGGGTGAGCATGGGGGGCAAATCACAGAATTACAGAGAATCACAGAATTAAGCAGGTTGGGAAAGATCCCTAGGGTCATTGAGCTCAACCTATCACCTAAACCTTCTAATTAACTAACCCATAGCACTAAGTGCCTCATGCAGCCTCCTCTTAAACACCTCCAGGGATGAGGACTCCACCACCTCCCTGGACAGCCCATTCCAATGGGCTGTGTAGAACTTCTTCCTAACATCCAGCCTAAACCTGCCCTGGTGCACTTTGAGGCTGCGTCCTCTTGTTCTGTCACTGGGTGCCCCGCAGAAAAGACCAACCCCACGTGGCTACAACCTCCTTTCAGGTAGTTGTAGAGATGAGTATAGATGGGGCCACATCAGGAAGATTTGTGAGACCTGAACTGATGTCAGGGAGCAGGTTAAAGGGGGATAGCAGGAGGCATGTCAAGGAGAGTGCTGCTAGATGTTGCTGACAGAAGCATTTGGGGCTCTGTAGGAGCTAGGCAGGGTCAGGGAGATGGGTTTTGGCCTGGGCCATGGGAACAGAGCAGTGCTGGCACCCTTCCTCCAGCACAGGGGTGACACCCACATGTTGTCCCTGCTGGCTACCTGATACAGAGGGGGAAGGTGTGCTGGGGGTCCCGTAGCCATAGTCGTTCACAGCGATGACACGGAAGTCATAGCTGACCCCTTGCTTCAGGATGTCCATACTGAAGGTGTAGGAGGTCACCTCCTTGGGGATGTCTTTGATCAGGATGTCCCACAGCCCCTCGTCTGGAAGAGAAAAGTGGCCTGGGGACCATTTCTTTGATGCTGAGTCCCTGCACTCAGGACTGTGCACCCTCCCAAGCACAGCAGGCACAGAGCTGACTCGCAGCAGCATTAACAAGCCACAGTGACCTACAGAGCTGATCGATCACCTGCCCCACTCACACATCAGGCCAAAGCAGCTCCCTGAGGACCTGCTCTCACCACAGCCCTGGAGCACCCCTGGTAGCACCATCTGCTCACGGGAGTGAGGGGTATCCCTCCCAGGTGCTGACCTCCACGTGGGGAGCAGCACTGACCCCCATTAGTGATCGATTAGGTCATCAGAGCTGTGGTCTCTGCGGCAGGGAGAAATCATGACCTGGGGCTGCAGGACACAGCGTTGGCTGTGCCTGCTGGCTCCCAGCCACAGGGATGTGGAGTCCTGGTTGCCAACCCTTCCTCAGCCTGCCTGCACAGGAGCAAGCCCCTCTCATTTTGGGATAGCCCTGGTACCCCTCAACCTCCCCCTTGCCTTGCTAGGGGAGCATCAGGATCTCCATGCCCATGGAAACAGCAGATGTGAATGGTGCTGCTCCACACCTCTCCAGCTCCTTTCCACCAGTCCCAGGCAGTGACCACTTGGTCATCGTGGACCAGCATTTGGATCCTAACCCCTGCTCCAACCTGTTGGGTGGCCTGGGAGAGGTCAGCACCCCCTGCCTCAGTTTCTCCTGAAGCCAAGGCACTGCTGGCACCAAGGCGGGGATGGGAAGCAGAGAGGAGCTGCAGTACCTGAAGGACGAGCTTCGATGACATATCTGGTGATGGGCCCTTGCCCGGGGTCCCCGCTTGACCAGTGGATGGTGATAGCTGAGCCGTAGCGGGAGATGAAAGGCTCACCAGGGGGGCCAGGGGCACCTGGGGACACCAGAGCAGAGCTGGAGCAGGTCGGTACCAAGTGGCGAGCAGCCTCAGCGGCACCGGGGAAACTGTCCCCACCGCATCTCCTCCCTCAGCCCAGCCTGGCATCCCGCACCTGCCCCTACCTTCCCCAGGCCCCGTGGTGATGTTTGCCTCCACATCTGGTCCGTAGGCAAAGGTTTTGGCCCGGATCCGGAACCGGTAGGTCACGCCCTCGGCCAGGTCCTTCACCTTCATCCACAGGGGGCTGTTCCCTTTCACGTCCACCGTCACGATCTTACTGACACCTGCGGGGACAGAGGCTGAGCTGGGGCTTCCACTGAGCCCTCCCACCTCCCCCCAATGCCCCCAGCCTCCCTACGGTGCCCCCACCGTGTCCTCACCGTCCACAGGCATGCAGGGTTCGTAGACCAGCCTGTAGCCCTCAAGGATGCCGTTGGGCAGCGGTGGTGGCTCCCAGGACACATTCACTGATGTGGTGGTCAGCTCGCTGAACCGGATGGACCCGGGGGCACTGGGGGCTGTGAGGAGTGGGGTGGCCAGGGCCATCTCAGTGCCCCTAGGGAACACTCCAGGCACTAAGCCAGCCCAAATCCCTGCCTCTACCCTAATGGGTCCTCATCATCTTACACCATCCTCAGTGCCCCCATCCCCACCGGATCACTGAGTACAGCTAGGGGTACAAGTCTTCTTGTCTCTCCTTCTGACACCTTCATCCTCATCGAGTCTCAGGCAAGACCTTCACCTCCACATTCCCCTCACAACCCACAAGCGTTCTGGGTTGAGCCTAGAGATGGTCTCTGCTCAATATTGCAGCAGCTGGAGCCAGGGTACAACCGAGATGAAGGAACATCACCCACGAATGTCACTGGAGCTAGACGCAGGGAGACATCTCCCCACAGAGCCCAGGAGACCATATTGAGCAAAGGGCTACCACGGGCCCCACCTGCCTGCTGTGTCCGCCCCTGGACGGGGCTGCTGCGGGGCCCATCCCCTGCGGCGTTGAAGGCAGCAACGCTGACCCAGTAGGAGGTGTACCCGGTCAGGTTCTTCAGCTTCACTCCGGACTCGGGCAGGAAGAGAGTCTTCACCCGCGCACTCTCGTTCTGCCGCTGGGCTTCCCAGAAGTGGATCTGCGGGAGAAGTGGGTGTGGGGATGCATGGAGTCAGCCCATCTCACCTTCCCCAGGCCCTTTGCTGCACCTAAATGCTCCGCAGAGCCCTGCCCAGGCTGCTAAGCCCCGGTCCTAGAGTGCCAGCCTGGTGCAGAGCTGGAGGGGAAGGAATGACCTCTCCTCCAGGGTGATTCTTCCAACCCTGACTGATCCTATGATTCCAGGCTGTGCTGGGCACCAGACACAACACCGAGGTCCAGCACCGTTGTTAAGCAGACCAAATGCCCTGAGATCACCTCTGAGCTATGCCTGTATCTCAAATGATGAGGCTGAGAAGGAGAAACCATCATAGATGTGGCCGATGAGGTGACCAGAGTATAGGACTGGGCATCCCCGTAGCATCCCCGCAGCATCCCCGCAGCATCCCCGCAGCATCCCCGCTGCTTCCGAGGACCAACGGCGCCACCTGCTGCCCCTTGACTGCTTGACACCAGCATCTCCCCGGGACACCTGGCATCTGCCCGGCTTCCCTTCCCCACCAGCGTGCACAACACCTTCCCAGGCACCCAGCGCCCCTGCCACCTGGGTGGGTGACAGGTTGCAGTACCTTATAGCCCTGGATGTCCCCATTCTGGCTCTCGACAGGCGGTGGTTCCCAGGTGACATCCAGCTGGGTGGCTGTGGCTGCCTGCACGGCCACGTTCTGCGGTGCAGCGGTGGGCACTGTGCCAAGGGAAGGGGACAGTGTCACAGCGCTGCTGTGACCCGGGCAAACCAAAGCCCCTCTTGATGTGGGGCACCACTGCCTTGTCTTGGCACAAGCATGGGGTAGCAAGAGAGCGGAGCCCCCTCCCCACAGCTCCCCCCACAAGGCAGGGCCAGCACAGACTCACCAGCTTCACCCACAAAGACCTCCTGGGGGGGGCTGGGGGGACCCTCGCCCACGGCATTGTACACACTCATGCGGATCTCATAGCGCCTGTGCTTGCTCAGGTCTGGGGGGAAAGGGAGAAGAGGTGAGCAGAGCCCTCCCTGTGGCCACTGGTGTAGGGGCCCTTGGGGACCCAGCGGAGACCCCCTCACTGGGGAGCTCCTCCCAGGAGCAATGGAGACAGACGGCCAGAGGTGTCCCTGGGGACAGGGCATTTGGATCACCCCGGATCACCCCACAGCACAGGCAGGCAGAGGAGAGTGACACACGGGGGTGGCAGTGGGAAGGACACACAAGAGGAAGGGGCACGGGGAGCAGTCACTTACTGTCCAGCTCGTACTGGGTGAGGGAGACCTCGCTGAGGTTGTGCACGGTGTAGACAGCTGGGTGGCAGAGGGCAGGGAGAGCAGGCAACCAGTTAGTTCCACGCACAGCACAGGGGTCTCGCACCTCAGAGGACCCACTCCAGTATGATCACCCAACTGGGGGAGTGTCAGGGGTCCCCTGCAAGGGTCCTGCCACCCCCAGGTGCCAAGGGGGCTGTCACAGCACCAAGGAGCCTTTCCATCCTCCAGCCCCATTCCTTAAGTGGCACGAGCCAGGTCTGGGCATCAGGGTCTCCACGGGGGTCTGACCATGGCTGATTCATTCTTGCCCTTGCTGTTCCCAAGACCCTGTCACCCCACTGCCTTCAGGTTCTGAGGATGGCAGCACACTCAGAGACACGCAGCAGGATGCCACAGACACCCACGTTAGATGCAGACACGAGGACAGCTGTGCTACGGGGACACGGGGGCAGAGGACAGCAGGACTGAGTCAGTAACAATGCAGGTAAGTGTGTCATGGACCTGGTGGCATGAGGGGGCTGGTGACAGCTCCATGGCACACAGCCTGACCCCTACACCTCCAGGCTGGTACCCAGGAGAGGCCATAGAGTGCAGGATGCAGTCCTGCCTTGTTCTCCACCCACCATTGCTGGGTCACACTCTCCCTCCCGCCCAAGCTACATATCCACAGGCTCGATGGCACTACCAACACTCACGGGTGAGCTCTGCCCACGTGGTGCCAGGGTTGCCAATGCCACGCAGGGTGAAGCCACGCAGGCTGTCGGGCACCAGCTCGCGGTAGCGGAGGCGGAAGCCCAGCAGGATCCCATTGATCTTGTCCTCAGCTGGGGGCTGCGTGGGGAGGAAAGTGAGGGGCTGCTCTGACCTGGGGGTCCCAGCAGCACCCCGAGGTGGCTGTCCCCCAGGTGCCACCTGTCACAACCTGCAAGGCAGAGAGGATGGTACCTGCCAGCGGATAAGCACTGAAGTGGTGGTGTGGGGGGTGACAGAGAGGATGGTGGGGGCTTCCTCCGGGGCTGTCGGGGAGAAGAAGGTGGTGAGGCTTCAAAGATGCCCTGGCCACAGGAAGATGTCCATGTATGGCAGGGAGATGCCCTGGGCCTGAAGGGATGCCCCAGGAGCTGCAGCCCGTGCTGACCTGCCTGCAGGGTGGTGAGCGACTCCGACTCCTCGCTGTACTCGCTGTCCCCAATGTCATTCGTTGCCTTCACGCGGAACTTGTAGGAGGTGAAGGGCTTCAGCCTGGATGGGAGCAAAGTGGGTGAGGGATGGTGAGGCTGGTGGATGAATCCGTGTGCCACCCTCCCTCCTGCAGGGCCCATTGGCTGGCAGTTCCCAACCCTGCTGCAAGCGTTTGCATGGGCCAGCAGAGGGTTACAAAGATGATGCTGGGACATGAGCATCTCTCTGACAAGGCAAGGCTGAGAGATCTGAAGACTGAGAGGGCATCATCTCAATGCTTATCACTAACTAAAGAGTGGGGGTCGTGAGGATGGTGTCAAACTCTCTTCAGTGGTGCCTAGCAACAAGACAAGGGGCAGTGGGCACAGGTTCTGTCTCAACACGAGGCTGCTGGAGCACTGGAGCAGGCTGCCCAGAGAGGTTGTGGAGTCTCCCTCTCTGGAGAGATTCCAAAACACGATACTGGGCAACCTGTTTTGGGTGACCCTGCTTTAACAGGAGGTTTGGACTGGATGATCTCCAGAGATCTCTTCCACCCCCTGCTAGTCCAGGATTCCGGGATCCTGTGTAACTCCCCAAAGCAGAGCTCCTCCTCTCCCTGGCACCGCAGAGACCCAAGCCACGGCTCACCTGTCCACCACAAAGGCGGTGGCATTGCGGCTGACGGAGGCAGAGTGCAGTGCCCACTCGCCGTCGGGCAGCTCGCGGCTCTGCACCGTGTAGTAGCGGACCGGGGAGAGTCCATCGCTGCCAGGCTCCCAGGACAGCAGCACGCTGCGGGCTTGCACCTCCTCCTGCCGTGCCAGCGGCTTCCCGGGGGGCTGCGGCCGGTCTGGGAGAGGCGAGGGGCTGGGAGCACCGCGGGCAGGCCACGGGCATGCACAACCTCCACCCCATAGTGGCTTCGACCCAACCCTTACCTCTCTTCTCCGTGGTCACCACCAGGGCTTCGGCTGCCTCACCCCAGCCCTTGCGGGTCTGTGCTGCGATGCGGAACAGGTAAGTGGCCTCGGGCTGCAGGCCGGTGGCTGTGTACTGCCTGCTGCTGGGCTCCAGCACCTCCACGGTGGCCGCGTTGGCTGCGGTGGTGTTGAGGCAGTGGCTGACCTGGTATGCTGCGAGGAAGGGAGTGCACAGTGGGGCTAGTGGAGAGGACACCATAGAACGGTAGAGACCTCTCAAGATCATCAACCAACCCCACTGCCAAAGCAGGATCACCCAGGACAGGCCACACACCCTGCGCTCCATCCTGTGCTCCCTCCATGTGTGTCTCCCTCCTCCATCCCTGCCCACGTGCAGGGCTAGCACTGAGAGGTTTTTGGCTACCTGCACAGGAAAGCCCACACCCAGCTAGAGACCTAACACAGCCTGCTGTGAGGAAACCTCAGCCCTAGGGACTGGTTCCAAGATGCTTGGAGGATTTCAGGAGATGGCCTCTGCCCTCTCACATCAATTCCTGCTCCCATGGGAGCTCTGCATCCATCTGCAAAGCATCCCAAGCATGGCAGAATTGGCACAGCTCCCCACCTACCCAAGATGATGCCGTTGGGTGCTGCGGGTGGCTGCCAGATGAGCCGCACCAAGGTGGTCCTCACTTCAGGGAAGAGAATCCCCACAGGGGGTCCAGGCACTGGAGAGGGGAGAAATGGCTTTCAACGAGGGGGGCACAAGCACATGTGAAGTGCCACTTCCTGTCCCCCTGAGGATGGCAACCCTGGGTGGTGGCCCAGTGAGGGGGGAAACAGCTCACCCCAAGGAGTGGGGATGGGTTTGGATAGGAGGGCCTTAAGCACCCAGGGGATTGCTCAGCCCATTGGGGTCTCTCTGCTCATCCAGGCGCTGTCACCCACCATCATCCAGTGTCCGCTGAAGGACGGGGGGCCGGCTGGGCACCCCATCACCCATCCTGGTGAAGGCCAGCACACGGATCTCATACAGAGTGTATTTGCCCAGCCCGGTCAGCTGGGTGCTGCGGGAGGCATTGCCTTCTGCCAGCCAGAACTGGGCACGTGCATCCGAGTCCTTCTCCTTGTACATCACCTGCAAACAGACCCTGTGTGACACGGCTGGGCAGTGCCACAGCCCCTGGGACCTGCCTGGACTCCCCAGGGCTGGCACAGTTAGGCTCCCTCTCTTGAAGGTGGTGCAATCGGGGAGCTGGCAGTCTGCAGGGTGATTCCCCCCTGAGAAAGCCACAGGAGGCTGGCAGGCCACGGGGCTGGGGTAGGAACTCACCTTGTAGCCCAGGATGAGGCCGTTGCAGTCTGCCTCAGGGATGTCACTCCACCGGACCAGCATGCTGCTGGAGGTGGTGGCCACTGCTGATACGTTGCTGGGGCCAGAGGAGGGCACTGGAAGAGAGGATGACAGTGAAGGGTCGGGAGAGTCAGTGTCAGTGGCTGGATCCAGCTGGGGTGAGCGTTCAGCGCTATGGGATGGGCAGCAGTACCTGACTCCCGGGTGCGTCCCACCACCAGCTGGCTCCAGGGGCCCGAGCCGATGGCGTTGAAGGCTTGGACCTGCACACGGTATTCTGTCCACTCCTCCAGGTCCTCGATGGTGTACTCCCGCTCCACGCGGTCGTGGATGACGTGCACCAACTGCTGCCCTTGCCCGTCCGAGCGCGCGTACCGGATCCTGTAGCCCACCGAGTCGGGGTTCCCGTTGTACTCCTGCTCCAGGAGGGGCTGGCCCCAGACACAGGCACTGTCACTCCTGAGCTGACACAGCCAGCCTAGCTCCATCGCTTCCCACAGCCAGCTCAGCTCCATCCCTCCCCAGCTTCCTACAGCCAGCCAAGCTCCATCCCTCCTCAGCTTCCCACCTGCCCCTCTGAGCCCTGTGCTCATGGGCACAGACTCCCACCAAGCTGCAGGCTCTCCCTCACCATCCAGCGCAGCCACAAGCTGGTCTCGCTGGCTGTCCTCAGGGTGACATTAGCAGGTGCCAGGTCTGGGGGGGCTTGCAGGGTTTGGATCCTCCGGGAGGGCAGGCTGGGGGGGCTGGTGCCCACGATGTTCACCTGCCGCATGCGGAAACTGAGAGAGGAGAGGGAGGGTCACAGTAGGGGCGAGAAGGCTCCGGTCCCCACAGGGAGGACATTGTGGCACCATCCTGGCCACTCGCCTGTAGTAGGTGTAGGGCTTCAGGTTGGGCACCTCCATGGAGCGGGCGTCAGGCTCATTAGCCAACTGGTGAACGAGTCCCCATTCTTCGGCCTCACCACTCTGGCCCATCTGCGGGATGGGAGTGGGGTGAGCTGCACCCTAGCACCCTTCACCCCCCCACACCCCAAGTCACCCCATACCTGTGCCTCCACCTGCCAACGGGAGATGGAGGTTTTGCCGTCATAGCCTGGGCGAAACTGGAGTGTGACAGAGTGAGGCCCGATGTTGGAGATGCCCAGGTTAGTGGGGGCTCCAGGGAGCTCTGCGGGGAGAGGGGCAGGGTGGGTGGCACCGGCTGCTCACCCCCAGCACTGTCTGGCAGCCTACTGACACCTCCGCATCGCTGCGCTTACCTGGAGGCACCCCTGAAGAGATGGTGGAAGAGGAGAGCTGTCCCTGACCCTTGGAGGTCATGGCAGCCACTTCAATGGTGTAGGTGGTGAGGGCAGTGAGGCCGGTGACACGGTACTCCAGGGTGACGTTGGGCAGGTAGTGTGTCACCCGCGTGTTGGTGCGGTTGTACTCCTCCCACGAGATCCTGTAGCCTGAAACGTGCCCCTTGCCATCAGCCCCCGTCACTGCCCGCACCGAGGAGCTGAGTGGGGCCAGGAGGAGGGAAGGGGAGTGGGAGGAGATGGGAGGTGCTTCAGGGTGGGAAGAAGATGCTGTGGGGTGGGAAGGAGACCGGGAGCGGATACTGCAGAGTGGGAAGAAGTCGGACATGGAACCTGGGTAGCTGCCACTCCTCCCTTACCTGTCAGGATGCCATTCTTTTCCAGTGGCTCCTGCCAGCTGACCTTCAGGGATGTGTCCAGGATGTCACTGAAGCTGAGATGTCCCACGAGGCCAGGCACTGCCCAAAGACACCCAAGGCTCAGCAGGCAGCCACGCAACCAAGGGCAGGAGCCCTCAGCACCCACAGGACCCCTGCAAGGACTGAGGCATGGAGAGGGCTCTCCTCGGCTGGGGCTTCCCACTGCTCCAGCTTCACCCTCGTTCCACACCCATCACCAGCAGCACCAGCGGGGCCAATTCACCACCTCGGGACCACTCCCACCCTCCCCCCCTGCTGGGAGCCAGATGAGCAGGCAGGGTCCATCCCAGGGGAACGCGGAGCCCCCCGTACCGTCCTCGTGGGTGCGCACCAGCTGGGGGGGGCTGCGCGGGCCGTCCCCCGGCGTGGTGAAGCACAGCACCGAGGTGAGGTACTCGGCGAACTTCCGCAGCCCTGTCACGTAGCCCACGTGGACATTGTCCTGGAAGTTGGGGCGCACTGTCACCACCGTCGCTTCCTCCTCGTGCTCCGGCTCCCAGGCGATGAGCTGCAGGAAGACAGAGCTCAGCACCTCCCCTAGCCAGTGCCACCAGCGCCACCCTCCGCACAGCCACAGAGTGGTAGGGTTGGAAGGGACCCCCGCCAGAGGACACCAAGCCCAACCTCCCTTGCCCAGTGTGCTGCTTTGAACTAATTGGAGGATTCGAATGAGAAGTTAGACTATAGGCTGAGAAAGGCAAACACTGAGGATGCTGCTGCACTCATAGCTTCACTGAGAAAGAAAAAAAATAAAACACGTTTTTAAGGGTTGGACAAGATGACCTCTGAGGGTCCCTTCCAGCCTGATGCAATCTGTGAATCGGCGAGCACGCCCAGGCAGGTTTCGAATGCCTCCAGAGAGGCTTTGAACGCCTCCTCCAGGCACCTCTGGCCTCCCGTTATTTGTTCAGAGTTGATTAACTCTCAATTAACAGCGCCGGGTACGCTCNGCCGTCAACTGCCGTCGATAGCGGCAGCGCAGCCGCCCGCTTCCCCCTGCCTTTAGGAGGGATGTTTGGGCCTTTAATTGGCGTTGTGCAAGATAGCCTCTAGCAACTTAATTAAACACTAATTAGGCCCTAAAAGCACTAATCAAAAATACTAAGTGGCGTTTAATAAGAGCGTTAACTATCCTCCTTGCTCCGGTTATCGCGTTCGGCGGCAATTAAATTCCTCAACTTGCTGGCTTGCTTTTTTTTTTTTTTCTCCCCTTCTCCCCCCCTCTTTTTTTTTTTTTTTTTTTTTTTGAGTGGATTAAGAAACAAGTTGAATGTTTTAATTCAATGTAATTAATGTAAATTTGAATTAATTGCAGAGCATGGGAGACTCCGAGCCCACGCGAGCATTGAATGTCGGTAAATAAAAGTCAGGCCAGAAGCAATTTGGAGCTGGGGTTTTGGGGAGGAGGAGCTGAGTCACAAGCAGCAAAGAGTTTCCTCACCACGGCTGCCCTGGTTTTTGGGGAGACCTGTGGCAATCGCCCCTCACCTTGTACCCCTGGTTGATGCCGTTGATGAACTGGGGGCTGGGAGGGTTCCAGGTGAAGCGGATGGTGGTGGAGTTGGTGGCCTCGGCATGCACGTTCCCTGGGGGCACTGTGGGGACTGTCGGAAAAAAAAAAAGACAGCTTACAGAAGCTCCAGCTCCACCAGACATCCTCCAGTGACTGAGTACCAGCCCCTCAGGACCTTTGGCACCCACGGTGGTGCCTTAAGATGCCCCATGCCTGGGTCCACCCTGCTCATCCCTCCCCAGCACATCCTAGTTCTCTACAGATTCTCAACTCCATCCTGCCACCCACAGTCTGTCATTGGGGCAAATGCCAAGGCACTGCCCACCCCTGCCTACCTCCCTGCAGTGTCCACTCGGTCACCTTCATGCTGTAGACCCCCAAGCCAGCGCTGTTGTATGCTGCCACCTCGATCTCGTAGTTGGTCCAGATGATGAGGTCCTCCAGGAGCAGGTTGTTGACATCAGCATTGGTGATGTTCTTGAACTGGTAGCCCACAGGCAAGCCAGCCAGGCAGTACCTGGGGACCAGAGGTTGTCAAAGCTGCCAGCGTCCCTCACCAACACCCTGGGATGCTGGGGACGGGACACCCACACTCCCTTGCTAGTGCCTACCGGATGATGTAGCCCTTGAGGACACCGTTTTGGTGGCTCTCGGGGGGAGGCTGCCACTGGATCATGATGGACTGGTTGGTGCGGCCACTGGCAATGACATTCTGTGGGGGTGCAGAGGGAGGCTCCTCGGGCAGGGACACCCTGCAAGGGATGAGGTGGAGGTGAGCACCCAGGGTCACAAGCCTGCCCAGGACCCCTCTCCACCCCCACTCCTACTCCCCCTCCACCCCCCACCCCAAGCTGTGGCTCACCTCTCTGTGTCCTTGCTGAACTGTCCCCTGCCCACATCGTTCACAGCACAGAGGCGGAACTGGTAGGAGCGAGCTGGCACCAAGCCCCTCACCATCACTGACGTCAGCTCAGGGTCCACACTGGCCAGCAGCACAGTCCAGGGTGCGTCTGTTGGGGCAGAGGGAACCAGCAGGGTGGAGGACCTGAGCTGTGGGATGCTTGAGCCCCCTGCCCAGCTCTTGAGCCCTGTGGTTCTCAAGGTTCCTGCAGCATCCCTTGCCCCCAGTTCTCAGGTGATGCCAGAGACCCAGTGCCAGTGCAGCTGAGGCCAGTGGTGTTAAGGAGTGGGGGAGCAGCCCCTTACTGTTCTCAGAGACCTCCAAGACGTAGCGGAGCAGGGGACTGTTGCCGTCGAAGGGCTTGGCCCAGGTCAGGTTGATGGCTCGTTTCTCCAGGGGGCTGAGGGTGGCCACGGGGCTCTCGGGGGCATGGGGGAGCTGCCTGGACAGGGGGGTTAAGGAGTGGGTGGTTAGGGATGGGGAACAGCCCAGAGTGTGGGGTGCTAGTGGGGATGAGTGGGGGGCCTCACCGGACACGTAGGTGGGCACTGCGTGAGTCGTTGCCCCCTGCCGAGACCACCTTGCAGGTGTAGGTGCCAATGTCACCCGACCAGGTCTGGGAGATGTGGAGGGTCCCCGTCTCGTCCAGACGCACTCTCGGGCCATTTTCTGGGCTCAGTGGTGTCCCATCCTTCTCCCAGACATACCTGTGCCAGAATAGGGTACATTGAGGAGTGCTGGCACCCAGCAGACCCCCCGACAAGGAGAGGGGACATGGGGTCCCACCGGCGTGCCGGGCTCCCCGTGCACGGGGCACCAGGTGGCACTGCAGGATCACCAGCGCAGGGCTGGCAATGGCTACAGCATGCAGGTAGCAGTGGTGGCAGGCAGGCAGCCTGGGGGGTGCCCAGAACCCCCAATACTCCCAGCCCCACCACCCGTACCTGACGTCCACACTGGGGTCGTGGGTGACGCCACAGCTCATGACAGCCTTGGTGCCCTTGATCACACTCTGGTCCTGTGGCGGGTCGGTGATGCGTGTCCTTGCTGCAGGGGACAAGAAGAGTCACTGCAGGGCTGCAGGGGTGGCATCATCAGGGACAGCCCAATCTTGCACCCATCCAAACCCACTGGCCACATGCTAGTGCCCATCCTAATGGCATCCCCAGAGAACTCCATCCCGCATGCATGCATGGTGGGGGGCAGCACCCAGCAGCCCACAGAGATGAAGTTCTTCAGCACCAGAGTGGTGAGGCCCCGGAACGGGTTTCCCAGGGGGGTGGTTGGGGCCACATCTCTGGAGGTGTTTAAGGCAAAGCTGGATGAGGCTCTGGCCAGCCTAATCTAGGGTAGGGTGTCCCTGCCCATGGCAGGGGTGTTGGAACTCGATGATAGTTGTGGTCCCTTCCATCCCTAACTGATTCTATGTGCAGGGTCCAGGCAGGGTGGTAGGCTGAGCTGGGTGGCAGGGGCACGCTGGCAGGTCTCTTACCCCAGACAACCAGGTCTGCAGACGCCTCATCCACGCCACGGGAGTTGGTGGCCAGGCAGGTGTAGGTGCCAGCGTCGGCGAGGTGCGCGGGGCTGACCAGGAGGCTGCCCGACTCCAGGAGGGTGAAACGCGGCAGCTGCACCGAGCCGCTGGCCAGGATCCGCTCCCCTGCGTGACACGGGGCAGCCTCCTCAGCTCCGGGTGGCTGCTGATCCTGGTGGCCATGGAGCTCGAAGAGGATGCCCTGCAGCCATGGGGCCAGGCTGGGCCAGGCAGGGCAGCCCTGCCCACATCCCAGTGCCTTCAGCACCTTTACCTTTCTGCCAGGTGATGGCAGGGCGTGGAGCCCCTGAGGTCTCGCAGTTGAGGATCACAGACATGCCGTCAATCACCGTGCTGTCCTGGGGACCCCTGGTGATGTTGGGAGCGATGCCTGTGGGGCAGACAGACACACAGCCCCCCAATGAAGCCCATCCCCGTGCTCGGCCTGGAGCTGACCGGTTCCCAGGGCACGGAGGCTCTCGTCCCCACGGGAAGGTTTCCTGGGGAGCCCATCCGAAGGGTCCCAGGCTCATCCCACCGTGACATCCAAGGCAGGGGGTGCTGGCACCTACTGGTCACGGCCAGGTACGTGGTGGTCTGCACCTCGCCGGCCGCGTTGCGGGCGAAGCACTGGAACATGCCGGTGTCATCGGGCAGCAGCCCACTGATCTGCAGGCTGCCGTCTGCCAGGAGCTGGAAGCGGGACAGCTTCTCCAGGTGGATCAGAGCAGCGTCCTTGTACCAGGCCATCTCGGGTGGGGGGACGCCTGCAAGGGACGGGGCTGTGTTAGGCATGGGCTCACAGCAGCACGGGGAAGGCAGTGAGGAGTGGCTCACCTTTGGCTTGGCAGGGTATGGCCACCACCTTCTCCATCTCAGCAGTGATGTGCCTCTCTGGCTCCTTGATGAACTGTGGTGGCTCTGCAAAGGGAAGCCCAGTGATGGGCAGGGAGCTGACTTAGGTCTGAGGTCCTCCAGACCCACCACCAAACCATCCTTATGAGGAGAGGCTGAGGAACCTGAGGCTGCTTAGTCTGGAGAAGAGAAGACTGAGAAGAGATTACTAAATACTTATAAATATCTGAGGGCTGATCAGGAGAAGGCGGGGGGCAGGCTCTGCTCACTTGCTCCCTGGGATAGGACAAGGAGCAATGGATGTAAGTTGCAGCACAGGAGGTTCCACTTCAACCACAAGGGGGAACTTCTTTCCTGTAAGGATCACAGAACGCTGGCACAGGCTCCCCAGAGAGGTTGTGGAGTCTCCTTCTGTGGAGCCTTTCAAGGCCTGTCTGGATGTGTTCCCCTGTGACCTGAGCTAGATTGTATGGCCCTGCTCTGGCAGGGTGGGTTGGACTCAGTGATCTCCAACCCCTGAGCCTGGGGAGATGGCATCCTACGAGCACTGAGAGCATCCTGGCTCCCTCAACCCACCAGCACCACCTAGACTGGGCTTGGCCCATCCAGTGCCCACATCAAAGGATGCGGCAAGCTAAACCTTGTTGATCCTCAGTGATCCCATCTCAGCCCTGGGGCTGAGACTGCCCCAGCTCATTGCAGACAGGGTTTGGGCTGCCCACAGCCAGGTCCTCACCCATGACAGAGAGGTAGGCACCCTCGGCCACAGCGGGCACACTGCTGCTGCGGAGCACAGCCTCGCACTCGTAGTAGCCACTGTCACTCAGCACGGGGTTGAGGATGGTGAGCCGCCGGCTGTAGTCGCTGATGCCACTGGAGAGGGGCACTCCGTCCTTCTTCCAGATGATGTGCAGCTTGATCAGCGGCCTGGGGAGACAGGAGCATGTTGAGAGCCAGCCTCAGCCTCCACTGAGCCCCCCGACCTATCTCCATCCCACAGGACCCGAGTGCTGTAGTAGGAAGGGAGCTGGGGGGCAGTGACAGCGTGCACACGCGGCCCAGACAGCCAACCGTGTGCTGGGCTGCAGCAAGAGAAGTGTGGCCAGCAGGGCAAGGGAGGGGATTCTGCCCCTTTACTCTGCTCTCATCAGACCCCACCTGGAGTACTGTGTGCAGTTCGGGAGCCCCCAGCACAAGAAGGACATGGAACTGCTGGAGAGAGTCCAGAGGAGGCCACAAAAATGCTGAGAGGGCTGCAGCAGCTCTGCTATGAGGACAGGCTGAGGGAGTTGGGGCTCTGCAGCCTGGAGAAGAGAAGGCTGCCAGGAGACCTTAGAGCAACCTTCCAGTATCTGAAGGGGACCTACAGGAGGGCTGGGGATGGACTATTCACAAGGTCTTGTAATGACAGGTTGAGGGGGAATGGGTTTAAACTGGCAGAGGGGAGATTGAAACGGGATGTTAGGAGGAAGTTCTTCACAGTGAGAGTGGTGAGACAATGGCACAGGTTGCCCAGGGAGGTTATGGCTGCTCCCTCCCTGGAGTGTTCAAGGCCAGGCTGGGTGAGTCCTTGAGTGTCCTGATCTAGTGGGAGGTGTCCCTGCCTGTGGCACAGAGGGGTTGGAACAGGATGATCTTTGGAGGTCTCTTCCAACCTGAACCATTCTATGATTCTATGAGAGCACCCAGCCATGGGTAGATTCCCCTCCCTCATCTTGCTACACACCTGGCGTTGGCCACACACTCCATGGTGACCTCTGAGGTCCCAGACACCACACTGGTGTTCCTGGGTGGGACAATGATGGTTGGTGCTATAGGATCAGCTGGGCCACCCACATCTGGGGAGAAAAAGACCAAAGAGAGCCATCAGCAACCCCAAGGCACCTCAGCAAGGCTGATGGGGCACCCAAAGCCCTGTGCCAGCGCTGCCTGGCACGGAGCAGACAATGGTGGCAGCGACCAAAGGCTCTGCTCTCCCACAGGAAGGACGAGCAGGTCCAACCCTTCACCTTGGCATCAGGGCATCTTCACAGCTCTCACCTCTCTTCCCATGGGAGCCTGTGGCACCCCACGGCACCAGCCTGGTCCCCAGGCTGTGCAGCTGCTCTGGGTGGCAGGGAGGGAGGGAGAAGGGGAGTATATAAAGCAAAATGATTGCAACAATAAAAAACCCTCGTGTAGGTGCTGTAAAAATGCGATGGGTTTGAAAGCTGCTGATAGAGCTGAATCCATAAACATGGGCTCCAGGTTGTTTATTGCACAGCAGGAGGCCGAGGTAGAGGAGGAAAAAAGAACCAAACAAACAAAAAACAGATTAATGGGGCAGGAGGACATGCAGAGCCCTCACTGAAAGGGATAAACCCCCCCACAGAGCCACAGTAGGGAAGATGCAGTGAGAATACCTGGAGGACTGATGCCCCATCAGGACCAGAGGAACCTCAGCCAGCTCCTGCAGGGTCCAACGGGCCTGGAGGGATGGTGCCATAGGGGTGTCCCCCAGGCAGGGGGTGATCCTGAGCAGTGTGGGTTGAGAAGGGTACATGGGCAGGAGTGGGGCTAGTATGTCCTATAGCAAGGCTGCTCCTGTTGGAGCTACACTGCCCCATCCCATCTCATCCCAACGTCCAGTTCTGGAGCATGGCCAGATCCAACCCCGGTGGCAGGGATGGAGTGGGAGGCTCTGCCCATGACACAATTAGCGTTTGCAGCACAGCCCCAAGCGCCTAAATAAATTTTGAGGTGGCTGAAGTGTGAAGTCAGCAGAAGCTGGAGCCTCTGAAGAGATTTACTGCAAATTGAACTTGGGGGAGGCGGAGTGGGGGGGGTGCAGGCAGCGCAAGGGGAGCGGAGCCAGGGAGGGGGCAGTGTCCCCCTGCACTCACTGGCCACAGTCAGCGTGATGGGCTGGCTCGTCTTGTTGTCGCCGTTCTTGTCGTTCACCGCCTGCACGTAGTAACGTCCCGCGTCCGGGGCCACCGTGGAGAGGATGACAAGGGTGTTCTCCAGCGTGATGGCTCTGCAGGGGTGAGAGGGTTGGCACGGGATGGGGACGTGAACCCAGCGGGGACAATGCTGAAGCCAGTTGGGACAGCGCTGCAGCGAGCTGGGACCCTTCCTGAGGCTCCCACCCAGCACCCGGACCAGCCTTGGGGCACCCACATTCCCCTCAGCCTTGAGACAGGCATGAGCCTCAGCCTCCCTCCCACTGGCTTGGCTCAACCACAGACCCCAGACAAGAGCTGGGACCCTCCAAGACTGAGCCCTCACAACCTCTCCCAGCAAGCAAAAGCACTTTGGACAGCGCAGATTAATGACTTTTTTTTTTTCCCACCACCCTTTTCCTTACGGAACGATCTAATCTGCTGGAACCATAAAATGGTTTGAGGAATCTAGTTTTTCTTTTTTTTCTTTTTTTTCTTTTTTTTTTTCCCCCACCATTAAGTATGAGATAAAGGAGTTTTATCTCCTCCATCCTGCTTGGCAAATAGAAAGGGGGACCGGTGCAATCCCTGCATAATGTGGGTTACCAATTCAATTCCCGCAGGCTGCGGCTGCCAGCGCCGCTCCGCCAGCGCTCGGGGGGACTTGCCGCAGTCCCAGGGGGACCCCTGGCACATGGCAGGGCGTGTTGGTGTGCCCAGCTCTGTCACACCCACACCCTCCCCACCCCTGCCTTCCTCACTCTACACTCTAATTTATCTATTTATTTTTAAATAAAACATCGTTTCCCCTCCCGTGACAAGCGGAGCCAGCAGCGCCCGAGCCTGTCTCTGGGTTTTAGCAGCGGCTCCAGGCGCACATTAAGCATCCTTAGTGCAAGGACAGCGGCAGCCGAGGGAAATGCAGCACCCACCCCCTCCCCTCCTGCCCCGGATGCCAGGAGGATTCCACGGGGATGCCAGGGGAATATTGGGAGGATACGGGGGGGATGCCAGGCATACGCCAGAAGGATGCTGGAGGAGGAATGTCAGGGCTATGCCAGCGGAGGTGCTGGGAGGGATGCTGGGGTTACGCCAGCGGCGTGCTGGAGGGGATGCCAGAGCTGCATCAGCAGGATCCTGGGGGCGTGCCGAGGGGGATGCTGGAGGGATGCCAAGGGAGGGGGGGGTGGGGGGGGGGGTACTCACATGCGGCTGCTGGGGGAGATCTTCCGTCCGTCACGAAACCAGGTGACCTGGGGCTGGGGGAAGCTGGCGATGCGGGGGGCCCGGATGACAGCCGCCTCCCCGTGGGACACGGTCTGCTGCGTCTCGCTGTCCTCGAAGCTCCCCATGTCTGCAGAATGCATGGAAGAATCATGTTAGAGTCTGGGGAGGGTCTGCAAAGCACCGAGGGACCCACCAGACTCGCTCCTGGGTCTCACTGGTGGCTACGGGGGGTGGTCTCCCCCCCGGGTCTGCCCTGGGGTCTGCTCTGTGTTCCTCAATATGGCTGGGGTGGGGTCGTGCTCACACCAGGATCCATCCCTGCAGTACTCAGAGCTGCACAGCTTCGTCACTGGCACCCCAGCCCAGGACAGGCAGTGAGAAGGGCCCAGTCCTGGGGCTTCCCAGCATCTCTCCCTGCCTGGAGCATCCTGATGCCCATGACCTTGGCTCCACAGGCAAGGTTGAGGCACCCACTGCCTGCATCCTGCTCAGACACTGGCAGGCTGGCAGCAGACAGCAGCTGAGGAAAGCAGAGTGAAGCAGGGGGCATAAAGAAGGTGGGGGGGCAGAGGATTTTTATTGACTTCCCTTAATTGCTGTAATTAAAAACATGTAAAGAATCTTTTTTTAACGACTTTGCCATTATCATTAGTTGTTAGCACAGCTGCCTTATTAATTTCTCATTAGCATCCTGATTTGTCATTGCTCCCCAGGAAGGTGTTTAAGGGGACAGGGCTGGGGGCATCCCAGAGGGAAGGAGAAGGGTAGGTCCCTTGGGGCACAGAGACAGTGTGCTGAGTTCCAGAACCTTCCTATCGTACTTAACCCCTCTGCATCACCCCCCAGCACAGTCCCCTGTGCAGTATCTGTGCCAAGCCACCCGACCTCGTGTACCCCATTTGCTTCCAGGAACAATGACAGAGTTTGCTCCCAGTGCTCCCCACAGCCAGGCAGCAGCAAGGCTGCTTGCACACAGCAGAGGGGTTTGCCCCTCCAGGGAGCCTGTGGTGTTGTGCTGTGGGTCCCCCAGCCCCAGTGCACCCTGCCAACACCCCACACTCCGCCCTGCCCACGGGGTGACCCCCTGAGCCCCCAGCCACCATGGCCTGATTGGGCAGTGGGAGCAGCAGCAACATCTCTGCCAGCATCACCCTGGGGATGCTCCAGACTTGCTCGTGCCTTGGGATGCACCAACACCGGAGCCATTCTGTAGCACTGGAGAGCTGGGGGTCTCCTGCCAAGCTGGCTGTCTCCAGCTGCTCCCCTAGAGAGCTGGGTGACCCTGGCCAGTCCCCTGACGAGCAGGGCTGTCACTTACAGGCCACCTGCACCTCCGTCTGGCGCTGCAGCAGCGCTCCCATCCGGTTGCGGACGATGCAGCGGTAGAAGCCGGCATGTGTTCGGTCCAGTGAGGTGATCATGTACCTGTGGGAGAGAGAAGCCACCTCAGCAGTGGTGGAGGACATCCAAGTCACCCATCACAGCCGCTGGGAGAGGCTGCAGGCCTCCCGCAAGCCTCCCATTTACTGCTGGGCAGCAACCCCTGCTCCAAATGCCAGCTCCTCCCCTGAGGAGCAGCTGCTGGAGGTGCACTGTCAGCCCATGGCTGCACGTGTCTATCCAGGCATGTATGTGTGCAACACACATGTGCACATTGAGGAGACAACACAGTGTCCCTGACTGCCACAGAGAGACCTGCGGCCACACACAACAGGAGCTGCTTCTGCTGTGGTGCTGGTGGCCACCACTGGCCCAGTGCAGGGACGGATGGTGACACATGGAGGCACTGGGCAAGGAAACTTTGAGCTGGCAAAAGCAGAGGCAGCTGCCAACAACCTGGCACCTGCTGTCTTGACCCCTGCACTGAACCCCAGGAGCATGCTGGGGGTCTCTCCACCTTAGCCCCACAAGCAGCCAAGCCCTGCACCTCCCCAGTCAGCTGGCACTGAGCTGCCTTATCAGCCCCAGCTGCTGCTCTTACCAGCTGCCAGCGTCTCGATTCAGTCACTGCCCCTGAACATTGCCTCCATCCCTAAGCTGGACCCTGCTGCCACCACACCTCCTTTCAAGCACTCCCTGCTCCCAAGAGTGATGCAGGTGCTCCAACTCCATCATCACCCCCTCCAAAACAGGCTGAACCCCCCTGCAGATGGCTGACCCTGAGACAGGGGGGGAGGGGAGGGGAAAGTGGGACAGGGAGGGGCTGCTGCATCACCATGCCCAATGGGGCATGCTCCAAGATAAAGCAGAAAGGAAATAAATAACCAAGCTCAGCCCTCCCTGCCCAAAATCTAATCTTGCATTAAAACACGCCACAGGCTCTTTCGGCAGAGCTTTGTTTGCTCTTTTAATAACTGAGAGTAAATTAAACTTTCATAAGACATGAGGAGCACATCCCCTCTGCCAGGAACAGCTCTGGGCTCCTGTGCCCACCTCCCCACCGTGGAAGATGGCGTTGGGGATACAGGACTCCTACTTTGCCCACAGACCCTGCTGTGCTATGGTGGGCACGGCAGGGCTGGCATCAAACCCTCTGCCAACACCCACCCCACACCCACGTGGTGTGTCAGGGGTCACCCATCCTCTCAGGAGAAAGGAGGGCGCCCTTTGGGAACGAGTCCTTGAGTGTCACAGCTGATATTTAAAAATGATCCCCGGAGGCTTTAAATAAGATATTTCAATTCCAGGGAGCTGTCAGGAGCTGTGGCGGACACCAGGAATAATGGGCCTGCTCTCCTTGGGGTGTCCTCCTTAATAAATCACTCACATGCACCCTGACTCCTAAGCACACACGTGCACGTGGGTGGATGGATGGACAGACAGACAGACCAACACTCACTGACGCTCAGATCCCTGCACAGACCCCCTGTGCAGCCCCCTGCCACGTCCTTGCTGCTGCATCCCCTCCAAACCATCGCCCTGGGAGAAGGGAGCCAGTGGAAAGCACCAGGCACAGCCCAAGGGCCACCCTGTGGATCTCAAACCTTTGGGGCTCTTGTGCACACACAGAGGCCACCCTGTGGATCCCAAACCTCCCAAACCTTTGGCCTCTGTGTGTGTGCAAGAACCCCATCCTGTGGATCCCAAACCTCCCAAACCTTTGGCCTCTGTGTATGCACAAGAACCCCATCCTGTGGATCCCAAACCTTTGGCCTCTGTGTGTGCACAAGAACCCCATCCTGTGGATCCCAAACTTCCCAAACCCTTGGGCCTCTTGTGCACACTCACAGGCCACCCTGTGGATCCCAAATCTTTGGGGCTCTTGTGCACACACAGAGGCCACCCTGTGGATCCCAAACCTCCCAAACCCTTGGGGTTCACATCACCCACACACAAAGCACCCACCCCTGCACAGCTCCACCGCAGAGCCTTGCCCCCACATGCAGGAAGCCAGGAGGCTTTGGTGGGCACAGAGAGCCTTAACCCACTCCCAACCCCCTCCCCGCGATGGGGACACATCACAGCCCTTATTAACAGGTCCTGCTCCCCATGCCAGCAGAGCCGCAGGAGTTATTAGGAAGCAGAGCTTTGCGCACACCTGAGAGGTTGAAAATAGCCCGGAGAAAGGAAATCAATTACCGGGCAGCTTGGCCTGCAGTCATTAACCAAAGACAGCAGAGACTTTGTTCTCTGCCGCTCGGCTTCCACCCAGGCTTTTATCCACCACCACTCCGATTTGATTTCCTTCCCCCATCAGGGCATGGTAACCGATTCCACCACCACCACCGCCTCGCAGAGGGAAGTGCTGCGGGCAGGAGGGGGTTGAGGGGTGAAGCAGGCAGCCCCAGCACCCCCCCACAGCCACCCCCAGTTTGAGCAAGCAGGAGCAGCCACAAGCCCCAACCGCGGCTGTTCCCCTATGGCCAGCAGCTCCCTGCTTTTCCACACCAAGCAGGCAGCTCTTCCCCTTCGGGCTGATCCTGGTGCCCGCTGCCCACGGGCACTGCCTCAGCCAGGTCGCTCTGCCCATCCCCTGACCCGGAGGCACATTTTGCACTGTTTGAGCCAGGACTGAGGTCTGGCCGTGCTCCCAGCACAGCCCTTGCTTGCTGACTCTGCTGTTCCAAAGGCTTGTTTGGTTTGCTTGCAAAGACGAAGGCTGACAGGGCATTGTCTGTGGGGACAGGCACTTCCAAAGTGAGGAGCGACCCTGGCTTCAAGAAAGCACACTGATGGAAACCAGCAGCAGTCCCCAAGGCTCGGGCAGGAAGCGATCATGCCACTCGCAGCCCCGGGGTCAGGATGGGGCTCGGGAGCCAGAAGCCCTGTGCCAGGCAATCAGTGGGTTTGCAGAAACAGCTGGTCAGCAGAAGGCTTTGGCACCGCATCCATCTGACAGATAGATGGGCTGTGTGTCGGAAATGACAACCTCTCCATCCATCCATCCATCCATCCATCAGCTCACAGAATCACAGAACTGTAGGGGTTGGAAGGGACCTCAGGAGATCACTGAGCCCAATTCCCCCTGTCGAGCCAAGCTCGCCTAAAGAAGGTCGTGGAGGAACACACCCAACGGGTTTTAAATGCCTCCAGAGATGGAGCCTTCACCGCCTCTTCGGGCAGCCTGTTCCAGTGCTCTGGCACCCTTAAAGAAGTTCCTCCTCCTGTTTAGAGGGAACTTCTTACGTTCAACTTCGCGTCTGTTACCCCTTGTCCTGCCACTGGGCACCACCAAAAAAAAAAAGAGACCAGTCCTACCCTCCTGACACCTACCCTTTATATATTTATAAGCATTTATCACACACACACACCCCCCAACTCTCAGTATTCTGTTTTCCGGACTAAAAAGACCCAAAAGCTCCACCACGGCGAGGCAGGGCAGGTAGCAGCACCACAATCAGCCACAAGCATCCCTCGCTCTGCAACCCTTGGCAAGGTGTTGGCAGCAGCAGCACCACAATCAACCACAAACACCCCTCACTGTGCAACCCTTGGCAAGGTGTTGGCAGCAGCAGCACCACAATCAGCCACAAACACCCCTTGTTCTGCAACCCTTGGCAAGGTGTTGGCAGCCACGGGCATGCTGGGCACTCACCATGCACCGCATCACGGCTGGGTGGCTGCCGGCACCGCTCCAGCAGAGCCCTGCCCCAGCCCCTGGCTGATGCTCTGTTGTTGTGGGGTCCCTACGAAGCGTGGGGCTGGCGCTGCCAAATAATCATTAGATTGAGGGGGAGGAGAGGGGCTGGGAAAGGCATCAGCCAAAAGATTTGATCCGTCAAATTGCCAAGCAGAAGGGCGCAGAGCTCCCTGTGCTTCTTCCAATGTCGCCCAGTAACAGCAACAGCTGGATCGGGTTTTGGCACGGTCCCCTTTGATTAATATCCTGTATAACGACTAATTAATTCTGGAGGGGACGTGTATTTGAACAGTTACTGTGCGATAATGAAATGTCAAGTGAGCATTAAAACACACTTAGCAGAGGTTTAACGACTCCGGCATCTCAGCCACGCATCCCAGCACCTCCACCCGGCCCTGCGCTGGGCTCCCCCCTCGGCGACTTTTTAAACAACCCCCCCCTGGTATTTCATCAGCCCCCTTCTTAACTGGGTTATTGGATCTCAACTAGCTCCTGATTGGAAAGGGCTCTGTTTTGACACAAGTGGCTGGAGCTGTTGCGTCTCGCCGCCTGCCCCTTTGGCCAGGGGAATTCGGCGGGTGCCGACAGCCCTGTAAATCGCCGCCTCAATTGGCCCTGCCAGAACAATGAGCCATTTAATAATTAATGTCCGTGTATTAATCTGCCACCTCCGTGCAGAGCAAGGAGAGGAGCGAGCGCCCAAGCCTCCATCCCTGTTGCGGCATCTAGAGGGCTCCAGCACATCCTTCACCGGCAGCTCGGCCACCGCTACAGCACAGCTCAGGTGGCATCTTCAAGTCCCTCCTTAGTGTCTGCATGAGCCCACTGAAGGCCTTGGCAAGAAGACCTCCATCATCATCTTCCCCCCTGCACACCTTTTGCCAGCCCCAGTGCCCACATAGTTCCCAGGCACATCTGCCCTGGTTTTGCTGCAAATTGCTGCCAGCCCTCCCGTGTTTCCCTCAAGGCACAGAGAAAGGCAGGAGCGTTCACAGCACAAGGTCCCCCAGCAAAGCCCACCCTGTGCTGCCCATTACCACTTTGGTGCTGCCTCACTGGCACTGATAGAGGCTTTGCCACATGTGGCAGTGCTGAACAGGAAGCTGGTAAGGATGGAGCCACAGGCACCAGAAACTCACCACTGGGCTCCCACTGAGCCTGGTTACAACTCCTCTGATGTTCATCAGCTCTAATTAATTAGATTATCAAATGGCAATTAGATCCCCAGGGCAGAGGGTGGAGCTTCAGCCTTGGTCTGGCAAAGAGCTGGTCCAGCCAGAGCAGGGATGTGCTCCTGGTGAGCAGCAGCACAGGCTGAGGTCCCAGCAGAGAGCTGGAGGACATCTGTCCTGTTTGCCCCCAGGTCTGTGCTTCTGAGAGGGTACTGGCTCCATACTATAGATAATCTGGGCGGGGGGGGGGAGAAGTGTGGGAATCAAACCTCTGGGGTCCTCAAAAGGCCTTAAAAGCTTGCTGGGGTCCTACGTGCACTGCATGCCATGTTCTATGCATCACTATGGCGCACACGTTCTGAAACATCCCAACCCAGCAGGATGTGGGATCAAAAGAGCCCCAGATCTGCCCCTCCTCTGAGAGCCAGCACAGAGTAGCTCCTGCTAACCCACCCCATGCACAGAAGCAGATGGAGATGGGTAGAAAGCACCATGTGCTGAAATACCAACCCCTGGGCTCAGGGTGTTTTGGTGAGGGGCCACGGGGCTGTGTGCTGAGCCCCAGGAGCTCCAGGAGGCTCAGTCAGGCAGACCCTGTTTAGCTGGGGGCAGGTGTGACGAGCACTGCAGCAGCAAAGCCAGCCAGTGCTGGAGATGTAATTACACTTTCTCAGGCTCCAAGCTCCCGGCAAAGGGGATCTGGGCTCTTGGGAAGAGTTGGAGGATCCTTTAGTAGCTGCTGGGCTCCCACACCAGCTGTGGAGGGATGTGGGGAGAGGCAAGAGGGCTGATTTAGTGGGTAGAAGATGCCTCTCTACGGATGGGAGTCTGTCCAGAGGTAATCTATGCATAAGGTAATTTCTGAAGGCAGCAGGACTCGACGCAACCCTTAATAGGACAATCTCATGTGATAAATTACCAGACCCAACTAATCTGCATGTTAAATTTCTTGTGTGAGAAATAAATATCCTCAATTCACCAGAGAAGCGCTTTCCTTCCGAGGATTTCATTAAAGACATCAAGCTGCCTGATTTGCATGTTATGATTCCTGGTACGAGAAGAAGTCAGGCTCTGGAGAGCTCGCAGGAGAGCCCAGCACCGGCGAGATTATGCACGGAAAAACAGAGCTGGCCCTGGAGGCAGCAGCGCCAGCGTGCCAGGGCACAGCGGTGGAGCACGCAGGCAAAGCTGCCGCCGCCCGCCCGCCCTGCCAGCACCTTAAGAAAGGTCAGGGCAGGTATTGGAGGGGATGGGGCTTCACGGTGGGCTTCCCAGGAGCAGGAGGCTCTCCCGTGGGAGAGCTGTCTCCACAAGCCCCAGCGCAGCAGCAGGTGAGGGAGGCATTTTGTGGGTGAAGGCAGGCTGGTCCCCAACCCTTTGTGGTCCTCAGGGATGCTCCCAAGGGGCTGGCTCCACGCGCAGAGCCAAGGTGGTGCCAAATCCCTCTCTCTCTCGTCCCTGATCATACGTGATCCCCAGGGATGCTGCTGAGAGAGGATGGATCTGCATGTACATGGAGTCAAGCTGGTCCCCAACTACACTGTGCTCCCCAGGGATGCTCCTGAAGGCAGACAGCCCCATGCTTCCCCAGAGCCAAGGTGTCCCAAATCCCTCTGTGGTTCCTGATCACACTTGATCCCCAGGGATGCTGCTGAGAGAGGATGGATCTGCATGCACATGGAGCCAAGCTGGTCCCCAGTCCCACTGTGCTCCCTAGGGATGCTCCTGAGGGCAGACAGCCCCACGCTTTTTCAGATGCAAGGTGTCCCAAATCCCTCTGTGATCCCTGATCACACTTGATCCCCAGGGATGCTCCTGAGGGCAGACAGCCCCACACTTTCTCAGATCCAAGGTGTCCCAAATCCCTCTGTGGTCCCTGATCACACTTGATCCCCAGGGATGCTCCTGAGGGAGGACGGTTCTGCACGCACATGAAGCCAAGCTGGTGCCCAGCTCTACCTGAGGTGTCAGCTCTACCTGCACACAGAGGCACTGTCATGGATCTCATTGGCTTAGGGCAAGGGATCCTCCGAGCCCGCTCTCCACTTGCCCTTCGCTGCAGACCAACAGGTCTGCCGGTGGCAAGCCGGCGGCTGAATCGCTGCGGGAAGAAAAGGGCGGTCGCCATGGAAACACGCTGCCAAAGTGGGAGAGAGGCTCCTTCCCCTAAAATGTGGCGTGAGCTCCTCTGACCAGCAGATGAGGATGAACCGGGGTGGGTCATGGGGAGTGCAGGACCAAGAAGATGTCAGCCCAGCAGCCCGCAGCCCCCTCCCCACGGGTGAAACGCACAAGGGCGATAGCAGCCGGTGGTGTGGGTGGAGAGGATTTCAGGAGGAGCGGTGAGGATGAGGAGGGTGAAACGCTCAGTGACACGCTGTCCTGGCCGGGTAAAACGAGGTGATGCCACCGAGCGCAGAGAGCGCCCTGGGTACACCCCCACCACAGCACATGACCCTGCTGCAAAGCATAGCACATCCCATCAGGGGCACAGCCAGGCCCTGGGGACAGTCCCTCCTGCCCCCAGCGTGGGGCACACACTAGCCCTGAGCTGCACCCCACAGCCCTCAGCCACACTGCCGATGCACCCACAGGCACTGCTGGCCCCGGCGCAGACAGGAGCATCCCTCAGCCTCCTCCTCGGCCATCAGCACCAGCCCTTCCCTCTCCAAGGATTACTCCGTTTCTAAACTCGTTAACTTTTAATTACTACTTTCCCACTGCCTGAGCAGGCTGGCTCCACGCCACCGACATCTCTATTAAAATTCAATTTCTGCCCATCATAACTAATTTTGCTACTTCGCCCTCCTCACCGGCAAGCCTTCAGTTCCGGGCGAGATGTCCAGACTGTCATCTCCACCACATTAAATCCCTGCGGAGAGCCGGGGACAGGCAGAGAGGGAAGCCGACGGCGGCAGGTTGTGTCCTCGCCGCGGCGCGGACGGGTTAAAGGCAGGCAGCGATCTGCAGATTTGCATAGAGGCTGCTTGCTTCATTAGCTGCTGCTCGGCTTGTTTGGGTTTTCCCTGCGTGTTTGTTTATTTTCTTGCTTCCTCCCTTAATCCTTTCTGGCTGGATGCTGGAGCTAGAGGCGGAGGCTGGGGGCTCCAGGGAAAGGGAGTCACCTTGGTGCGGGGACGGAGGGATGCGGAGCTGCTGGGAATCCCCGAGCAGAGACACAAGCACTGGCCCCTTCCCTACAGAAGGGTAAATTGAGGCGCGAAGGAAACGTAGGAGCAGAGCCAGGGAATGAAGCCAGAAGGCCTCGTTCTGGGTTTGGAGGTACCCCCCAGCCTTCCCTGAGGACAAGACAGAGCTTAGTCTTCTCCTGTCTGGGATGAGTGGCTTTGCTCCAGCGCTGTGGGGTTGCCCTCAACGAGCCCCTGCATGGGCTCTGCATCCCCTCCCACCCACCCTCTTGAACCCACAGCCCCAGTTAAGGGCTGACATTTTGCATTGTTCCCACTGCAGCCAACACAACAGGAGCTGTGAGAACCGTGGGGCTCAACAGCTCTCGGAGCTTCCATAGAGGGATGAGGGACCCACCCCGTGGGGCACTCAGCACTGGTGCAAACACCCAGCACCAAGCCTGGGGTACTGGGAACACTGCACAACTGCAGCCACCGTGGCTTGGTGAGGGACAGTCCCCAAGGTCCCCACTGCTTCAGCATCGGGCACAGCACATGGTGCCAGAGAGGGGACCCAGCACCCAGAATGGTACACAGTGCTAGGGAAGGGCCCCAGAATGCCTGATGGTACTCATGGGGGGACCCAGCACCCAGAATGGTACACAGTACTAGGGAAGGGCCCCAGAATGCCTGATGGTACTCATGGGGAGGACCCAGCACCCAGCAGGGCTCACAGTGAGGGGACCCAGAACAGCACATGGTACCTTGGGGAGAACCCAGCACCCAGCATGGCTCACAGTGAAGGGACCCAGAATAGCACACGGTGCCATGAGGAGGACCCAGAACTCAGTGTGGCTCACAGTGAGGGGACCCAGAATAGCACACAGTGCCATGGGGAGGACCCAGAACTCAGTGTGGCTCACAGTGAGGGGACCCAGAATAGCACACAGTGCCATGGGGAGGACCCAGAACTCAGTGTGGCTCACAGTGAGGGGACCCAGAATGGGTGATGGTGCCAGGAAGGAAACCCAGCAGCCAGCATGGCACACAGTGCTAGGCAGGGCACCCAGCACTCAGCACAGCACACGGTGCTGGGACTCAGCATATGACACAGCACACGGCGCTGGGGAGGGCACCCGGAACCCAGCAGGATGCCAAGGCAGGGGACGCCACCCAGGCACATTGTCTGCGTTGCTGGCATCCCGGAGCAGCGCCTCGTTGCTACAGCAACACGAAGCCTTTGGATTCAGCACCGTTAAACGGGGAAGGGCTCGTCTTGGGCTGAATTATTGATTAAAACCCAGAGGATGACAGACGTAGACAGAGGAGACGGCGAGAGGTGCCCGGCGTCATTTAGAGGCGAGCTCCAAGCAGGGCTGTGACACCAGCCCGGCTGCTCTGTGGCAGGATTAGCTGGCACACGGAGCTGGATGCCCAAACCCAGGGTGATCTCTCGGGCCACCCTTTCTTGCCTCTTCTCCCCTGCTCAGGCATTCTCGGCGAGCCACAAGCCGGCTGTGATCTGCAGCCCGGCGTCAGTCCCGCTGGTGCCGAAGCCTCCTCCCCGCGGTGGTGACCTGAGTTGTTGGTGACTGCTGTTGGCTCTCCAAACAGAGGCAACAGCTCCTGGCATGCCAAGGGCTGCCTCCCCACCATGGCACCCCCATGCAAGGGCACCAGCAATAGCCACTGTGCCTGGCTGGCTGGCAGAAGGGACTGGTGTGCCAGGCGGGACTCGCTCCAGAGGCTGGGCAGTGGGGACTCACCGGTATTCCAGGGAGAACTTGGTGAGCTCCCGGCTGTTGTGCAGCCACTTGAACTCGAGGGGCCAGCTGCCCTCTGCCATGCACGTCAGCACCAGGCGGTTCCCCTCCAGGTGGACCTGGCTCCGCACTGGCTCCGTCTTAAAGTACGGGGAGACATCATCTGTGGAGAGAGAGGAGAGGAAGGGGCTGAGAGATGTGCCCACCCCACTGCCTGCCAGCTCCTCTGCAGCACGACCACGACCCAGCAGTTTGTGGGCAGGGGGATGCTGGGGGTCACCTCGCTGCCTCCCTGTCCCAACCGAGGTCCCCGGACCTTTCCACTGACCATTTCCCCCGCCTTGAGCCAGCTCCCAAGCCTGTCGACAAGAGCTTAGCCCATCTAGGGTTTATCTAAGCTGCTTGCTTTGCTTTATTCCCGGCTGCCTTTGTAGCGTTTCAGAAGCACTGAGCTTTTANGGCTGGGAGCAGAGCAAGACATAAACACTTACTCCTCTCCTGGTTTATTTGCTAAGTAAAACTATAAATCGAAACACACAGCTCCATTTTCTGCTTAACAAATGGAAGCCCTTTTACTTCAAAGGCACATTCATATTCCCCAGCAGCTTTCAAGTGCGCTTTCAATCACGGCTTTAGGTTCTTTACTTTGGGGTAGGGCTTTGCTTTCTTGTTGTGTGCGAGCTGAATTCCTGCCAGGGCTCTCCGCGCCGTGAGCCGACACCAAAGCAGCGCCCGTGCCTGTGGGCTCAACCTGCTTCAGTGCCCTGAGTGCCTCTGAGCTCCTCAGCACCGCTCTGGAGGGGGGGATGGTGTCAGGGTGTTGGCAGGAGCTCAGAGGCACTCAGACACCTCCAGACCTGCGCTGAGGAGGTCTCTCTCTTCTCTCCTCTCCTTCCTGCTAGGGTCCAGCTCCTGCATGCCCCGGGGTGCCTGCTTGCTGCACCCATGTGGAAATACCCATCCGATTTACACCCTGCTGCCCTGTCCCCAGGGTGAGCCCAGCAGCGCTGATTGCCAGGCAAGTCATTAGGCAGGGAAGGAGCAGCTCGTGGCTCCTTAATTTAATCCTCCTCCTCTCTGACCTTCAGCAGCACTGGCTGGCATGGGCAGCTCTCATCCCAGTGCCTTTGCCTCAGGTCCAGGCTGGAACTGGGCATCAGGACACCTCCACAAAGGAGGTGCGGGACACTGGGGACAAATTCTGCAGCAGCCCACCACCCTAGCAAGTCCCAGATGCTGTACTGGCACCACAGCAGCTCAGTACCCCAGCTCTGGGATTTGGCAGTGCCATGGGTCACACTCTGCATGCATGTGAGAAGAGACTTGCACACATCCTCACCATGGCCTGGCAGGACCTCGACCTGCAACATGAGGGCTTTGCCCACGCTGGGCTGGAGAGCTGTGGGGTGCCCAGGTGGGGCAACAGCATGGCCAGAGGCTAGCTCCAGGGCCAAACACCTCATGCACAAACCAGCAAATGAGCCATGGGGCTTCAGCTGGGCTAGATGCAGCTGATGTATGGCTACAGTGGGGACTAACAGCAAAAGAGGCTGGTGCCCAGGCAATGGACATTGGCCAAGCATGCAGGGGCCGGACCAGAAAGCTGGGCCAACAAGGTTGTGCTGCCAGGACCTGCCTGAGTCTACTGGTGTCAGAGAGGGACTGAGATGTGGCATGCCCAGCGCACACCTCCCCCACCAAGCCCAGCACCAGCATTTGGGAGGCGTTGGGCAAGCAGGGTGCCCCTGGCACACCTTCCCCTGGGCCTGCCTGCACGCCGTTTGCATACAGCCTAATTTGATTTTAAGCAGCTAAGGCTCATCTCGCTTTGAAGCACCCGAGCCATCTGTTCTGCATTAAGGGGTGAAAAACGGTGCAGAGGAGGAGAGGCAGCTCCTAACTCCGCTATTGATCGTCCGATTGTTATCCGCCCGCCAAGGTCACGGCAGCCGCCCCGCACCCAGAGCCTCCTGGCCCCTCGCCCCTCATCACAACCAGCTCCTCTGCTCCCCTGGGAGAGACAAAATCATCCCAACCACGGCAGGGGACAGCAGGGCTGGGGGTGCCCGGGTGCACCCTGCATCCTTGTTGTGAGGGTGAAGGTGGCACCGAGCTCTGGCCATGCTCCCCTGGGGTGTCTGTGCCAAAGCAGCTCTGCCTGCACGTATAGGCAGCCACGTGTGAATCCTCATCATCCTCCCAGTTGATGAGGCCATCCAGAGCTCGGAACCTTATCAGTCCAGCACCAGGGCAGCAGCAGGAACCCCTGGAGGGGAACATAGCTGTTTTGGTGCTTCAGAGAGAGCTCCAGAAACAACGAGGCTGCTCCCAGTGTTCACCTGCCCATCAGTTCCCTAGCTCACACCACGGCTTGGAGGAAAGAAGGATGTAGAAGGATCTGATGTTAGCATCAGTCAGCCCCTCCGGCAGCTCTCCCTGCCTCAGTTTCCCTCCACCTCCCAGCAGCATGCATGCATGCTCCTGGCAGTCTGGGGGGAGCTCCTCTCTCCCACCATGCTGGCAGCATGACAGGCCATGGCCCCACCAAATCTGGGGTGCACAGGCACATTCACTGCTTCACCCCAGAGCTGGCACAGGCAGGGGCTGCAACTGCCCCAGCCCTGGGCCCAGCAGGAGGTTTCCCAGCGTGCGACAGCCATGTCCCCCCCAAAACCAAGGGTCATTACTGCTAATTCCACCTCTCCCCCATCTGTTGTGACTGTTTACACTCCACTTGCTAATTAGAGACTAATTAGTCGGTGCAGAAATTCATCACTTTCCAAACATAAACGGCAGCAAGAGGCATCCCCGGGAACATCTGCACATCTGCCAGCATCACCAGCCGGGTGCTGTGCCGTGCCACACTGTGCCACCCCAAAAAGGTGCCCCCAAACCATGCCACCCCCAAACCTGCCCACACCAGTGACCCCGGGGCTGAGCCACCACATCCAAGCTACCAGTAGTGATGGATAGGACAAATGAGATGCCCAAGGCTAGCAACAGGGAAAGGGGAACAGGAGCAAGGATGCTCCCAGCTCTCTCTCTCCACTGCTCACAACATTTTAACGCCGGGGCCTCACAAGGCACTAATCCTGCCTAATGGGATCACAATCTTTGCCCCTGCACTTTATTTACAGGAGGGCTGCCAGGAGCTGGGTCTGAGCCCAGTGCATTAGTGGCAGGGAGGGGGTGTGGATGTAGGGCAGGGGGGCCCCAGTCTCGCTGGGACAGCCGTAATGGATCCTAATTCCTGGGTGTAATGGGTGAGCTGGGAACTAAGTCCCCTCTGCCCAGCTTCAAATCCTTTTTGATGGGAAGGCATAGAGATTTTTAAGCCCAGAGGAATCCCCAAATGCCTGCCAAGGGCAAGGCACTGCCAGGCAGCTGCTGGTGGGGGTGGGAAGGAGGGTGTGACCCACTCATGCTTGGTGAACCCCAGCAAGTTGAGAAGAGGTGGGAGGACAAAGCCTGATTCCACAAGTGCCCTCAGCCACCCAGCACCTTGTGGAACACCCAGGTCCCATCTTTGCTGTGGGTGCTTGGCAGAGCACTGGCTGGCACAGGTTGCTTGAACCCTCATTCAGCACAGGGTCACCACCCTGCTGGCCCCAGGGGACAGGAGGTGACACCCAACTACTCCCATCCCCAGTTTGCTGATTAGAAGTTGATCAGCTTAGTCCTCACTCCTGCTAATTCCATGAATCAGAGTGAGAAACAGCAGGATGCACCAGGCAGCCCCAACCAAGCCAGTGCCTGCCAGTGCAGGTGGGATGCCCTGAATCCAGCCCAACTGCTCCTGTGGGCTCCAAGAACCCAGCTGAAGCCAAACCAATCCTGGGCACCAGCACCAACACTCAATTTGGAATAAATCCCTGTGGGCTCCAATCACCTGGATGAAACCAAAGCAACCCTGGGCAACAGCATCCAGCACCAACACTCAACTTGGAATAAATCCCTGTGGGCTCCAAGCACCCAGCTGAAGCCAAATCAACTCTGGGCACCAGCACCCAGCACCAACACTCCACTTGGAATAAATCTCTGTGGGCTCCAAGCACCCAGCTAAAGCCAAATCAACCCTTGGGCACCAGCACCAACACTCAACTTGGAGAAAACTCTCACCATCATCTCCCTCCCTCCAGTCCAGCCAGGATGCAGCTAGTGCACAGGATCAGCCCTGGGAAGAGTCTGCTCCACTCTCCACACCTGCAATACGATCTGGGACACACATACACACACAGAGCAGTGTCCCCGGGGCCCCCAAGCTTTGCAGTGCTCCACCTGAGGGCATCATCACCACGCAGCCAGCAGGATGGCATCCCTCGGGGGTGGCTGGCACAGCCATCCAGCAACTCCCGCTCCGGTCCACCCCCCCCACCCC
>VWZI01019279.1:112107-128962 GCA_013396835.1 Psilopogon haemacephalus
GAAGAGGGGGAGGGAGGGAAGGAAGCAAAGGAGACCTGCAGCAGTGTGGGCAGGGAAAGGGTTAAAAGCAGCAGGGCAACGCTCCGAGCCCCAACACAGTGCCCACAGCGGGGACCACAGCATCCCTGAGCAGTCACAGCAAGAGATCGCCCCAGGAGACCCATCTTGGCCCAGGGGGACCAACCACGTCCCCTCTGCAGCCACTTCAGCTAGGTGGAGCCGTGTCCAGGGAGGGACCTGGCTGGGGGCAGGTGAAGCTGCATGGCCACACCACCACCCAAGGAGCCAGCCCTCGGCTAAGTTACGTTTTCTGCTTGTCAGATGCCAGCCTGTGGTTGAGAGGCATCAATTTTACAGCAGCCGTCGGTAAAGCCACCAGGCTGATTAAATGGCACATGGCACTGTGGGCACAGGAGCTGCCACAACACCCTAGTGTCCCCCACCATGGTCCCCACACGGCAGGGGCTATGCAGGGTGGGCGGCCAGCAGGTGCTGGGGGATTAGCAGAGCTCTCCCACCGCTGCTGGAGCCATTAGTATTCCTGAGACAAGGCTTCATCCCCTTAATAAAAGGCAAACACGAAATTGAAATGCTGAATGCTCCTGGCACCTGGAGAGCTGTGGAGCACAACGTGCTGCTGAGCAGGGACCCAGGGGACCCAGGCAGCCAGGGGGTGCCAAGGATGGAGCCAAGCACAGGGTCAGGATGGCATGAGCATCCTCACCGAGTCCCACTCATCCACTTGCCAACAGCTGAGCTGAGCACAGACCCCCAGACCCACCACACCTCTGGCCTCTGCTTGCCAGCACCCATCTGTCCCTACTGGCAGCCCCCAATCATGTCAGCACCGTGCCCTGGTGTCCACACCATGCTTCAGCAGTGCATGTCTCCTCCAACTCGCTTCAGATGCAGGGGAAGGGTGGCAAGGGGAAAGGAAGGGGCGGCAGGGGAAGGACCAAGCCCAGCAGCACCAGCACCGCTCACCCACAGGGGCACCAGAGCCCTAAGTGGGCCAATGCCAAGACAAACACCAGCTCTTGGCAGAGTCCAGCTTTCCTCTCACCACCCTGCAACTGCAGGTCTGTCAGCAAAAGCCACCAGCAAAGGGTTCTGGTGCCCCATGACAGAGTGTGGGGCACCGTGCCAAAGCATCCTTGCTCCTTTCTAATCTGCTCACACAACCAACCTCAGCGAAGCGTGGCAGTGGTGTGGCCCCATGGGGTGAGCCATGTGTGGCAGGAGGGAGGCACAGCACGGTGTAGGCTAAGGACACCCAGACCAGGCAGGACAGCTCCATCCTCCCCAGCACATCACCTGCTAAAGCCAATATCCAGCTCAGTATCAGCCCTTGGTCCTGCTGCCAGCAAAAAGGGCTGCTCCAGGAGCACAGGGTCAGCTCAGCCATCCCTCGCTCCCCTCAGGCCAAGGTGGTGGCCGTGGGGTGACACGGGGTGATCTCAGCCCCCTCATGAAGCAGTGCCAAAGGCAGCCAAGCACAATTCTGCCCATCTCCTGCCCTACAGATCAGCCTGGCCACCCCACACACCTCCACCTTTGACAGCCAGGCACTGGAACTAAACATGTAGACATGGAACTTCTGGGCAGAGTCTGATTGCCGTGGAGGTGCTGGGTCAACAGTTGGACGCAGCACCTCATTTTGGAGGTCTTTTCCAACCAAAACAACTCTATCACTCCGTGCTTCTACAATTCTGAGACTCTCTGGTGTGTCTTTCAAGAGGTTTACTTTCCCTTTCATTCAGGAAAAAAAAAAAAAAAAAAGACTTATGAATGCAGATGTGTCCATTAATCCTTCACAACTAACTTCGCTCTCTCCCTTCCCCTGCTTTTCTTCCCCCTCCCCTTCTCCCCTCGCTGAGGCCAGGAGCTTTAAAACTCTCCTTCTGGCTATTAATCACAAGCAAGCTCTCTGCTATCATCAGTGTACTTGCCATAAATTAATAGGGGCCTTCTTAATCAAATCTTATCTCCTCTCCAAGCGCCCAGCACGCGGTGCTGGGGTTGCTGTCCCAGTCCGCCCAGCCATGAAATGCAATTTCCAATGCTTCGGTGGACTCAGCAGCTCTGCTCCATCTCCTCCACCTCCTCCACACCCGTACCTGTGCCAGTCCAGCAGCGCTGCCTTGGCTGAGGGGACCCAACCTGCTAACCAGGGAGGTGGCTCCCCAAAGGCATGCTCCATTTCTCAGCTGCAGCCCCCTGCAGATGGCACTCGCCTGCCTGCCTTATTCGGAGGGCACAGCCTGAGTCTGGGGGTTCAGGGCTCGCTGGAAGCAAGAGGCTGCAAGGACAAGTGTGGGAAAACCTCCTGCTGGGGGGGTGGGGGGGCATGGGAAGGCAGCAGGACAATGGCACAGCTTCTTGTGGGGTTGGCTAAGAGGGATGCCCTCGAGTTGCCATGGCACGCTGGAGAACGTCTGGTCCTTCATCACTGCCCCTCGCCCCTGTCCCACCAGGTTTCCTTTCTCCTCGTCCACATGCTGGTTTGCCACTGCACACCCTTCCCTAGGGGCAGGCACATGCAGCTCCAGGGTGACAATGAGGACTCACACACCTGTCCCAGGTGATGCTGTCCCAGGACGGCCCCTGCCCCATGCACATCACCATCCATCCTGGCAGCAACTCTGTGCCAGACTCCAACTGCAGACCTTCTCCAAGCCCCATCCAACCCCAGATCTCCTCCAAGCCCCATCCAAGCTGCAGTATTCCCCACAGCTCCACGGGGTTCCCAGGCAGCAAATGTGAGCTGAGATGGAGAAAGACCTAAAAACGGTGCCCTACAGCTCCTGCATGCTGGGTCTGCTAACCAGACTCTTCTGCTGCTCAGAAACCCCCACACTGGCTGTGATTTCCTGGCTTGGCAGAGCTGGTCCTGCCTTCCCAGTGCTCTGAGACTGGCATGGGGAGCTTGGGTTCAATCCCCAAGCCAAGCCCTAAGCAGTGGGGGAATGGTGAGCACTGGCAGCCATGCCGAGAAGGAGCTGCTTCTCCTAAAGCAATTGCAGAGCAGAGCTAAGAGGGTTTCCGAGAGCGGCAGAACAGCCTGGAGAGCCTCCCTCACTCAGCCCCAATCACGCTGAGCTCACAGGAACAAAACCATCTTTGTCGCACATAAGAGGGCCCTCAGGCCCCAGCCCTCAGCAGGTCAGCGCAGGGCTGCACCACCTGCGCCCAGAGGATGCAGGAGCATCTCCAGCAGCAAACCCTGGAACTGTGCCAGGCACAATGCCCATCCAGCCCACAACTGGAGAGCTGTGCAGCCCTTGGGGGAAGGGCTGGGGCAAGATGGTGCAGCTGAGGGGCTGCAGGGGCACCCAGCACCCTCCAGCCGTCTGCCATCAGCATGCACCCAGCAACGACCTTGCTGCTGAAGCACAACCATCTCTGCTCTGCTGCCTCAGGCTGAGCCCATGGCTGCTCCCAGTATGGGGGATCTGCAGCTCTGCTGTGCCAAAGGGGCAGAGGAGAGAGTCAGCCAAGGGCAAGCAGCCCCTTGGGCTCAGGCAATGACTCCTGCCCACCCAGAGGGGGAGTGAATGGAGCTGGGCACCTTCTCATCTCCATCCAACCCTCTGCACACTTGTGCAACTGCTTTAGCAATGTCCTTGCAGAGGAAAAAGGTCCTTTTTCGGGAGGGGGAGAGCCCCTGGGACACGGAGCCACCTCCCAGCAAGGCTGCAGACAAGACAGCGACACAAGAGGAGGGGTCCAGCAGAGGAGGGGAGCCAGACCCACCACTGCCACCCCAGCAAGGAGCCAGACTGGACCCAGCAGAGCCCCCAGCTTTGGTGCTGCTGCCCCAACTCCCCTGCACCTCCCTCAGAGGAGATTTGGGGTTTCTTACACGCCGTAAGCCGATTGCAGAGGTGTGTTAACTGGATTAGGTGGGAGGCTGAGCGAGAGATGCAGACCTGGAGGAGCTGCTCAGCAGAGCACAGCTCCTGCCCGTGTGATGCTCGGCAGAATTTGCAGAGCCGGCTCTTAAACTGCTTTTCTTCCCTTAAGCCTGGGGAAAGGTGAAGCTGCAGGAGGGATGTGAGCTCTGCCACCCCTTGCAAAAACCCTGCAGGGCACCAGCACAGGCCGGCAGCATCCCCACGTCAGTCCCTGCAACTGCTCCTGTCCTCAGCACTGCCCAGGTACACAGGCAGGGTGACCCCACCTCGGGCAGCACCTGTCGGGCACCCACAGCGCCTCAGGGAGCAGCAGGGTGACCCCAAGCCCTGCATAGCTCCATCAGCACCCACCACCCGCGGCGATAATCCCCACCAGCAGCAGGCAGCAGCTCGGTGACAGCCTGAGGTTAATTCAAGCTGACCACTGCAGGGCACATCCCGGGGAGCATGGACTCAGCAACCCCCTCCCTGGCTGCACCCAGCGCTGGGGAGCTGCCCAAATCCCCCTGCCCAGATCCAGCTCAGGGCAAAGGGGAGGCTGATGGGGACTGCAGCAACCCTAGGGTGCAGGAATGGCCAAAGGAGCGACGCTCCTCAGCTCCTCACTCAGCACCCAGCACCACACCAGTGTCACCTGCAAACTGCACAGCAGTTCTGAGAGTGTCACAACTCATCCATCTCCACCAGAGCTCCGCCACCACACATCCCAGAATAAGACTTATTGGTCTTATTCTCAGGCCAGGAACACTCAGGAAATCCCAGGCAGACACCAGAAGCCACAAAGTCACCCAAGGTGGCCCCCAGCGTGACACAGCCAGGTCTGCTGTGGCACAGCCAGCAAGAGCCAGGATCTAGCCCCTCATGCCCAGTGGTTCCAAGTGGGGTTGGGGCTGCTCGCCAGGGCCATGGCATCCCCCAGGGACAGACAGATGGACGGATGGATGCCCTCATCCTGCACTGCCTCCTGCCAGGCCAGCGGGACACCCTGACCCCGCTGCCATCTCCCCTTCCTCCTCCCACATCTGTCTCCAGGCCCATACTTATTTATTTATTTGTTAATTAACTGCTGTTTCCATAACAAACGCTGCAGCTTCTCCCAGCCTCCAACAGCCCTGGGGCTGGATTGTTAACTAGGATTTTAATTTGTTAATTAAAAGCAGGATGGCTCCATAACAAGCTCCTCTTCCGCAGCCAGGCTCTTGGAAATGCTCAGTGGGCCATTGGCTGAGCTGGGGGCCTCACCATGCCTGGCCAAACTCCCCCCCATCTCCCATCCCCACCAAGAATAGGGCACATGGGGAGGGGTGAGCACAGCTGCCCCCGAGCCAAGGGGTGTTTGCAAAAGGGACATTTTGCTCAGCAGCACTATGATGCCTGCTCGAGAGCTCCCTTTTCCCACCAGCAGTGCCAGAGACGTTGCCACCACCTCTCTTTGCAGTCCTATCCTGGCAGACCCTTCCCTAAACACCAGGCACACATCCCCTCAGCCATCAGAGGGTCTCAAACGTGGCAGCTGACCCCTCTGTGCCCACTGTGGGGAAGCTGGGGCTGTGCCAGCATCATTCCCTCCTGGCTCCCAGGCTTCTGCCCAAGGACTGCAACCCAAGGCAGCCCTCAGCATCCAGCCCAGTGCTGATATTGGGCCAGGTAAAGGCTTGGGATGCTGCTCCCGGAGCCAGGAAAGAAATGTCAGGCCCGTCTGAGGAACAGCATCACATTGAGTCCCACGGCAGGGCCGTGGCTGGGAACAGAGCAGGGCTGTGTGCCTGCCCCTCTGCCTGCCCAGCCTGGCTGGAAAAAACAACATTTCCCCTCATGGGAAACCCCAAACGGACACTGCACCACTGTATGCCCCCAGGCCTGAAAGCCCAGGAGGGCAAACAAGCAGAGCTTTATGCTCTGAAGCACTGTGCAGCCCCCCCCAGACCCCAATGCCTGGCCTCAAACCTGGCCCCAAAAGCTTTATACTCTGAAGCACCGTGCAGCACCCCCCCAGACCCCAATGTCTGGCCTCAAACCTGGCCTCAAAAGCACAGCCCCCAGCAGGGAGCTCCAAAATTCAAACCCAAGCACAGGAAGTTGCAAGAGACACCTGGCAAAGAGGCCATGCACAGATCCTCCTGGGGCGGAACAGAAGAACCCCTCAGCCTGGGGGCTCATCCCGGGTCACCGTGGGCTGCAGAGAGCCTGTCCTTTCACCAAGCATGTCCCCAGGCCGGGCACAGCTTTGACCCCAGCCGGGGGTCCAGGCTCCGGCCAAAACTCCTTCCCCTGCAAACTCCTTCCGACGCTCCAGATCCTCCCGATCCCGCAGCTCCGCCGTATCTGGGTCACTGCTGTGAGTCACGGACACCCGGAGAGTGACTCAACGCTATTAGAGGGGCCAGATCCTGCAGCTGATTTCACCAGAAGAGACTCCAAAGCGCTGAGGAGGGGGAGGACAGACAGCTGTCACCTCCAAACGCCCCCCACTGCCACCAGCCAGGCAGGAGGGGAGGCGAACACTCATCCTCCTCCCCACAGCCTCTGAGGAGCGGAGGGGCCCTTCCCAGCCTCAGAGAAAGACTTCCCAGCCAGCATCAGAGCTTCCCCACGAGAGTTTGGGAGAAGGAGGCTCCACACCCAGCTCTCAAGTCCCAACAGTCCCAGACCCTAACCCCAGGGTGCTCCCAGCACTGGGTAGGATGGATGGGAAGCAAGCCCAGTTCAGCCCAGCACAGCTCCAGGCTGGATGTGACCCACGGGTGACACCACCTGCGTCCTCCAGGTATTCCTGGAAGGCAGCTACAGCCCTGAGCTGCAGTGACTCCCAGGGCCACCGCGGCCAAGGAGGGATGGGAAAGCAAAACCACCACCAGACCCACCCCATGGGAGCTCTGACAGCACCTGGGACACCTCTTCTGCACGGGGCACCCATCCCTGTCCCCCTGCTATCCGCAAGCTCCTTACAACACCCCCTAGCCACGCAGGATGCTCAGCTCAGCCCTCGCAGACAGCCAGACAGCCTCTTTCCAGGCTTGCCTCGAGAATCTCAACCAGGCAGCATTTCCCAACCGACAGAAATACGGCGGGGAAAAGAAAAACAGAAGGCAGAAACCACAAGAAAAACCCCACTCAGCCTTTCCCATGGCGCTGACGTAATTAAGTCGTCCCCCCCCTCGCCCCAGCCCTGCGGGACGGAAAACACTTTGCCAGCTCCCACCCCTGTGCCAAGCAGGATGAAGGTGCTGGTGGCTGTGGTCCCCCTCCCTGTGGCACAGCCCCAAGCCAGCGGGCACCGGGCACTCGCCAACGTACTGGGGCGCTGCCCAGACATCCTTTTTTTTTTTCTCCAAAGTATTAATTAGTCATCACATTGCTTGCTTGAAACACGAATAGCTGTGGCATGACAACGAGCACAAGTTTCCTTTGGAAAAAAAAAAATAAAAACAATAAAAAACCCAGCCTTTTTCCAGAGCTTTTTCCCCTCCCAGACACCCCAGTTAGCAGATGGGGGACGGCAATAACTCGCAGCCCAGCAATCCCCCACCCAGCTGTCCGCCACAGCCTTGCATTTCTAGGGCAGAGAGAGGCAGCAACCCCTGGTCATTGCACTTATTTACACACTTGTGGCTCTCCCTGCCAGAGGGGCTTTTCCAGCCAAGGCAGCGACGCCGGGCCAGCGATTCCAGCGGCGAAGCCAGCGCCGCTGCCCGGCCTGACGTGAAGCTTATGGGGAGAAGCCAAGCGAGCGAGACTCCACCACCGCCCCAGGTGAAGTGCTCCAGCAGCTCATCACCCCTGCTTGCTGCTCCTGCTTTGTTTCCACCCTCCACTGCACAAGCTCAGCTGCCCGTCGCTGCCCGCCCCCTCCCCGAGCCCTTCTTTCCACCATGCGAGCAAAGAAAACGGAGAAAAGGGGAAGAGGAAGGCACCCATCACCTTCCTCCCCTCCTCGCACCCAAGGCGTGCGGGCAGGCAGGCAGGCAGAGGCCCGGGTGCTCAGCGCTTGCCGGTGCTCAGCCAGCATTGAAATGGGGGGGGGTTCTCCCGACGGCGGAGCTCTGAATTAAACATCCCACCCTAATGAGTTGATTTTATTAGTTTGCGAATGCATTGAGAACTCATTATCAAAATAAACATCAATTCACTCCAGCGAGCGCTGTGCCACGCACGCAGGCGCACACACACACACACACGCACCCCGGCAGCGCTGCAGCTGGGGCCGTGCACACCTTCTGCCCTGCAACGTGCTGCTGGCCTCCTCTGCACCCCAGCCCCAACCGCGGGCTGGCGTCAGAGAGGGGTGCAGAGGCAGCAGGCACACACACACATGCACCCCGGCAGCGTTGCAGCTGGGGCCGTGCACAGCTACCGCCCCACAACGTGCTGCTGTGCCCCCTCCACAACCCCAACCCAGCCCCAGCACCCACCGCAGGCTGGCTTTGGAAAGGGGTGCAGAGGCAGCACCCACCCACCCGCACCCCAGCAGCGTTGCAGCTGGGGCCATGCACACCTTCCACCCTGCAACATGCTGCTGTGCCCCCTCTGCACCCCAGCCCCAGCACCCACCACAGGCTGGCTTTGGAAAGGGGTGCAGAGGCAGCAGGCACACACACATACACACACCCCGGCAGTGTTGCAGGTGGGGCCATGCACACCTTCCACCCTGCAACATGCTGCTGTGCCCCCTCTGCACCCCAGCCCCAGCACCCACCACAGGCTGGGTTCAGAGAGGGGTGCAGAGGCAGCAGGCACACACACATGCACCCTGGCAGCGTTGCAGCTGGGGCCATGCACACCTTCCACCCTGCAACATGCTGCTGTGCCCCCTCTGCACCCCAGCCCCAGCACCCATCACAGGCTGGGTTCGGAGAGGAGTGCAGAGGCAGCAGGCACACACACATGCACACACCCTGGCAGCGTTGCAGCTGGGGCCGCACACACCTCCCGTCCCACAAAGTGCTGCTGTGCCCCCTCTGCACCCCAGCACCCATCCCAGGCTGGATTCAGAGAGGGGTGCAGAGGCATCAGGCACCCACCCCTGCGAAACCTCTCACACCGTGAGGTTTGCCTCTTGTGTTTCAGGCTGGGCACTCAGCAGCACTGCTCGCTGGCATGGGGCGGCCCCAAAGCGAGTGCGGTCCCCAGCCAGGACTGGGTGAGGCACCCCCAGGACCTGCTTGGTGTGGCAGAGTGAGAAGGCAAGAAGGGAGCCTACAGAAAAGCTGGGGAGAGACTTCTTAGGCTACCAGGTAGTGACAGGACTAGGGGGAATGGAGCAAAGCTGGAGGTGGGGAGATTCAGATTGGATGTGAGGAGGAAGTTCTTCAGCTTGAGAGTGGTGAGAGCCTGGAAGGGGTTGCTCAGGGGGGTGGCTGGGGTCACTTCCCTGGAGGTGTTTAAGGCCAGGCTGGATGAGGCTGTGGGCAGCCTGTTCTAGGGTAGGGTATCCCTGCCCATGGCAGGGGGGGTTGGAACTAGATGATCCTTGTGGTCCCTTCCAACCCTGACTGATTCTATGATTCTATTCTAAGCCGTCAAGCCACCAGCACCACTATGGGGCAGACAGAAATGGAGATCACTGGAGGCTTGGCAAACTCTAAGGATCCCCAAGGACAGTCAAGGCAGGAGGCAGCAGCCCAACCCCGGGGAGCCAGGGCTGGCACACCAAGGCATGAAGCAGGGGCACAGCGAGTGCATTGTCAGGCTCAGCAGGACCCACTCCCTTTGGAAACAGCAGCTAATCCCATTTCATCCCCCTTCACGGCCATCAGCTGTTTTTCAGGCATGCGGGAGGCGGGTTGCTGAAACCAGAGCTATTGTGTCCACCACATCCCAGCCCCCTCCAGCCAGCCAGCCATGGCAGCCCCATGGTGGGCCGGGATACGGCAGCATCTCCACACCAGCTCCTGTACCAGCACTGCCCCAGCACTGCCCCCAGACCAGACCTCCATGCACTGCTGAGAGATGAGCATGCAGGACCCACTCCCTTTCACCTTCCTCAAGCTCTCAGCCTGATCCCACGGTCCAAGCCCAAGCAAAGAAGAGTGGGGGGGGGGGCGGGGAACACCGATTGTCCCATCATGTGCTGAGATCTGCAGGTACAGGCTGAGCCCTGAAGACGGCCACCTATACAGCCCGGTGTTTGAGTGCTCCCCGCAGGGGGCACGCAGGCTCCCGGAAAAGATAAATAAGGAACATAAACGACCCCATAAAACCCCAGCTGATGCCCAGCCCCTGCCCCAGATTCAGCCCAGTTTCCTTACCCAGCTGCAGTTCACCCAGCTAGCAAACCGGGATGAGCTGAGGGTGCTGGCACAGCAGGATGGGGACAGAAGGTAACAAGCTCCTCCAGCCACCGTGGTAACTACACCCCAGACACAGGACACGGGGAGCACGTGGATCTCCAAGCCCCACCACCACCCCAGGGAACTGCCCTCTGGCTCAGGCAGTTCAGACACCCAAGCATAGGCACAGTGAAAGGGCTCTAAACCTCGCAATTGCCTTCAGCAGCTCAAGCCATCAGTATCAACCATGCTGCTGAGTGCTGGGGCAAGGGCTTCATCCCACAGCCAGCACCTCTATCCATGCCACATGTTCCCATCTAAGTGACACCCATCCTTACAACCAGGAGTAGCAGGACTCTGCCAGGCAGCCCAGCCCTGGCTAGTATCAAGCACAGACCCAAGTGCCCTGGAGAAACCCCTCCAGGGACCAACACTCCCAGAAACCAACCCACAACTCCTCCTTGCCCCGGCAGGACCTTGGGCATCGCTGCTGCTGCTGCACAGAGCCAGGAGGGCTCAAGGTTACAGACGAGGACTCGCAGGTTGTCATCTCACCCAGCAGTGCGAAAAAGCAATTAGCCATCACAGCTAAAATTAGCTCAGCCGTTCCTCTCTGCTAATGGTCAAACTCATCAAGGTTTCCCTACACCAGGGGCCTCAGCCCCTCCGCGTGGGCAGGCAGTGATGGATGAGAGCTGACGGAGCCGCTCACGTGTGCCTGCGTATGCAGGGCAGCAGGGCACCAGCCGGCACCGCAGCCCTGTCCTCTTCCAACCCTACCCCACTGCCACCTCTGCCCAGCGCCTCAGGCTTCACCCCAGTTGCCATGGGGCAGGGTGGGAGAGCTGCCAGCAATGCTCAAGACAGTTGCCATGCATTGAGGTGGATGATGGGGGACAGCGACTGATGGTGAGGGGCGGAGAGGGAGGCTTTGATATTGGAAGATCCTGGAATTCCTAGAATTGCCACCATGCCACCCCCTTTGCTGGCAGGGATGCCCAGCTGCTGGCATGCTGCAGCAGCTGGTCCCAGTGCCCACAGCCTTCCCCAGCCCACAGCGGCTGCTGACCAGAAGGTGACACTGATCCATGCAAGGAGGTGACAACCCAGAGCAGCTGGCAGCTGTCACTTATGCCAGCCCCAGGGATGGCCCCGCATGAGGCCCAAGCACCCCACACACCTCAAGTCTCCATTCCTAGGGGGCCCGAGGGCAGGGGTGTAGCCACCCCATCAGAGAGGGGAGACAAAGGGGGCCAGGGGACCAGCTGCAGCCCAGGAATGTCCCCTGCCCTCGGCCCCGTTCCCAGGGATCAGGTTTCCCAGTTCCCAGGCAACCCGAGCCAGGCATGGCTTTCCAGGCGCAGGCATTCCTGCACCCCGCGGGGCTCCGGCCAAGGGGAGGGGGCCGCCGAGGGGGCCTCCGCCTGCCCTGGGTGTGGACAGGTGGTCAGCGGCAAGCAGAGGAAAAGGGTCCGGAGGCGAAGCATCGCTGGAAGTGAGGTGTGGGATGTACCCCCCAGAGCATCACTGGGAGCAAGGTGCAGCCTGACAACTGGTACCACAGCCCCACGCAGGGGTGCCCAGGGCTGTGTCCACACAGGCAGCGTCGCCAGCACACCCAGAACGTGAGGGATGCCAAGCAGAGCCTGCGAGGCAGGGAGCTGCTGCCAGCACATTCCTGCCTGCTGGCAGGGAGAAGGGTGGCAGAAACACACCCTGAGTCTGGATCCACCTCCATGTATGGCTTTAGGGATGCAAAGGGTGGAAACCCCAAAACAGAGCAGCAGCAGCTGCAGGGATGGAGAAGGTCCCTGGCATTATCACCACATCTCCAACGTCTTTGAGTGACCCCAGCCCAGGGTCCTCTCCAGCAGCTCCACTCCACCTGCACATAAGTTTCCAGGACGTCCCCTTTGTTCCCCACACCCACCACTCTGGGCCATCCCAGCTCCACAGGGGTGCTGGATGCCCACAGATGCTTTTGAAGACCAAGACCTGGTGGCACGTACAGGAACCACAGAGAACTGTGGCCACCAGCTCCTCTGCACCACCCTGTGCCCATGCACCAGCCCCAGCACAACCACGGGGGCTTGGATTTACCTTCATTAGCATGATCACATCACCACTGACAGTAGCACATCTATTACTGGCCTGGCACTGACCATTCTTCACCCAGTGACACACTGAGCCCTCATTACCTCTCCAAGCTTGTTAGAGACAAGGGGACCTGCTGCTCACGACCCCAGCTGGGACCCAGCACCCAAAGGGTTCTGTTCCCACCCAGCTCTACACACAGTCTGCACAGAGCCTTATTCACCCCAGGCAACAGCCTCTGCTGCTGCTGCAAGATATCACTGCACCCCAAAACAGCTCGTGTACAGCCTGCAGCAAAGTGTGATGTGGCTGGAGCTCATCCCAAGACAGAAGCCAAGCACATTTGGGATCAGCTCTCAGCACAGGCTGGGGACAAGAAAACAGTTCTTTGAAATGCAAGGGTCAGTCCTAATCACACCACCCCACGAGCAGCCTCCCTCCTCCCCACTTCAATTATCAGCATTTTCTCATGTTCACGAGCAACCTGCAACCGCCTCCCTCTCTCTCTTTCCTCCTCTTCTCCAGCTCCTTCATTTGCTCCTGCTGAGCAGAAAAGCCACCACAGTCTAATTCCCACCGCTAAGGGACCAGCAGCACACAACACTGCCACTCTGGCTGGCACTGGGCTAGGAGGCACTCAGCTGCACCCAGCTTGCTTGGCTCACTGGCATGTGCCAGCAGCACTAGCTGGTTATGGGCACAAGCCCACAGCCACCCTCCTCCCTCCTGGCAGTCCTCTTTCCTGCCTGGTCTCCCCCCAAGGACCTGGCTCCCAGTACCATGGGCACAGTGGCTCTTGCCAGTGCTGCTGTGGCTCAGATTGGCACCCCAAGCCCTTGAGGATCAGCCAGGGCAGCAAGCAGAGCGATGTGGCACAGCAACACAGGCTGCCTGGGATGTGACCATATCCCCTCCTCTTACACTTATCAGGTCATCAAAATTTCATTACTGTGCCTGGTCACTAATGGCTTCCAAAAACGCATCAAAATTTAATCTTCCCTTCCTCTGTCCCCCCTGCTAAAAGCCACTTTTCTGAGCTGGAGCTTCGCACAAGGCCACCAGCAAACGTGCCAACCACACTCATGGGCAAGGGTGAGCCAGGGCAGAGGCACCTGCGTTCAGCCTTCCCTTCCTCGACAGCACCTTCCAGGGAGGTACTGGTGTGAGCCCATCACCGGCAGCACACCCCCGGGAAGGAGCAGGGGATCACCTGCCTCCTGCTCTGCCCTGCAGGACTCCACAGATGTGGACGTGCCCAAGCACCACACATGGGTGACAGAAGGTGCCAACGTCCCCTCCCACTCCTGCCTCTAATAAGCCTCTTTGGTGGAAGCTGCCCGTCTCAGGCCCCTGCCCCAAATCCCGTCTGGAACCTTAAGCCTCCCAAATCCCTCCTGGGACTGGCCACCGCCTCCTCAATCCCATTAGAGATGCTGTGCCGGTACGGTGGGCCCCAGACTGTGTTCCCCCAACCACAGGTGAGGAGAAGCTGCATCCTTGGGGATCCCTCAAACCACCAAAAAAGTGAGAAGCAGGAGGCTGACACCCCTCAGGGGCACCCACCCACCCTCCACACCCCCCTTCCCAGCACTTGACGGGCCCTTTACTGCTTTGCTTAATCAGCTGAAGGCACTTTTGCTGCAGGTGGGCTGGCAGCATTGGGCTGACCATGCCCCCTCCAACCACGATGGAGCCCCCCAGCCATGGCAGTAGCCCCAGCACAGGTCGCACTGCGACACAGCTCCTGCCCGGGCAGCTCTGACTGATTAGCCTTCCACCCAGCACCGCATTCGGCGCCGGGTAATTAGCGCCAGGCCCCTAATCAATAAGTTATTTTTTTGCCGGGGCTAATTAATAATTACACAGCACAGACGGGCTGTAATTAAACTTCCATCCCCTCTACTCCTCGGCAGTGCGGGGCCTTTGTTTTACCAACTGCAGGTATCAAAGTGTTTCAACTCGCAGCCGGGGAGCCCTGGCCAGGGAGGTCTCGCACCATCTCCTCCTCCTCCTCCTTCCCTTCTCTATCGATCCCATTTTCTTTGGCTGCCCGAATCAATAGCTCTGGCACAAAGCACTGCCAGCCCTGCAGGGATGCCCACGCCAGGCTGCCCTGTCTGCCCCCCACCGCGGCCAGGTTGAGCTGGAAGCCAAAGCTGGGCATCCCACCAGCTCGCTCACCCCGGCGCCCAGCCCACCCCAAGGGGCCGCGGTGGCATTAGCAGCCCACATTTGCCGGGCACCGCAGCCAGAGAGGTGACTCGGCGGGTATGTCACCGGTGCCATCTGCAGCAGGGGAGATGGGCACACGCCAGGCTTTGGCAACGTTCCCCTCGCCACGGGCATCCACTGCCTCACCCGTGGCTGCCACCTGCCATGCAGCACCGGGGCCGGGCACCGAGCAATGTCACACCGCCCACGAGGACGTGACACATGCCGCAAGGGAGCCAAAGCCACAAAGCGAAGCTCCCGCACCAGGAGAGAGGAGGGGGAGCCCCTTCCCCACCCCTCGAGAGCCCCACTTCTCCCACCCCGCGGCGAGACCCCGCAGCCCCCAGGGATAAAGGGAAGGAGATTGGGTCACGCCGGGAACGCGTCCCGCAGGCAGGGAACAAACAGAGCGCGGGGGACTCGCCAGCCGGAGAAACCAGCCAGGAGAAGAGAAACTCGGCAAGGGAGTGAATCAATCAAAGAGACCTTCACAGCTCCCCACACAGGGCCTGCCCGGATAATATACTGCCGCTTTAGATGTTATGTTCTGAACTTAATTACTGAGAAATTATAGCAGTGCTGGGGGAGGCTCAGGGGGAGCGGGAGGACGGCAGCACACAGAGACTTCTGGCTCCACTTGCTGCCGCAAACAAGGGCGAGAAATGTCTCGGGCAAGGACCCCCGGCACTATGCCCCACTGTGCTCCCCCCGCCGCCCCCTCCCGTTTCACAGCCCAGATCTGCTGGGTCCAAGTGATGGGGATGGAGGTGACCGTGCTCACGACGGGAGCCTCTTCTGCTGCTCCCGGTGGGGAGAACATGGGACCCCATGGACCCTACCATCTCTGAACCCCCTACCCGCACCCCGAAGGGCCAACAAACTACGTCTACATCCCTCTCGGGTAGTGGAGCAGCTGAAAAGCAGACCGTGCCACACCAGAGCCCCAGAGGCGAGATGTAGAGAGAAACTTGCCCTGCACAGCAGTTCCGCCTCACCCCAAGGGTTGGCTGGGCACACAGGGAGCCCCGGGCACCCACGGGGGCTCAGGGCGGCAGATCCCCTGCAGCCACAGCCCCCTGCCCGCTCTCACCAGCTGGCTGGAGGTCGATAGGACCGACCCTAGAGCAAAATCTGTTCTCTGGGAACTCCCCACATCCGTGCCCCAGGTCTTGGGGTGCAGTGGGGATGCCCTGGGAGGCAGTGAAATGGGTGCTTTCGCCATCCCCGGGGGACGCTCAGCCTTCCGAGAGTGGTCCAGGGCAGTTTATACCCCATGCTCAGCGCGACATCTCCTCCTCGATCGCCAGCCTGGGGGACAGTTATGGGGCAGGGTGAAGGAGACGGCAGAACCCAACCCTGCTGCTCACCCCCGCCGAGCCCTCCCGGACACGGTGCTGTGTTTGGAACCGGCAGGCTCCAGAGCTCAGCTCCGGGGGTGGGAGGTGTCTTCTTGAACACCACCGATGCTAAGCCCCCTTCTCCCACGGCAGAAGCTCCGAGGTCACCTCGGTCCCCATCATCCTGGCTGGCATAAAGCTTCCCCAACGCGGGAGGGTGGAGGGGACTCGGCTGAGGGGAGCAGCGCTGGGACCCTCTCAGCATCCAACCCTCCGTGGTCAATCCCCAGCATACAAATCGGAACTGGAGGGTATCTCCCCGGCTTCACCCCCTTACCTTGGGCACCAGCTCCCGGGAGGCCAGGCAGAGTGAGCAAAGCAAAGCAGAGCAGCCCCCAGCTCCCAAGCCGGGCCATGGCTCCGCCGAGACGTGGCTGCGGGGATGAAGGGGGCAACTTCCCCGACTTTATAAATCCGGGTGGCTGCGACGCCGTTCCCCGCTGGTCCAGACACCCGGGGGTCCTCGGGGCTCCGGCACAGGGACGCCCGCAGCAGCGCTGCTCGGGGAGGGGGCAGCGAAGACGAAGGGGTGAAAGGCTCCTCGGGAAGTGGGGGGCGGTCCGCAGGAGGCTCCCCACCATGTGCAACTTCTCCGGCGACGTGCAGAGCTGAGACCCCCAGATCCGGAGCGGGGCCGGCAGCCGAGCCCCTCCCCTAGCGCTGCGCCCCGCGTCAGGGAAGGGTAGGGGAAGCGCAGGGCTGCGAGCCCCCGGCCCCTCCTGCCCGCTCGGGCATCATGGGGCGGCTGGATCCCCGCCGCTCCCGGAGCCGAGCGCACAGCAGTCGCTGAAAAGTTTTGGGGTCCAGGGGCAAGGGGCGGCGGGCAGCCCCTCCCCGGCGCTCAGCTCCTGCCCGGGGACATCTCCACCTCGGCGGCTGCGGGAGGCTGAGGTTGGTTGTCCCCTCGTTGCTCCCCGGCGCCCGCACGGAACGGGGGAAAGTGCGGCAGCGGCAGTGGGGGGCGCGGGGG
>VWZI01019279.1:138564-153064 GCA_013396835.1 Psilopogon haemacephalus
ACCTTAATTTCAAATAATTCCAAGTAGTAAATTTTTTTTTTTTTTTTTTTTTTGAGTCCCTATAAGCTAAAATCAATATTGGCACAACTGTGCGTCATTAAAAACTAAATGAACATGACAAAGCCAAACTGCTGCCTATTAAACAAATGAGTTTTCTATCCACACAGGCACAGCAGGTTATTAAATTCTTTATTACGGGAGCCTTGCTTTTTTTTTCTTTTTTTCTTTTTTTCTTTTTTTTTTATATAAAAAGGGGGTGGGAGCACATCACACCCTGCAAGGTGTGCTGCTGTGATGGAGCTGGTGTGTGCCTGCCCTTCCCCTGACGCTGGGGACGTGCTGTACTAGGAGCAGAGAAGCAAATTTGGCAGCCCTCGGCTTTCAGAGGTGCGTGGATTGATGTGGAGCAGCCCAGCCCAGCCCAGCCTCTGTGCTTGGATTCAGAGGCTGTGCTGCAACAAGGAAAAGCCACCAGAGCGAGGGAGGCTGTGGGCTTCAGCCCGTGGAGAAAGGCTTAAGGAGGAGTCCCTGGCAAACCAGGGTTGCGCTGGATGTGGCCCCAGCCTGGTGGCAGTAACAGGGCAATGCTGTGGAGACAGAATCATAGAATCATAGAACTTTGTAAGCAGCACCAACCCACTTCAACTAGAGCCCCTTGAAATCATAGAATCATAGAATCATAGAATGGTTTAGGTTGGAAGAGACCTCAAAGATCAGCCAGTTCCAACCCCCCTATGCCATAGGCAGGGACACCTCCCACTAGATCAGGACGCTCAAGACCTCATCCAGCCTGGCCTTGGACACCCCCAGGGAGGGAGCAGCCACAACCTCCCTGGGCAACCTGTGCCAGTGTCTCATCACCCTCACTGTGAAGAACTTCCTCCTAATGTCCCGTTTGAATCTCCCCTCTGCCAGTTTGAACCCATTCCCTCTCATCCTGTCATTACAAGACCTTGTGAATAGTCCCTCCCCAGCCCTCCTGTAGGCCCCCTTCAGATACTGGAAGGTTGCTATAAGGTCTCCAGTGATGCCACAGCAGTGCAATGGTAAGACAGCAGCGGTGCGACGGCCACACAATGTCAACTCAACAGCAACCACAATGGCAATGAAACAGCAGCACAGTGACAAAATGACAGCTGTGCTCCCGCCTGGGGCAGTGGGTAACTTCCCTCTCCTTCCCTGGGAAGCCAGGAGCATGGTAGCAAGGCTGCACCTTGCCTTTTCAGTCCAAATCTGGGAAGTCCTGGGAGTTGCCCTTCCTCCTCTCCAGTGATCAGCAGGCTCAGACACTGCCTGTCGCCTTCATCTGCCATCGCCACTGCCTGGTGGCACAGGTCCTGCCGTGTTGGACACGCTGCCAGCAGCCTGCTGTCTGTCCCTGTGTCATAATTTCAGTGTCCTGATTGTGTCCAAGTTCTCACTGCACACCCAGACGTATAAATATTAATAGGTGCTGGATGAGTGCTGGGGAGGAGAAGGCTGGAAAGGGCACAGAGCGGGGGGAAGGGGCTGAGACTGCTCATCTGCAGTCCCCCTGACCTCCCACCCATGCCAAAGCCAGAAGGAGCAGTGGCTGGGGGCTGAGCTGGGAAGCCCTGGGAAAGGTCAACTTGCTCAGCCATGGAAAGGAGAGAGCTGGCAGGCAGCTGCCGGCAGAGTCTCTCCGACAAGTGCCAGCAGCTCCAAGGATGATGGGGAAGGTCTTCCCATCACCTTCCTCCAGGATAGGCTCTCCCCAGCACACACATAGCACCAGTGCAGTGCAAAAGGTGCTGGGGCCAGCACCCACTGGATGAGTCCCACAGGCTTGCTGATCTCTGAACCCATCTGCATGAGGAAGCAGCATCAGATTGTGCCAGGGGAGGTTTAGATTGGATGTGAGGGAAAAGACCTCCCTCTCAAGGGTTCTCCAACTTTAATACAGACTGCCCAGGGCAGTGTTGAAGTCCCCATCCCTGCAGACATGGAGATATACATCCAAGGCCATGTAGAATTGCTGCTGAGGGATGTGGTTTAGTGGTGACCTGGCAGTGCTGGGTTAAGGGCTGGGCTTCATGATCTTAAAGGTCTCTTCTAAGCAAAACTGCAATGATTCTGATTCCTGGTGACACATGGTGACCCACTCCTGCCCCTCCACCATGTCCTCCCTGGGGATAAGCACCGATCCTGTCTGCTCCATGCCAATGCTTTCTGGTACAGGCTCATCCTGGCTGCTGGTGGGCATGGCTGTGTGTCCTGGCTGAGCTCACATCCTGCCTTTGACAGGGCACACATCCCCCAGGACTTTCTAAAAGCAGGCACTGTGGAAGCAGAGCCACAACGTGCCTGTCCCATTCCTTGTTGGTAATGCTGCCCCTTCCCAGCACCCAGAGACCCGCTTAGGTTTGGTGGTGATGAACTCTGCCAACACACAAATTTATGTCTTCCCTCAGCAGGCAGCTCCCATGACACATGGTGATTAACACTGATGAGCTGCAATTTCCATCCCTGTGGTACATGCCACCAGCCCTGTCACTGCTCTGTGCCACCCTACTGCTCTCTGTGTTGATCCTCCAGTGCAGCAGCACCCTCACTGCTTGGCACAGGGAGCTGTGCCGTGTGGCACTGGAGCTGAGATGGATTGTCCTGCTGTGAACAGCCTGCAGCAGCCTGGCTCCCACCCATTGCATGGACAGATCTCACTTGAAGACCATCCGTGGAGCATAAAGTTCAGCTCTGCAAGGAGAGGACTTGCAGAGGTGACAGGAAAAGGAGCAGTGATTCGAAACTGGGGCAGAGTAGATTTAGGCTGGACATTAGGAGGAATTTCTGCACAACGAAAGTGGTGAAATACAGGAACAGGCTGCCCAGGCAGGTAGTTGAAGCACTCTCCCTGGAGACACTCAGGGTCAGACTCGATGTGGTTCTGAGCAACCTGATATATTTGGAGGTGTCCCTGCTGGCTGCAGGGGTGTTGGGCAAGACGACCTTTGAGAGTTACTTCCAATCTGATGCAATCTGTGACTCTGTGACTCGGGAGGGAAAGGGTGAGTGCAAGATGCATCTGTGTCCCCTGGCCTGGCTGATGCTCTGCCACGTGATGGATGGCAGAGTGGCACATGCTCTGCATCCCTTATCTGGAGCAGCTCCAGCAGGGAGCTGGGAAGAAGCCTCACATCCAGGGATGCTTGGATGTCATCCTCGCTGCAAGCAGAGGAGTCAATCACTCCCCTGTTGAGCAGAGGCAGAGCCAGCTGGGAGGGGTGGGAGCCGCCGGGGGGCGAAGTTTTATAGGGGCCTGAATCAATCAGTGGGAATCCCATAAAAAGTCGACGGGTATGGATGGGCTCCTCGGATAGGTTTTGACATCCAATTGTCTTTCCCATTTCAGTTGTCATAAAGCTCTGCACACCCATCTATAGAGCAGGAGCACACACAGCAGAGGCGCCGATGCGCAGCCACGTGTACGGCAGAGCTCGACACACGTGTACAGAGCAGCTCCAGACACACACAGGTGGCACAAGGCAGAGCCCAGGACCCAGGGATCTCTTTACCTGCCGTTACTCACAGCAAGGCATGGGCCATTCACAGGCTGCATCAGGTTGGAAGGGACCCCCACAGCAGAGCTTGACATACATGCACAGAGCGGCTCCAGACACACACAGGTGGCACAAGGCAGAGCCCAGGACCCAGGGATCTTTACCTGCTGTTACCCACAGTAATACATGGGCCATTCGCAGGCTGCATCAGGTTGGAAGGGACCCCCCCCAAAGGTCATTTTGCCCAACACCCCTTCACCCAAAGGTCATCTTACCCAACACCCCTGCAGTGTGCAGGGATGCCTCCAATGAGGCTTTGAGTGACCTGTTCTAGTGGGAGGTTTCCCTGCCTATGGGGGGGTTGGAACTGGATGAGTTTCAAGGTCACTTCCAACCTAAATCATTCTATGATTCCACGTCAGGCTGCCCAGGGACACAACAAATCTGATCTTGGATGTCTCCAGGGATGGAGCCTCAAGCACAGAAGCACAGAATGCCAGGTGGGAAGAGAGCCCCAAGGATCACAGAATATATCTGGTTTCACCCCCCCACCCCATCTCCCTATCCTGGAGCTGGGACACCACCAGGGAAAGGTGACTCTGCTGCATCACATTGCAGGATGGCTTCTGGATAAACAGCTATGGATGATTTCCCTCTGCCCATCTGGCATGCAGGAAGAGGTGTGCAGGAGTGAAACACCCATCTCTGGTGTCTTCTCTTCCTCCTTCTTCCTTGTCTTCAGCTGCAGCCTGCTTGTAAATGAGAGCTAAAGGAGATGGAAGGGCTGGGGCGAGGAAGGACTGCATGGTGCAGCGTGGTGCACCTAAAACATGTCACAACATGGCACTGGTGTGGGACTGGAGGGAACTGGCAACCACAGGATCCTCTGCACATCTTCATTGCAGCCTTCCTCCCCATTGTAGTCTATGCTGGTCCCTGAGGTTCCACACCGGACAGCTGGCACCCTTGGAATCCCATACTGGATACCTTGCAACCTTAGAATCCCCTGGCATTCCTGGGGTCCCACATGGGAGACCTGGCATCCCTATCATCCCATGATGAAAATCTATTGCCCCCAAGGCCACATATCAGAGATCTGGGATCCTGTACTGAAGATCTGGCATCCCTGGGATCCCATACTGGACACCTGACGTGCCTGGAGTCCCACACCAACTGGCATGGGTTCTCCTCAGCCAGTAACTCACGGCTGAGCCCACTGCCTTCCTTCAAAAGCCATCTCATCCCAGCTCATGGCCCTGGTGGGGAGGGCAATTTATCGCTTTCCCGGGTGCCAGATCCCCTTTGTGGATAAAGTCATTTGTGCAAACAGACGCCAGCAGCCTCTGTCGCTGCCTTATTTCACTCTCCCTGACTCGTAGCTCATCATCAGTTACGGCACTGACCAGTCACCTAAATCACCCAGCTTTGCTCTCGCTCCCTGCTCTGATTGATGCTGCGATTTGTCTCCTCTCCAAACAGCCACACGCTGGCTGCAGCTCTGCCCAGACCCCAGGGAGCGGGGGGGAGGTGGGATCGAGGGGCTCGAGAGTGGCACCTAATCCACAGAGCACTTTGGACTCCCCCCCCGCCCCCCAGAAACCCACACCCTGGAACTAATCCTGCTTGTTCCCAGCGCGCGGCGGAGAGCTCCACGTTCAGGCTCAGCAAACGTTGGCATCCGTAAGCCCCGTGGAGAATGGCCCAGCAGATTAGCCAGGGCTTGTTCACCACTGCGGCTCCACAGCTTGGCACAGGCTGTGGCACGAGTGCCCAGCGCCAGGCCCTGCCTCCCTGGCAAGCAGCTGCTTCCTTCTGGCTGCCGTCAGCGCCAAGGGCTTGGAATTGCTGAGAGCAACTGGCAGGGCTGGGGCAGCAGCACCGAGAGCTCTGCGGCCGTGACAGCTAAGGGCTGCTCTGGCATGAGGCTGTAATTAAACTCTCATCAGAGTCCTCTGATGTGCTGGGATGGGCCAGTGGCTCTCACGGCAGAGCCAGACAGGGAGGGCTGTTCTGCCCTACCAGGTTTCCATGGTGGATGCTGTTCAGCATGGTCACATCATGCTCACGTTCGCCTTCTTGGAATCACAGAATCACAGAATTATCCTGGCTGGAAGAGAGCGCTTTTTAAGATCATCAAGTCCAACAGCTAACCCAGCACTGCCAGGTTACCGCTCAACCACGTCCCTCAGCATCCCATCTACACAGGAATGAGGACTCCACCGCTACCCTGGGCAGCCTATTCCGGGGCTTAGCAACCCTTTTCTTGATGAAACGTAGAAGCAGAGGATGCCGGCATCCCTGCGGGGCTCAGGGCAGGTCTGCTCCCACACCGCAGAGAAGAGAGGGACAGAGGGATTGTGGGCTGTGCCAGACCTGAACATCGCGATTGGAGCCTTTGCCCGAGCGCTCTCGGGCTGGCAGCCAAAGGAGCTTTGAGGGACGGCAGCTCCTCGCCTCGCAGCATATGCAAGCTGAGAGCGAGCGGTCCCCAGGCAGCGCGGCGAGCAGCCGGGCGTGCGCGGAGAGCTGGCTGCTGGAGCCCTCAGCCCCTGCCAGCGCCTGCCAGCATGCTCCTGTCCCCTGCCAGGGCTTGTCGCCGCCGGCTGCGCGGTGCTGGCCATGATGTGCACCGATCCGCGCCGCTGGGCTTGGCTCCTGGCAGCCACTGCCAAGGTCATGGCATAGTCCCACGGTTCCAGGCAGGCAGCGCGGGTTACAGTACAGGATGGAGCTGGAGGTCCCCATAGCTACCACGACACCTCAAGGGAGGAATGGATCTGTTTGAGCTCCCAACTTGCTGCTGCCCAGGGAGGGGGACCAAGCAGAGACGACAAGGACGGGCAGTCAGTGTCGCTTGTCCTCTGTGCCACACAGATGGGCCCACTGGCAGACCACAAGGACACACGTTTCTGGGTGCTGGGGACGGTGGAATTGACTTAAATCAATTTTAAATGCACGTTTTCTCTGGTGGTGGCTGATCCTGACTCATGTGACATTAAGCTTCAGCATCACCCTGGCCGGTTCAGCAGTGCTGCACCACGGCTCCCAGCCAGGCAGGATGAGGCCCCACACCGCATCCAGCCGTGAGCCATTCAGCCCAGCACAAGGGGGTCTGGCAGGGCCACAAGCTCCTGCTGAGTCCATTTGCACCTCCCTAGCAGGGTGCTGCCAGCCCAGGCGAGGTGCGAATGAATCCCTTCGGCTCCCCGACACACTCCCCAGCCTTGCGCCCGCACTGCCCTCGCTGCCCACCTTCCCCCAGCCACCAGCTGCTGCAGGACCTGCACCCTTGGGTGGGGGCTCAAGCCCCATTCAGCTGCACACCCCAAAATCCCGCTGGGCACCCCGGGACGGCCTCAACGCCTGCCCGCACCAGCGCCGGGGGCTGCGCTGGCGCAGGGTCCCCAAGTGCCTCCCAGGAACAAGCTTCTGTTAAATAATTGAATTCCTCAAATCGTTCCCTTCTCCCTCCGGTTTCGGTACACATTTGTCACCGTGCCATTATGCAGACGCTTCGCTCACACTTCATTTATTCATAAGGGTGGCTGTGGCTCAGGCAGCGGCGATGACAACAGGGCTGGGCGCCGCCGCTGGCACAGGATGCAGCTGTGCTCGGCGCTTCCAGCTCTCGTGGTGGCACCGGGACGGCGCTGACACCAGGGAGATGGTGGAGGGTGGAACCTCTGTGCATCCCTTTGCTCTGCCCTGCCCTGGTGAGACCTCCCCATCTCGAGCACTGCGTTCAGTTTTGGGCTCCCCAGTTTAAGAGAAGCAGGGATCGGCTGGGGAGTATCCAGCGGAGGGCTACGAGGATGATGAGGGGAGTGGAGCACACTGCTTGGTGAGGAGAGGCTGAGGGACCTGGGGCTGCTTAGTGTGAAGAAGAGAAGACTGAGAGGGGATTTAATAAATGGTTATAAATATACGAGGGCTGGGGGTCAGGAGCAGGAGGACAGGCTCTGCTCACTTGATCCCTGCGATAGGACAAGGAGCAATGGATGGAAGCTGCAGCACAGGAGGTTCCACCTCGACACAAGGGGGAACTTCTTTACAGTAAGGGTCACAGAGCACTGGCAAAGGCTCCTCAGAGGGGTTGTGGAGTCTCCTTCTCTTCAGACTTTCCAGGCCTGTCTGGATGTGTTCCTGTGTGACCTAAGCTAGATTGTCTGGTCCTGCTCTGGCAGGGGAATTGGACTCGATGAACTTTTTGGGTCCCTTCCAACCCCTGACATCCTGTGAGCCTGTGATCCTGTGAACACATCTCCTGAGGTGACTGAGGGCATGCAGGGATCTCCTGTGCTCCTGTAAGGCAGAGAAATGCAAATGGAGGGGAGCAGAGGCAGGTAGGGCTGGTGCTCCCCCAGCTCCTTCTTGGCTATGCAAGGAGCCCTCCCACTCCAACCATTTTGCCATGAGACAGCAGCAAATCTCTGAGCAAAGCCCCGGGACTGAGCAGGAGTGTCTGTGGCTGGCAGGCGCCAGCATGGCACACAGGCTGTGCCCGGCAGAGATCATTCCTCCTACAAACCTCTCAGCAAACCCAGCCCCTGTGCCTTGCCACCATCCCACCCAGATACGCTGCCCTGGCGGCACCAGGGTCATAGATGCAGCAACAAAGGCAAGTCCAGCTGCAACAGAGGTTTGCAGCACTGAAAAACTGCTGAGATGGGATGGATGCAACACTGGGCACGGTGCCACCTTTCCCTTGTGATGGACTCCAGCTGGGTGGTGTCCTCAGGCACAGAGCAGGGACAGGAAGCAACTCCTCCAGCAGCTTTTGCTCCAGGATGCTGGCGCCACGGTGGTCCCCAGCCCAAGGGAGTCACTGGAGCCCCACGGTGGGATCCCATGGCAGGATTCTGGGGTGCTGTCAGGGTGGCAGTGGGAGGGATGGAGCCTGAGCCCGAGCCCAAGCTGGCGGCTGTGCCGGCGGATGCTGAGCCGACACATTGCTCCAGAGGCATGTGCTGGAGCCAGGAGAGGGGCTGCAGCCAGCCGGCCAGCTCCTGCCTCAGCGTGCTGGCCCAGAGCCGGCGCCTGGCTCTGCTTCCACACTGGTGGCCAAGTTAACCCCCTGTACATGGAGAGAGGCTGCAAAGACATCAGCAGCCCTGGGGAGCTGCTCAGGGACATGGGTGCATGGTCTGGTGACACCCCTGCCAGTAAGCCCTGCAGCGCCTGAGTGGCACAGTCAGGACACCTTCTCTCCTTAGGGCACCCAGTTCAGCACAGGCACAGGCTGTGGGAGTCCCAGGACCCCCCTTGGGGGTTGTCATCCCCCAACCCCTCCCCATTTGCACTGACCCCACCGGAGCAGCCAGCAGCCTAAATTTCCCCAATTCCCTTTCCAGTGCCCAGCCTGGCGGTGAAATAAAATCCTGCCCTGTCTCCATCGAGGGACACGAGGAGATTCCAACGGCATTGCAACTGCCGACCAGACCCACCCAAGCCCTGCCGCACCAGGAGCCATCACTCAGCGGTGCCCAGGCTGTGCCAGCACGGGCCAGGCTTGTGGCAGCAAAGCCCTGGGCACGGAGGGCGGCTGACAAGTGAATCGTGGCTCCAGCGGGGAAGGAGCAGACGGGAGGGAAATAAAAGCAAATGACATCAGTGCTGGCATGGGAGCCCACCCCAGCGAGCTATTTCGGGAAGGGCCGGGCTGGCTGCGTGGTTAAGCGCTTGCAGATGTTGCTTTGTGCATCTCACGGGGCTCCTTCCGCCGGCGCTGCCGGGCAGGGATGCTGCCAGCACCGGGGATGTGTCAGCAGGGCGCCGCGGGGCTCCTTCCTCCACCCCACGCTGCTGGCTCCCATGCGAGGGGAACCCCGGGAGGTGTTGAGATCCAGCCCTTGTGCCGGGGTGAGGAAAGGGGATCCCCAGTGCAGCCCTGCTGCCACCGTGTCCTTCTGCCGCATGTGCCCCAGCAGCTCAGGGACTTGGCGGTAGGATGCCGAGCGTCCAGCTGGTGACCAGGACGTGGTGGCATCTCAAGGTGACTGACAAGGGCAAGGAAACAGAAACCTGGCAGTTGCCATGGTTACTGCCTAGCATTCACCAGCGCTGCCTCCAAGCACATGTAACGCCTGTGTTTTATCACCTGATGGGTTGTAGGAGGAAAGAAAGGGCTGGGGTGGCTCCCAGCTCCCTCAGCCGAGAGGTCAGTTGGTGCTGGGGAGTCTGAGGCACGACCCTGCCCTGCTGTCTCCATAGTCAGCACTAATGGAAGTTGAGATACTCCTAGCTGAATGTTTGGGCACTAATCCCACCCTCCTTCCTTAGAAGGCAATTAGGGTACTCCAGATCTGCATGGTGAACGTATCCCATGGGACACAATTCCCAAGCTGTGAGACATTCAGCCCAGTCAGAGCTCAACCTGGACCATGCTGGGCGAGGCTTTGATACACATCACCCCCAAATGCCACTGCTGCTCTGCTGTCTCAGGAGGATCTGAGACCCCAGCAGAGATCTGGACAATTCCCAAACTGTGAGACAACGAACCCAGTGAGAGCTCAACCTGGAGCATGCTGGTGGGGAGGCTTTGATACACATCACCCCCAAATGCCACTGCTGCTCATCTTTTTCAGGAAGATCTGAGACCAGGGCAGAGATCTGGACTCAAATCTGGCTGCCAAGCTCCAAGCATGGCTCAGATCTGGGAATCTCATTCCAGGTCTCCATCAGCCTCGGCGTTACCCTTAAACCAAAAGCAAAAGCAGCTCAGCGTGGAACAAAGTCAAATGAAAGACGTGGCAGATGTTTCTTCTCTTCCAGCTCCCAGTTCACTACCTGGGGCATGATGCTGGCGGGTCCCCATCCTCAGTGCTGCCGGTGTCACCCAGTGGCACAGGATGACAGGCAACCTTGGTGGCAGGTGGCATTTGCCAGCTGCCCCCCGGCCACTGCGGGGAAATCAGCATCTCCGCCGCAACAGGCAGGAATAGCCTCTTGGTTAGCTGCTGCCAGATGTTCCTCTGCAAAATAATTTGATGGAAAAACAGGGAAGGGAGTTTGAGTTTTGCCAGCAACATCTTGCTTTAATAAAAACCCAGGAAATCCGTGCTGGAGGAAGGGGAAGACGTGCCCAGTTTATCCCTGTCCTGTGCAGAAATGTTCTCCATTCGGGGAGAGCCTGAGATGCTGAGCTGCACAGCTCACCCCGTGGGGTGATTGTAAGAAACCCCACTCCCAGGATTCACAGCCCAGCCCAGCCCCAAGGACTGTCCCAGCACCCCAAGAAGCCCAAGGGTGTTTGGGCAGGCACTGCATGAACTGGGAATGCTCCACGGTCCTTGGCCGCACAGGGGTTTGAGACTGACCTGCGCCACATCTGACACCCAAGATTTATAGCCCAGCTGTGCAGCCAAGTCCCTTTGCAGCCTGCAGGAAGGAGCCAAAGACAACACAGTCCCTGTCTGACCCACCACTGTTTCCTCAGGGCCCTGGCTTCTGGCCCCACCATCTCAGTGTGGGTAGTGTGGGTGCCCCTGCCATGGATAGCAAGCAGGAGGAAGAGCCATGCCCACGGGGACCCAGACCTCCATCCTCCGCCAGCCCCAAAACACCTCCAGGCACCCCAGAGAAAGCAGAAAGCCCTAAAATCAGGCCAAGGTGAGGAGTTCATCCACAGGCCTTGGCATTCACAGCAGCTTTCCTGCTCTGCAGAGGTGGCTGCCAGTGGGCTGCAGAGACACGATGGGGAGAGGAGGAATGCTTAATGAAGGTGAGTGGCTCCAGCCACAGGACCATGAGAATGCTCTACAGCCTCATTCCCTTCCACATTCCCTTCCCCATCTGCTTCGGCATCCCCATACTCTTGCCTACCACCATCCCATCCCCATCCTCATCTCTTCTACATCCCCATGTCCTCCCCATCCCCATCTTTTCTACATCCCCATGTCCTCCCCATCCCCATCATTTCTACATCCCCATGTCCTCCCCATCCTCATCTCTTCTCCATCCCCATATCCTCCCCATCCCCATGTCCTCCCCATCTCCATCTCTTCTCCATCCCCATATCCTCCCCATCCCCATCTCTTCTCCATCCCCATATCCTCCCCATCCCCATGTCCTCACCATCCCCATCAATCATCCCCACTATAGTCCAGCCTTGCTCGCATCTCATTCCCACCCTCAAGCAGCAGCAAACAGGGACTGGGCTGTCACTCTGGAGCAAGAGCAGGGCCAAGACCAAAAGGCATTGTGATCCCCAAGGAGAAAAAAAAAAAAAAAATCCCCTGAGAGATGAGGGAGAAGGAGAAGAAAAGGGAACTAGCAGGGGAAAAAAAAAGTTCAATCAGCTTTGTAAAGGGCACAATTTACAAAATCCATCACATATTTTACTAGGCTGGGATTTACGGATTAGCCTGTAATACTTAGGTGGCTTTTTGTAATAAAACCCTGAGCTGCAGCAGCCTTGGGAAAGCGAGAAGGTGGAAGAAGTCTCCTCTGCATCCAGCATTCATTTTTCCCAGCATTTCCTCCTTTTTATTTTAATTTTTTTTTTTTTTTTCATCTAGCCCCTTAATCTGGGCTTTATCTGCCTATGGAGAAGGACTGAGCTCTTTATTGGATTTTTTTGTCAAGAATAAAACATTTAGTTTGGGATATCGTTGGAAGCAGTTTCTGTGATGTTACAGCAAAGCAGCAGGGATCAGGTCCTGCCCTGTAGCCTGCTCAACAGGCAGCAGAAAAAGCACCCCGCAGGTCGCTGCTGCAGGAGGGCAGGCACAGTGGGTATGGCACAGGCGTGGTGAAGCTATGGTGAGTATGGCACAGGGACAGATACAGCAGGTATGGTATGGGTGTGGTGAGTGCAGTGGGTATGGTGCAAGTATGACATGGGTATGGTGGGCACAGTGCAGATACAGTGTGCAGTGAGTCTGGTGTAGCTATGGCTCAGGCACAGCAGGTACTCACAATGGTCACTGTAGTGGTTTGTACCATTACAGTCACCCAGTGCCATCAGGCACCTGTACTGACCTTCCCCATGTCACCCACACCGTGCTGTAGCCAGCCCCCAGTGCCCTGGATGGTTTGAAATCCACCCAAAGGAGGATGCAGGTGGGCAGGCTGCTGCACCAGGGCACCAGCTGAGTTAAGTCTGCCTCCACACCCTGCCAGGATCAACCTTGCTGATAGGATAGGATAGGATGATAGGATAGGATAGGATAGGACAGGACCTATGGCTGTCCTACTCTGGCCCCATGGGCATCACTGGGACAACCCTAATTGATGAATGGGCAAAACCCACAAAGAAGTGCCAGAGGGGAGGACATTGGCACAAGGTGACAGAGTGGGAATGTCCCTGCTGGGACAAGGCAAGGGGAAGGCAAGCAGAGGCACAGTTCCCTTTCAGGCAGGATTATAAACCCCAGCACTCAATTTGCTCTTAATCGTCTTAGCCCAGACCTCATTAGGGCAGCAAACTTCAGGGGCTGGGAGCGTGCCCTGTCCTTTCTTGCTCGGGCTTAGCTTTGTGGGGATGAGGGTCCCTGCACCTCCTCCTCACCACAGTGCCACCATGATGCCCCTGCACCAGCCTGGCCCAGGCATCCACCCGCAGCACTGCGGCAGGGTGGGTGGGCAGAGCCTTTGAAGAGCTGGAGATGAGTGGGTGTGCGGGTGTGTGCCAGAGCGAGTTATGAAGTCTCCTAATTAGCAAAATCCTTTGGGGAATGAAAATCCCTCAGCTGTCAGGTCTGTGTGGGAACATAAACAGGCTGAGCCAAGGACCTTGGGGACAGGGTGAGACCAGCTGCCAGTGCTCCCTTTCCCTTCCTTATCTTCGTTCCCAAACCCAGCCTCATCCCCATCCCTACCCCCATTCCCATGCCATTCTAACCCATCTCCATCCTCATCCCCATTCCTATCCCAAATCCCATCCTCATCCCATCCCATCCTGTACCCATCTCCATCCCCTCTGCACCTCCACCTCCATGTCCGTCTCCATCGTCTCCATCTCCATTATCTCCATCCCTGCACACCCTAGCAGCATGGACTCTACTGCCAGCACCAGTAGAGCCACCCATGTCCCTGCCCCTGTCCCTATCCCATCAGTGGTGCAGGCAGAGGTGCACAGCCCCATCCCTGCCTTCAGGGAGGAGTCCCAGCAGCTCACTGGCATCACATCAGGGAAAAGACAACGCTGCAGGACAGAGTCTCAGGGGTGCCTCTGCCTAGGAACACCTAGGCATGGGAGTGAAGATATGCCCCATCCTTTCCAGGGTGACAAGAACCTGCTTGAGGGTATGGAGGAGCCCTGGGGAGCATGGTGAGTTATCGCTGCAGGAAATCAAACAGCTAATAAACTGCCAGGCAGAAGCCAGGAAGGTTAAAACTCCATCCATAAAGGTAGGAGATGATTTATAAAGTGCCAGCCAACTCCTCTTCCCTGCCATGGGGCTCCCATGCTATAAGCTGCCTAGGGAGGGATACTCAGGACTGGTGCCTGCCTCTGCCAGAGCTTGCTAGGGCATGGGGATTGCATTCTTGCCCTGGGCTGGCAGTTCTGTGGGGTGGAGGAGAGGAAAAGTCCCACAATGCAGCCACCATTCCAGCCTATCTCATTCATCCCAAACCATCCCATCCACCATCCCACACAATCCTGTCCTATACCATTGCCTCCCCTTCATCCTATCCTATCCTATCCTATCCTATCCTATCCTATCCTATCCTATCCTATCCTATCCTATCCTATCCCATTCCCTCCCATTCATCCCTATCCTATCCTATCCTATCCTATCCTATCCTATCCTATCCTATCCTATCCTATCCTATCCTATCCTATCCTATCCTATCCTTCCTATCCTATCTATCCCATTCCCTCCCATTCATCTCATCCTATCCTATCCTACCCTGCCCCTTCTTATCCCACCCCACCCTATCTCATCCCATGCCATCATCAATCCTACATCTCCCAGAGCTGGAGAAGCACCTTGGGCAGCCCTTGGTGGTCAAATGGGAGCTGCAGTGGGCCAGAGCAG
>VWZI01019279.1:153088-167232 GCA_013396835.1 Psilopogon haemacephalus
GCCCGTGGGGCTGGGGGTCCCCCCCCCTGCGGAGCCAATACAGGCAGCCCTGGAGTTGGCAGCTTTGCTCCCACTCTTTCTCCTCCTGCCATGCCAAGGCCAGCAGTGGGTCCCCACCAGGCTTGCACCAACACACAGCTACTGAGAGGGAGATGCAAGGCAGCAAGAGGAGCAGGAGAGCCCATAAGTCACCAGCACCCTGAGACAGCCATAAATAATGTGGGGTAGGGGGGGGTGGGGGAGTTTTCTCCCCAGTTAATTAATATGTANATTTATTATTTCTCCCATAATTACCTTATTGTGAGCGTTTGTTAGGAAGCACTCTGGGAACCCCAGCCCCGCGCAGGGCTCCCAGGTGGGAGCTGCCTTTGAAAGGCTGCCGAAGAGTTTTCCGCTCTGAAAAGTGGGTCAGGATCCGACCCCAGGCCTCTGTGCTGCGGTGCTGAGCGTGGCCCCGTGCTGGTTTCAGCTCAAAAGAGTGCTGCACATTCCAGCAGAGGTGGGCAGGGGCTGGAAATGCTGCTCCTGCCCACCTGGTTCAGGCACCTGCCTGCCTGGGCAGCAGAGGGCATGGGTAGCTGGGTGGGGGTGATCTGCCACCCTAGTGCATGCCATGTTGTGCAGGAATGGGGATGGGAATGGAAACAGGTGTGGAATGGGATACAATGGGATGGGGATGGGATAGAATGGGATGAGGGTGAGGGTGGGGAAGGGAATGGGGATGAAATGGGGATAGAGAGAGGTGTGAGATGGAATAGGGTGGGATGGGGAGGAGGGTGAGATGAAATGGGGTGAAAGTGAGGACTGGAAAGGGAATGGGGATGAGATGAGGATGAAGATAGGTGGGGGATGGAATGCAGATAGGGATAGGCATGGGATGGCCACGGAGATGAGAAAGGGCTGGGGACAGGATAGGATGGAGATGGGGATAGGGTGAAGATGGAGACAGGTGTGGGATGAAGATGGGCTGAGGATGTGGATGGAGAATGGAATGGTCATGAGCATGGGGAAGGGAATGGGGATGAGGATGGGATAGGGACAGAGTTTGGAATAGGATGGGGATTAAAATAGACGTGGGATGGGGATGGAATGGGATGGGATGAGAATGGGGATGGAAATGGGGCTGGGGATGGGATGGGAATGGGGCTGAGCGGCTGCGGTGCGAGCTGTGAAAGCGGATATTAAAGGCTTTATTACAGGGTGACGCTTGCTAATTACAGAGCTCCTTTCAGGGAGCCGGCAGTGGATGAGCTCGGGCGACAGCACCCAATTATTGCAGCTCAGCGGGGGGAAAAGGGAAAGAAAGGAAGAAAAGAAAGCGCAATTATCGGGCCCTAGTCTGTGGCACGGCACACGGCTGCAATTTCCAAGCAGGCTGCCTTCTCCCGGCCCCGCTCTCGTTCCCCGTACCAACGCCTGACAGCTCACATTTATTTTAAAATGGGCAGTTGCCTGTCTCTGCCTCCTGTCCTTCATCCCTGGCCTGCTGGGAGAGGCTCCCACTGATGCCAGGGCAGATCCTGCATCCCTCCAACCCTCAGCAACCAGCTCAGCTCCAGCCCTCGGTGGGTACGGAAATGCCACCCGGCTGACCCCGCTGGCAGACTGTGATGCTTTGTGTTTCCCCCTCCCATCTCACTCGCTTCCACCTTTTCCTCCCAGAGCTGCTCCCGGCTCCGAAATCGCAGCCTTGTATATTAAAAAAGGTCAGATTTCAGCTCTGGTGAAGTAGCAGGAACCAGAGCAGCGTGAACGGCCCCAACCGCTCCTTTCTTGGGGGGGGGCAGACCGGGACGGGGGGGGTGGTCCTGGTGCTGAGACCTGCTCCCCTCTGCTGCAGCGGGCTGGGGGTGGATGCTGTCGCTCGAGTCTGTTCCACATTCCCCACTCAGTAATTGACAATTAAGTTTAATTACACCTTTGAGAAATAATAGCCTGCGTTCTTTTTAATGGGCCTGTCTGGTTGGGGCGGGCTCTCTCCTGCGCCTTCTGCTCGCTAAAGTGGATCCACGAGGTGACATTGATGGCGTGGTGACACCGTTTGCCAGGCTGAGGTGCCAGGCGCTGCCAGCATCACCACACGCCCCACACCCCCCCAGTGCCACGTTTGCAGCGGGGTGGAAGGGGAAGCAGCTTTCTCTGCGACCTCAGGACCAGGCAGCGGCGGGGGGGATGTTCTCCACCACCGCCAGCAGCGAGCCAACATGAGGCACGTCCCAAGCCCATCGCCCGGGGGATGGGGGCAGCGGGGTCCCGAGGATGCTGTGCCACAGGCTTCGTTCCAGTTTCGTGCTGGGGGATGCTTTTCAGAAAGCCGAAGATTCCCCCCAGAATGGCTTTAATTATTTAGCTCTGCAGAAAAGACAGGGCACGAAAGCCACCCCGCTGGCTTCTGCTGTTCCTAGCTCTGATCTTTTTGCCTTTTTTTTTTTCCTTCCCCCTTTCCCCCCACCCCCTTTTTTTTNATATCCTCACTGCCTCCTTTCACTGCCCTGGTTGCTATCTGCCTGCTGCCTTCTTTTTTTTTTTTTCCCCTTTTAATTTTCTTTGAAACAATATCGCCGAGATCTGCCATTCGCTGCTGCCTGATTTATAAATCCTTCAGAGGCAATCACCGGCAGCTCTCAAGGTTCTCTCTGCAATTAGGGAGGGTGTTTTTTGAGAGCGAGCGAGCGAGCTGGCAGGTGCTCGGCGGGAGCCGAGGCGGCCGCGGGCACACAGATCCCAGCGCTGCGTCGCTTGGGCTAAGGAGGGAGCTCAGCATCTCCCTCAGCCCGGCAGCCTCCACCTTCCCCGACCCCCCCCTGACTCGCCTCCCTCCCTTTCTCTAATTAAAGATAATCACCTGCAATTACCTAATTAGTTATCTGATTTTTGCCCTCTGATCCCGCACGTTTCAGGCTCCCTTGAGGTGCCGCTCGCTCGGTGCCTTCAGCCCGCGCAGGCTCCTGCATCCGCACCAGGGCATGGCAAGGGGTGAGGAGCTGAGGGTCACACAACGCCCAGGTGTCCCCAGGCAGGGGAGAGGATGGGTGAACGACCCCCTCAAGACTCCTTTGCACCCTGCAAGCACCCAACACTGGTGCCAGTCCAGGGCAGATGTGCCATTGTGGGGCAGCATCCAGGACCCCACGTAGCTGCCCAGCACCAGGCGCCCTCTGTCACCCTCCAATGGGATGCAGCAGCACTTGCCAGGGCTGGACTGGGGCTGTGGCTGCACCTAGGATCAGCAGAAAGGAAGGACACTCTGCTAGGGCCCAGAGTGATGCTCAGAGGATGCAGGGAGAGCCTGGCCACAAGCAGGTGGGAAGGACAGAAAGGAGCTCAGGAAGGCAGCGGGGACACACGGACACCCCAGAGTGCAGGGGCTCACCCTTAGGGTCCCCAGAGCCATTGTGCAAATGTGCTGGCACAAGGTGACATTGCTGAGGTGTCCTCAGCATGCAAGTGTTTCTGCTGGAGAGAGCTGCTCCCCGGGCAGGGACCATGGCATTTGGCATGGCACCATGGCTCTGCTCCAAGGGACAGGCACAGAGCTGGCAGGGCCACTGCCACCAACTGGGAACAGGGACAGCCCAGGCTGTTGGACACATCATGCAACCACAGAAGAGAAATTAGGCCAAAGCAGGACCCGTCCCTCTCTCTCTCTCCCTCCCAGTGATCACCACCCTCATTAAAAAACAACTAATTATTATTCTGGCTCATTAGCAATTATAAATCTCCAGCTCCGGTACTTCATTAAAAAAAATGACAAGTTAGCACTTAATTATGCTCCCCAGCAGCCCAGGGTTAACCCTCCCCAACCTGCCACCCACCAGTGCCCACCAGCACCCATACCAGTGCCACAACCCTCACCAGGACCTGTGCTAGTACCAGTGCCCAAGCCAGCATCTGCACCAGTGTCAGCACCCACACCAGCACCCATACCAGTGTGAGCACCCACACCAGTGCCAGTGCCTGCACCAGCACTCACATCAGTGCCCACCAGTGTCAGCAGCACTGGTATCAGCACTCTAACCAGTGCCAATATCTGCACCAGCACTCACATCAGTGCCCACCAGTGTCAGCAGCATTGATATCAGCACCCATGCCATTGCCAGCACCCACACTAGTGCCAGTGCCAACATCCACACCAGTGCCAGCACTGGAAGTAGCACAACAGTGCCAGCACCAGTGTCAGCCAGTTCCTGGGGCAAGAAGGGACTTCAGGCACTCAGGAGAGGGCCACTGAGCCTGGGCATCTCCCCAGATGCTCACCCTGTGGCATCTGGGTTGCCCTGGGCTTTCTGAGCCTCCTCCCACAGCACAAGGCTGTGCTCAGCCTGGGCAGACAGGAGCTGAGGTGAGGCAAGAAACCAACCTATGCACCAAGAACCCATCAGTGAAAACAACCCTGCCCAGAGGGCAAAGCTGGCACTGGACCTTGTGTCCCCAAGGAAAGACAGCTCTGTGTCACCCCCTCCACAGCCAGCAATGCCACAGGTCCTGGGGCAGAGGTTTCACAACATCACAGAATATGGTCAAAGATCATGAGGTCCAACCTTGGCCACTAAACTACGTCCACACATTGATTGAACACCTCCAAGCACAGTGACTCCACCACCTCCCCGGGTGACCTGTTCCAACACCCAACCACCCTGGCAGGAAAGAAATTTCTCCTAGTAGCCAGATGAATTTTTAATTTTTTCCTAATATTTTCCGGGCAGCAAAGCCGAGGTTTGATGCAAAAGCAAAAGCAAAAGCAGAGCAGCTTGAGGGTGGGCAGCTGCTGACATCCCTGGCACAGAGAGCCCACAGCAAGCACCTTCCCCCCCTACCCGACGGATAATTGGGCACTAAATCCCTCCGGAGGAGAAACGGTGGGGGGAAAAAAAAAAAATTACAGCTGTGGAACTAGCTCTCCAAAATTATATCACCTTCTCTGACAGGATAATTGCTCCTTTTCCCCGAGATTTAATACGGATCTCACATCCTTAAACACTTGTGTGTTATTTTAAGGGTTCCCGATGTGGGGTTTGTTTTTTTTTTTTTTTTTCCTTTCCCCTCCTCTCCCAGCTGGCTCAGGATCTGGTGGCAGAAGCAAGTGGCGCGTTTTAGGCTGGGAGGTGGTGACACTGGCACCACAGGTCGGTCCTGGAGAAGGGTGGTGGAGGGATGCACCTGCCGGCAGTGCCCAGAGGAGCAGCAGAGAGTGGAGGGGGAACGACCCCGGTCTGCGTGTCACCGATGTCTGCGAGGCTCCCGGCGCTGTGGCACCGGCGCCGTGCGGTGTTCTCCGTGCACTCTAATGGCTACATCAATATTATCTCGCCTGCGGGTTGCCCTCTGACAGTTATATTAATGACACGGAGCAGAGCCCGAGCAGCGCCAGGGAACGACGTGCACAGAGCCCAGGGGCTGGCGCGGGCTGGGGGCTCACTTGGAGCAGGCAGAACCCACCCTCCCGGGAACCAGAGAGTTATTTGAGGGAGAAGGGGGGGTCAAAGCTCTTGGCTGGACTCCAGGGACTTGAGGATTTTCAGTCCCACTGCTACCACGAGTCAGAAACCCCTGCCTGAGATGGATGCCAACATTTTGAGGTGCCCGGTGCAGAGCTTCCCGGGGTCTGTGCCAGAGCCAGGTGCCCGTTCCCAAATGTTTGCACCCAGGAAGCTTCGCCCCCTCCTCCCACCCCAAACTGTATTTTTTGTGCAGGCTTTGATCCTACAGACCTATCGCAGCAAGTGATAAATGAGCCTGCAGCCAGCAGGGCCCAGCCGAGCCTGCCCCACGCACGGCCAAGCCCCATCCATCACCACCTGACCCCACTGTCCCCACCGCCGCCTGCCACCTGCGTGCCCTGCCTGGGGACAGTGGCCCTTGCACCTTGCCACCCCCAGGGATGCTCTGCCACGGGGATGGAAGAGACCCCCCCCAGCATCACCAGCACTCCCAGTTCATTAGGTTTCCCATGCCTGAGCCCCACAGCAGCAGGGAAAGCTGCAACCCTCGAACCCCCACGGCTGCCCCAGCATCAATTTGGCAGCAGCTGGCAGCCGGCACAGAGGAGCAGCTGGGGAGTGAGCCGGGGAAGGGGGTTCCAGCAATCACCACCATCCTGCTGCCCCACACCTGCCTCGTGATGCCACCAGCCCAAGCCACTAGTGTGGGTGCTGCCAATGGCATGGGTGCTGGCACTGACAGAGGTGCCAGCACTGCTTAGGGTGCTGATATCAGTGCTGCTGACACTGGCGGGCACTGGTGTGAGTGCTGGTGCACTTGGAATGGGCGATGAGAACCCCCCCATGTCACCCCCCACTCTGCACCCTCTTCTGCCTCACTTCCCCCCCACACACACACACAACGAGCCCACGCCAAGCTCTCCAGGCCAAGGAAAAGTGGCCCCTGCCCTTGCATGCATTGCCTTGAAAATAAACCACCATTAAAGCATTTTGGGATCGCAGTCAAGTGAGACGGAGTTGTTTAGGAGCCAGGGAGCATGAAAAGATGGCTCAGCACGAGGCTTTGTGTCGCTCAAGCCCCATTCAGGAGCACTAACCCAGAGTGTTTGGGGAGCTGCTGCCTGCTGACTCCTCCACCCCGTTCACCACTGCCTCCAGGATGTGGTCACAGCGTGGGGCCCGACACCCCCCTGGATGAGGTTGGCTTTGCCAAGCTGCACCGAGCCACAGCGTGGCACCGGCCAAGGATGGGGCTGCGGGGACTTGCCACAGCCTCATCCTTGGGAGGCAGCTGGGGCAGAGCTGCCAGTCTGTAAATATATTATTTATTCTTTCTATTACCCTCCTCCATTATTCATTGTTTAATTCGCCGCTATTCTATTATTAACTCTCCCAGGCGCTTTGGCAATGCTCTGACATGAAAGAGGCACCGCGAAGATGAGCTCCTGTGTTGCTTCTGCTGGGCTGGAGGCAAGTGTAGGGCTCCTGTCACCGCCCCGTTGGTGGCCATGGGGCTGGCTGGGTCTGACCATTGAGCCCACAGCCTGAGCCCTCTGCCTGTGTGCCACGCTGGAAACTGGGGCAACCTGTTTGCCAAAGCTTTTGTGGACAGGATTTGGTCCTGCAGATGGCTTGGGGTTGTTTTGCTGAATGGAAGTACAGGCTGGTGTGTAGTGCTGCTGCTGCCTTTGATCCATGGGGACTTGCTCCTGGTCCCTTCCTTTTGGAGGCTTTTGAGGGGTTTTGCTTCAGTTGAGGTCAGTGGAGCTGGTCGTGGCCAAGTCCCTTCCCTTCCCCTCCTCTCCTCTATTAGAGCTGAAAAGCAAAGGCACAGCCATAAATCTGTGGGGAAATCTGTAAAAAGAGCCTTCCTTTCCTTAAAAATCAGGCTCTGGCAGAAAAATGGACCAAGTTTAGCTATGTGGGCTTCTGTTGGCTCCTGAGGTGACAGGCCCAGGCAGCACTGTGGGACAAGGGTGCCTGTCACCAGTGGTCTCCTCACTGTCCCAGCAAGTTTGGCAATGTTGGGCTAATAGTTGGACTTGGTGATCTTAGAGGTCTCTTCCAATCAAAACAATTCAATGGTTCCATGATTCTATGATTAAACTACATGAGGGCAGTTAGAGGGATCTGTGTCTGGTACATAGAATCATAGAATCATAGAATCAGTCAGGGTTAGAAAGGACCAAAAGGATCATCCAGTCCCAACCCCCCTGCCATGCCCAGGGACACCCTACCCTAGATCAGGCTGCCCACAGCCTCTGCCAGCCTGGCTGCAAACACCTCCAGGGATGTGGCCCCAACCACCCCCCTGGGCAACCCATTCCAGGCTCTCACCACTCTCACGTTAAACAACTTCCTCCTCACATCCAGTCTGAATCTCCCCACCTCCAGCTTTGCTCCATTCCCCCTACTCCTGTCACTACCTGATAGCCTAAAAAGTCCCTCCTCAGCGTTTTTGTAGGCCCCCTTCAGATCCTGGAAGGCCACGAGAAGGTCACCTGGGAGCCTCCTCTTCTCCAAACTGCACAGCCCCAACTCTTTCAGGCTGTCCTGATAGGAGAGCTGCTCCAGCCCTCTGAGCATCCTCATGGCCCTTTGAGACAAGCAGAGGTTGCTCGATGGTGTTGAGCAGGGCACAGGACCAGCTTCATGGCTTTCCTGCTCGGATCACAGAGTCATAGAAGCATAGAATTGTTTCCACTGGGAAAAGTCCTCTAAGATCAAGTCCACCCAATAACCTGAGACCACCATGGCCATTAAACCGTGTCCCCAAAGTGCCGTGACCTCACGTTTCTTGAACACCTCCAGGGATGGTGACTCCACCACCTCCCTGGGCAACCTATTCCAACGCCTGATCACTCTTCCAATAAAGACTTTTTGTTCGTGCAGCAGAGACTTCGCTGAAGGGTCCAAGCCACCGTGGGAACTGCAGAACACACCTTCGCTGGAAGTCTCTTTTGCTGGTGAGTTTTTGCAGGCTTCCAGTGTGCTCTGCCGCTGCCGAGGAGCTGAGGGAGCAGGCTGGGCTGCTCAGCAAAGAGCCGCGGCGTAATAGATGGGGCACCCAGGGAAACAAACACTTACAAATGGCTCTGGCATTTACCTAAATGTCACGCCGGCTGCTCAGCAAGCAGACGGGTCCCTGGCTCTGCTGAGCTGGCAGAGGAGCTGAGCCGAGTTTTGGGGTGGTGGGAGGTGCTGCTCAGACCCCCCCTACCCCGAGGCTGCAAGGATCCTTCACCTGTCCCGGAGACCTCAGTTCCAGCAGCTTCTTTGCATCTTGCAGCAGCAGAACCCTCTTGGCAGCCTGTGTCCTTTAGGCGGTGCACCGGGAAGGCAAACCAGACAGATCCATCCCAAATCTCCTCGTCCATCACGCTCATTCCTCTTCCCTACTCCACCTGGTGAGGGGGTTGCAAATTAGCTGGCTTGAGAGTCCTCATTTATTCTGATTTATGCCAATGTGACACGTCCAGTCATTTAGGGGACAGACGATGGCCATGTTTCTCCACGGGGTGTCCAGGTGTCACCCCAAGCCGCAGCCTCCTCCTGTCCAGGCACAATGGAGGGGCTGGGTGACAGCGAGAGGTGCTCAGCCAGCCCTGCAGACAGAGCTCCTCTCAAACCGGCTCCATTCGGGGCTGCGTCCTGCCCTGGTGCCACTGCAGGAGTAAGCTCCTGGGGCAGTGGACTGGGGACCACAGCATCTGCAGCATCACGGCACAGGGGTCCCACGGATAGGATCCCACCTCTCTTCTCTCCCTCCCTCCCTCCCTCCCAGCCAGCCAGAGACCTTCGCAAAGCCTCAGCTCCCGACCCTGTCCGCACCACAGGCTCCTGACAACTCGCCCCGGCTTGACCCCCCGGGGCAGCTGCTCGCACGCAGCTCCGGCCGCCGCCGCAGGTCCCCGCATCGCCGCTGACAGCCTCATCAATCTTCCGACGTGGCAACTCGCCGTTGACTTTACCTTGGGTGCAGAGCGTGGCCCTGCCAATAAATCTCACCTCCCGCTGCCGTTCTGGATGTGCCGGAGCCACAGGCAGGCTCCCGCTCCGGGCCGGGCTGCGGCTGCCTTCCGAAGGGAGATTTGGGATGCTGGGGGAGCAGCGAGCATCCTCCCGCAGCGATGGGGCCGAGTGTTTCCCACCGCTGCCCGCCGGCCCCGGGAGGATGTCTGCTTCAAATTGCTCTGGTTAAATTATGCATGAGCTTTTTAAAGAGCCGTTTAAGCTTGGAGCAAGATGGTGGAGTTTTTTTTTAACAGTGGCTGATGTCCACCTCAGGCTGTTAGATTTGATCTCAGGCCGATCAGATGGGTCATCATTTCTCCTGTTGTTGAGGTGGAAGAAGCAGCTCCTGTCCTAGCACACAGGCACTGCAGTGCCCATGGACACAAGCTCTTCATCTCCATCTCCGTCTCCAAACTGAACAGCCCCAAATCTTTCAGTCTGTGCTCACAGCAGAGGTGCTGCAGCCCTCTGAGCATCCTCGTGGCCCTTCTCTGGACACACTCCAGCATGTCCACATCCCTCTTGTCCTAGGGGCTCCAGAACTAGACGCAGTACTCCAGGTGGGATCTCACCACGGCGGTGTAGAGGGGGAGAATCACCTCCTTGGCCCTGCTGGCCACACTTCTCCTGATGCAGCCCAGGCTCTGCTTGACTTTCTGGACTGCAAGTGCACACTGCTGCCTCATGTTGAGCTTTTCCTCCACCAGCACCCCCAAGTCTCTCTCCTCAGGGCTGCTCTCCAGCCAGTCACTGCCCAGCCTGGGTTTGTGCTTGGGATTGCCTCGACCCAGCTGCAGGACCTTGCACTTGGCCTTGTTGAACCTCACGAGGTTGCCTTGTTCCCACCTCTCCAGCCTCTCCAGGTCCCTCTGGATGGCATCCCTGCCCTCCAGCCTGTCTGCTGCACTACACAGCTTGGTGTCGTTTCTCCTGGTGTTGAGATGGCAGAAGCAGCTCCTGTCCTGGCACCAAAAATCCGGCCCCAAAAAACCTTTCCAAGCCTCCACGGAGGCGATGGGGAAGGGGAAACAGCATCCCCCCAACCCACCCTGGGGAGCGGAACTCGGTGCGGCAGGGATGCTTCACCGGCGCCGCAGCAGAGGCTCTGCTCCTCCTAGCGTCACACAGCACCACCTAAAAACAAAAACAAAACCACAAACTTGTCCCCAGCCCTCCTGTGCCCTCCTCCAGCGCCGGGGAGCGGCGGTGGCGAGAGGAGACATTTTAATCTGAGCCAATTAGAAATAAAGCCGTTCTAACGGTGGGGGCAATAAAAGGAACACTTTAATTTTAGAGCTAATTAAATATCAACAATTGGAATTCAGCAACAGACAGTTAACCTGGAGTAACCCATTATTTATAAGGAATATAATGCATTGACTGGGGTGGTGCGGGGGGTGGGGGGGGGAAATGAAGTGAGTTGTAGTCATTTTAATATCAGCTGTCACAGTCTAACTGTTCTCTTTTGTCTCACTCCAGCACAATCATCTCGCCAGCTTCCTCCGGGACCATTACCACTTCTCTGCTCGACAGAAGATTAATTAAGCCCAGGTCCCAGCAGAGGATGGGCAGAGGATGCTCGGTGAGCCGGGCAGTCACCAGGGTGCAGCCCCGGGCTTGGGGGGCTCCGCTGGCCCAGCTGAGCCAGGCAGTGCTCCAGCCCGAGGGTTCGGCAGTAATTGCAACCCAGTGACTGTCTGACGGCACCAAAGGAGCTGGAAATTATTAACGAGGAGAGCCTGAGGCTCTAGTGGCTCTTTCCGTGGGCTGTGGTGGCTCTGGGGTTGGCCACAGCCATGGTGTCCGTTGGTTCCAGATGGGTACAACACCCTCAGCAGTCCAAAATCCACTGCTCCCTGTGCTGCCACCAGCACCTGACCCCCTGCACTGGGCAGCAGTGAAAGCTGGGGGCACCTCAAACTTGCCAGCCCCAGCACAGGCTTTGGAGGCCACTCCTGTGACTCCTCATGGGACTCCACATCCCTTGCTGAGGCAGGAGGTGAGCATGAGGCTCTGCTCAGCCCCAAAGTAGCTGCTCCTCCCTGCAGCCTCGAAAGCCTCCTCTCCAGCAGCCCAGGCACATCCATCACGGGGCTCTGGCAACCTCCTGGCCTGCTGCGGGGAGGTTCATTTAATATGTGCAAAAGCACTATTTAATTTAGAGCATTTGTTAGATTTTTAATGGCTTCGGTGGCAGGGTTGAGCAGCAGGGACCAAAGAGCGAGTCCAGCCAGCACTGGCAGCAGCTGCTGGTGCTGCCTGGGCTGCTGGAGGTCCTCAGCCAGCCCTAAGGGGGACACAGAGCCCATGTGACACCATAAACCCTCTGAAGTTTCAGCCCTCAAAGAGCTTTCTTCCGGCCAAAAAATTTGCTGGGCAATAAGCCCCCCCCCCCTCCCCCGCCTCGGGCAGAGGCTGTGCCCCCACTGCTGCAGGCCACTGGGCTCCGTGGCGGTGTCACTCCTACAGCAGCACCTCTCCTGTGCTCCCTGCATTTTCATTTTCCGCTGTAAAAAAGTCCCCTGAAATTCATTTCAGCCTCACCAGGGCACAGTCCCACTGCTCACACTCAGACAGTGACACTGTGTCACTCCTGTGCCACTGCAATACTGCCCCCGTGTCGCTCATTCCCATCTACCAACCCCTCCAGCCTGTCCCTGCACTGGGCTGAGAGCTCTCCTGTGCCAGGGGCTGCCTCGCTGGCTTGTGCCCGCATCCTTCCATCCACTCACCCTGTGAAGCGTTGTCATGGTCCAGGTAGAGTCACCCCCAGCACATCAGGGGTGCCCCACACCACAAACTCTTGGCACTCCTACGTGCAATAAAAGCTGCTGCCAGCCAGGGCCATGCTAACAGGATTATTCCTGTATTAAAGCAGTAGGTTGACTTTCCCCCCTTAGTTACTGACACTGCCAGGCTGACTCCAGCCTCACTGCATCCCTGAGTGTGTGAACAGGATCCCAGAACATCCCAAGCTGGAGGAGGTCTATAAGCACCATTAAGTCCAAGTCTTTATAGAATCAGTCAGTGTTGGAAGGGACCACAAAGATCATCCTGTTCCAACCCCCCTGCCATGGGCAGGGACACCTCACACTAGATCAGGCTGTCTAGAGCCTCATCCAGCCTGGCCTTAAACACCTCCAGGGATGAGGCTTCCACCACCACCCTGGGCAATCTCTTCCAGGGTCTCACCACTCTCATGGTGCAGAACTTCTTCCTAAAATCCAGTCTGGATCTACCCATTTCCAGCTTTGTTCCATTCCTCCCAGTCCTATCACTCCCCGACATGCTAAAGAGCCCCTCCCCTGCTTTCTTGTAGGCACCCTTAAAATACTGAAAGGCCACAATAAGGTCACCTCAGAGCCTTCTCCTCTCCAGGCTGCAGTCCAGCTGTTGAGGATCTACTCAGCATGGTCAGCATCATCCTGGGAACATGAGCCACAGGGAAAGGAGAGGAAGGACCATCAAGGCCACGTTCAGCTGTCAAAGATCTCCTCAGGATAGCCAGCATCACCCTGGGAACACAAGCCATGGGGAGAGGAAGGGAAAGGGGTGCTGGGGTGGGGGGAAGGACACAGCAGCAGCAGGACAAGGGGCATCTGGTCACAAAGGGAGGTTGCTTTCCCTCAACACAGAGGCAAATGTTTTGTCCGCCAGTCGCTGGGCTTGTGCTCGAGGTTTGATATATTGACTTCAAAAGAAAAATGCCATGGTGTGATAAAAAGTCAGGAAATGTCAAAATTAAACACTTCCAGAGAGAAAAGTCTCACCAGCAAAAGGCTGCTGGCAGATCTCCCCTTACCAAGGCTGCCACAGTCACGGCAGCCCTGGGCAACATTGCTGCCGGCAGTGATTTGGCACCCAGAGGCTTGGGTGATTTGGCACTCAGTGGTCTGGGTGACCTGGGACCCAGTGATTTGGGGTCCCCAGGATGGAACAGCCATGGGCAGGGGGAGGGCAAGGTGGGGGGAAGACGACCCCTCCCCTGACCACCCCCCACTCCCCCCTCATCCGCGGCGTTTCCATGGGAGCTGGGCACAACCTCAGTTACCAGGGAAAAAATCACAGCCCTTTTCCACCTGCCAAGGCAGGAGAGGGGCTGCTGGGAGTGGGGAGCTGGGTGGGATTTCGTTAGTTAGTTATTATTGTTATTATTTAATTCTCAAGGTCGTGGGATTTACAGCCTGAGCTTACTTATTATCAGCCCCAGCCAAATAAAAATGATAGATTCCCGTGCCTGCTCTACAGCAGCTCTCGGTGGCTATTAGGGTTGGTAGAAACATTTTCTGTGGGGGGAAAAAAAAAAAAAATTAAATATAAAGAAAGAAAGAGGAGAGAGAGGGGAAGGGGAAAAAAAAGAAAGAGCAAAAGGAAAAAATGCAATAGGAGCCAGGGAAATGATGGATTGCGGGAGATAATCCATCTTGTCAGCCCAGGACTACATAACCTTGATGTCAGTGGGTATTTTTCTCTGCCTGAGCTCTCTGGCTAGCTGGGACAGAGCTGTGATGTGCCAGAGACAGGTGGTATGGCCGAGGGAGAGCTCCCACCACACCTCTGCTGGAGGGGATTTAGAGGGTTCCCCCTCATTGCCACGGCCCAGGTGGGGAGGGGGATGTGAATTGCCCAGCAGGATGAGGAGGAGGCCTGGGGCTGCAGGCAAGATAGGGCAGGGAGGTGGGGGAGCAA
>VWZI01019279.1:174160-186803 GCA_013396835.1 Psilopogon haemacephalus
AAAAAAAAAAAAGCCAAATAAAGTTCTTTTCCTGCCTTGTTTTAGTCCAGATTTTAATTAGGTAGCTGCTGAGATGTGACATGGCCCCGCAGATTTGTGTCACTGTGATTTATGAGGGCTCTGTGCTGGATCTACTGCTGCCCTCCAGCCTTGGCATCTCCAGCCACGGGTCAGGTCCATCGTGCTGGAGCGCAGCAGGGAGGTGAGGGTGTCCCTGGCCCTGTCTCTGTCTTGTCTCCAGCCCCACAGTTAGTTCAGGGACCTCATGCAGCTGCTTTCATCTCTGCTGCCTTCCCAGGGGAGCTGGAACCTGCTGGGAAACAACCATGGGTCTGAATAAATAAAGCACGAATGCCACAAGACAGAGATTTGGCATCCACATCCTCAGCCAAAGGAAAGGTGGCTTTGAACAGAGCCTGGTGACACTCTGTGCTCTCACCCTGTGCCACCACACTGCTGGGAAATCACCCCTGCCATGCCCATGGACACCCTACCCTAGAGCAGGCTGTCCACAGCCTCATCCAGCCTTGCCTTAAACACTTCGAGGGAAGCAGCCCCAAACCACCTCCCTGGACAACCTGTTCCAGGGCCTCACCACTCTCATGCTGAACAACTTCCTCCTCACATCCAACCTCAATCTCCCCACCTCCAGCTTTGCTCCATTCCCCCTAGTCCTCTCACTACCTGAGAGACTAAAAAGTCCCTCCCCAGCTTTTCTGTAGCCCACTTCAGATCCTGGAAGGCCACAAGAAGGTCACCTGGGAGCCTCCTCCAAACTGAACAGCCCCAACTCTTTCAGTCTGTCCTCACAGCAGAGGTGCTGCAGCCCTCTGAGCATCCTCGTGGCCCTTCACTGGACACACTCCAACATGTCCACATCTCTCCTTGTAATAGTGGCTCCAGAACTGGGTGCAGTAATCCAGGTGGGGTCTCACCAGGGCAGAGTAGAGGCGGAGAATCACCTCCCTCACCCTGCTGGCCACACTGCTCCTGATGCAGCCCAGGCTCTGCTTGGCTTCTGAGCTGCAAGTGCACACTGCTGGCTCATGTTGAGCTTCTCATCCACCAGCACCCCCAAGTCTCTCTCCACAGGGCTACTCTCCAGCCAGTCACTGCCCAGCCTGGATTTGTCCTTGACATTGTCTCAACCCAGATGCAGGACCTTGCACTTAGGTCAATTCATGCCATCACCACTGGAGCCCCATCTGAGGTCCACCACAGATCTGAGCTGGGATGCTCAGACTCTTGTAAGATTTAACCAGCACAGACCTTGAGGAGCAGGATGCTGATGCTGGATCTGTCCCTCCCACACCAGCCATGCAAGGCAGCTTCCCTCGCCTCCTCCTCACAGCCTGCCTGGCTCCTGCCACCTCTGCCACTGCTCTGTGATTGATGAAATAATTCAAGCCCGAATGACCAGGAGAGAGAAACACGAACACGTTGTCTTTTTTCTTTATATAAGGGGAAAAAAACCTCCCAGGGAGCTCTAATGGCAGAGTCAGGGAAGGGAGCAGTCAGGGCAAAGGGCTGGGACAGGAGGGCAAGCTCTGCCCACTTGGGTCAGTGCATGGTCTTGAGGAGTTCCACAGATGACCATCTCACTCCATCATCTGCTCTGCCGATGGAGTGAGATGAGCAATGCTGGGCAGGGGTGGCTGGGATGCATGGATGGGCATCCCCCTGATCCCAGACCCCTCTCGCATACCCTCCTACACCTTCCCTACTCTCCCCACCCTCATGGACTCACCGTTTTCACCACGCTTTTGTGGCTCTGCTAATTTCATGCCCTCTGGCAGAGCTGGTGCTTGGGCACCCAGTGGCAGTGATCAGAGCCAGATCTGAGAAATTTGCTGCCTCATTTGCCAACCCACAGCCCTCACCACCAGCCATGCTGGCAGAGCTGGGCTGACCAGGATGGATGCATCCCAAGACAAAGCTTTGACTGGGAGCTCTCCTGAGCATCCTTCTCCAGCCAGTAAAGCACCAGAGAGACAGGGAATCCTTACTCTGGTCACTGAGGTTGTGAATAATGAAAGAGGAATCCATAAGTAATTACATTCTAATTAATTAAGGATGATGGATAGAGGAGACCGGGTGACACCATGTAAATCACACAGACCATACAGGGTCTCACTCCTGTCACCATCAAATTGATTTGCTGATTTGGAAGTTGGGGGGGGGTGGGGAAAGAAGGAAAAAAGAAAGGAGCTTCGCATTACAACATCTACAACCATGGAGGTACCATGGCACAGCAGCTCTCTGGCCAACTGCCTGAGCAAGGCATCCCAGTGGGGCTGCCACTGCAGCTGGCACATCCTGGCCGTGGCAGATTTGAAGCGTGGGGGTGCCCGGCACGGAGCCAAGGCAGCTGCATGGCCACCACCACCACTTTGGGGACAAGGGGGACTTGGCTTTGCAAACCTCAGCCCCTAGGTTCGTTTGTGAGCTGGCGCACAGGCTCCTAATGACCTGGCAGCGCCGCGGCTGGCACCCGGTGTGACAGCCGGCACTCGGCTGAGGGCTCTTCTGTCAGCCGCCGCTGCAATTAATTAGTGCCCTGTCTTATTAGCACCTTTATCTGCTCAGCCCTGCGCAGAGCGAGGGGGAAGCTGCTCCCCGTCCGAGGAGATGTGACATGGCGAAGAAAAGGGCACAGCGTGGAGCTTCATGCGCCACCAGCCACACGAGTTCCACCTGCTGAGCCCCACCGGCTTCAAACCAGAGCTGCCACCGGTGTTGTGCTGCTGGCGCATCAGGGTCACCTCTCCGGAGTCGCTGAAGGATGGGGGTTGGAAGGGACCTCTGGAGGTCATCCAGTCCCAACCCCTGCTAAAGCAGTCACTCAGAGTGGCTTGCCCAGGATTGCACCCAGGTGAGTTTGGAATCTCTCCAGAGGACACTGATGAACATACATCCACACACATGAACACTCATGAGCACACATCCACACACGTGAATACTCATGAACACACATCCACCACACACGTGAACATATGTGAACAGTGATGAACACACATCCACACACATGACCACTCCTGAACACACATCCACACACACGACCACTCATGAACACACATTCACACACATGGCCACACACCCACACACATGAACACTCACAAGCACACTTCCATCACACACATGAGCATGTATGACCACTGATGAACACAGATCCACACACATTAACACTTAAGAACACACATCAACCACACATATGAACATGTATGAACACTGATGAACACACATCCACACACACGACCACTCATGAACACACATTCACACACATGGCCACACACCCACACACATGAACATGTGTGAACAGTGATGAACACACATCCACACACATGACCACTCATGAACACACATCCACACACACGACCACTCATGGACACACATTCACACACATGGCCACACACCCACACACATGAACACTCACAAGCACACTTCCATCAGACACATGAACATGTATGGACACTGATGAACACACATCCACACACAAGAACACAACCACTCTTCCCCACCCGCTCCCCTCCCTTCCACACACACACACCTCCTTCCGAGCAGCTCCATCCCCACACCAGCACCGGCACTGCCAAGGCATCATCCTCGACAAGTGGTTCTTGTTGCATTACCTTGGAGACTAATGAAGGCAACGGCAAGAGCTGGAACACCTTGACCAGGGGAAGGTTAATGGCTCATGGCCAGCGAGGGGAGGCTGGAGCTCAAGTCAACTCTGCAGCATTAATTGTGGTATCGAGCGGCACGAGCGGCGCTGGAACCGTTCCCCACCATTACGTTAATGGCAGTGCCGTGTCTATATTCTTTAAGTAATTGGCAGCTTTTCCTAGGTCTCAGCCTCCGTTTGCTTCCCCAGGACATTAGGAGTCATTGTGTACAACCACTTTGCAGAGCCCATTTCCCACGGTAAGTGGGATCGTCAGGGAAGGCTGCCGGTAATAAGGTGAGGGATAAGAGGAAGAGGTAGAAGTGCTGGCAGGGTTATTCCCGCAGCAAGTGACAAACCCACAGGGCTGGGAACGTGGCAGTGCCAAGGAGAGGTGTCAGGGGTGGACGTGACCATTGAGAGAGGAATCCCCAGAACCTCAGGTAGGTTTGTGTGAGGTGTGACAACAGCTGTGATGCTCTGGGGCTGCAAGAACCAGGACAGAGAGGTGAGGGATGGAATAGGCTGGGATGAGATGGATGGGATGGGATGGGATGGGATGGGATGGGATGGGATGGGATGGNATGGGATGGGATGGGATGGGATGGGATGGGATGGGAGGGGATGGGAGGGAATGGGAGGAGAGGAGATGGGATGAATGGGAGGAGATGGGATGAATGGGATGGGATAGGATGAATGGGATGATATATGAGAGGAGATGGAATGGGATAGGATAGGATAGGATAGGATAGGATAGGATAGGATAGGATAGGATAGGATAGGATAGGGTAGGATGACACATATGGGATGGGATGTATGGGAGGAGATGGGATGAATGGGAGAGGAGAGGATGGGATGAATAGGATAGGAGAGGATGGGAAAAATGGGAGGGGATGGCATGGCACGGGAAGTGCTATGCTTTTGGGTGTCAGCTGATCGATGCCTGGAAACCTCTCACTCTTGTGAAGTGCAGGGTAGGTTGCCCCTGCCCAGCAGAGCCAGCGTGGCATGTTGTGCCCATGAGCCATGCCAGAGAGCTGAAGGCACCAGTCTGCCTGACAGGGAGGCTGTGCTGGTGGTTAGCATTCTCCTGAGGAGCCCAGCAGGTAATTACACACAGATTAAAAATGTAAGCAAAAGCAATTTTTCTTCCTCACAAGTCTGGGCAGAGACGTGCGACCTGGTGCTGATGAGGAGGAAGGAGCCAAGCTCACTCCTCAGCAGCCAGGTGAAAGCAAGGTGCTGTACCCCACAGCCCTGCACCTCAGGGTCCACAGAGGGGTTACAGTAGCCCACATTCCTCTGTCTTCATCATTCTCTTCTTTATCCACAACTCAGAGCTGCTGGACCTTGAACCTGAGCTCTTTTCAAGCTGTGCCAGGGGAGATTTAGGTTGGACATTAGGAAAAATTTCTTCCCCGAAAGGGTTGTCAGAGGTCTGGAACAGGCTGCCCGGGGCAATGATGGAGTTGCCATCCTTGCAAGCATTGAAAAGCTGCGGTGCCGAGGGCCATGGTGTAGTGGTGACCTGGCAGTGCTGGGTTAATGGCTGGACTTGATCTTAAAGGTTTCTTCCAACCAAACCATTCTGTAATCTAGCAGGCTTCGAAGAGCAGCCAAGGAAACAAGCTCCCGATGAAAGGGCACATTTGATGCTCCTGAGTTCATTCCCTTTCTGACGTGGCTGCCTTTTAGCAGCCCAGGGAAGGTGAAGTTTTGTTTAAGAAAGAGCACAGTAGGAGGAAAAAGAAAAAAAAAAAAACTAAATTAAAAAAAAATTTGCCAGCATCCCTTTAATTAAGCAATAANAACTTCTGGGTTTTAAACACTTGTTCATTTAAGCGAGGGTCTGGAAAAAAAAAAAAAGGTTACAAGCAGGAACAAACTGCTCTGGCTGCAAAACTCAAGCACCGCGCGGGCGCAGGGGAAGGGAGAAACTCTCGAGCCGCCACCACCACCACTGCTTCCCCTTCCTCTGTTTTAATCCAGAGGGGGGGCGAAAAAAAAAAAAAAAACCACTAAAAAACTAAAAGAAAGTGCCTAAGTAGTCATTTATTAAGAGCTATAAGTATCATTAGGCAGAGAGATGTGGTAAAATATAGATTACACCGGGAAGAACCAAGTATCCGAGTGCCATTTTTCCTGTTCAGCATGTCATTACACATCCCGTCGTGGCATATCACAGCCATGATTAGTGGCATCAAATGACTTCTGAAAAATGATTATGTGCCATTAAAAACATTAGTCTGTCTGAAACCAGCACAAACAAATGGCCGTGCTGGGGATGAGTCATTAGCTTCAGGGCCCAGGGATGTGACGGGAATCCCGGAGATACGGAGGAGAGCAACTGGTGGGTGCTGTGGTGGCACCTCCGTAAGAGTCGCAGGGTGAGGAAGCCGTGGGGATGTTAGGGGTTGGAAGGGACTTCCAGAGATTGTCAAGGCCAGCCCCAGCCTTGCAAAGCAAGACCAGTTAGGGGCAGGTCACACAGAATCATGGAATTAACCAGGTTGGAAAGCACCTCCAGGCTGTCTCTACTCCACCCCGGTGAGACCCCACCTGGAGTACTTCATCCAGTTCTGGAGCCCCTGTTACAGAAGAGATGCGGACATGCTGGAGCACGTCCCGAGAAGGGCCACGAGGATGCTCAGAGGGCTGCAGCACCTCTGCTATGAGAACAGACTGTGCAGGCTGTAGAAGCAGAGGCTCCCAGGTGACCTTCTTGTGAGCTTCTGGTATCTGAAGGGGGCTACAGAAAAACTGGGGAGGGACTTTTTAGGCTCTCAGGTAGTGAGAAGACTAGGGGGAATGGAGCAAAGCTGAAGGTGGGGAGATTGAGGTTGGATGTGAGGAGGAAGTTGTTCAGCATGAGAGTGGTGAGGCCCTGGAATGGGTTGCCCAGGGCAGTGGTTGGGGCCACTTCGCTGGACGTGTTTAAGGCCAGGCTGGCTGAGGCTGTGGGCTGCCTGATCTAGGGTAGGGTGTCTCCAGCACCCTCAGCAGCCTTAGTGACGTTCTCTGGACATGTTCAAGCACCTCAACATCTTTCTTAAATTGAGGGGACCAAAACTGGACACAGCACTCAAGGTGTGGCCTCACACTCATCACTCCAGCCTGTTACCGTCATCCCAACCCATCACCTTTGCCTCACCACCCCATTTCCCTCACTCCAAACCATCACCCCAGCTCTGTCACCCCAGCCTGTTACCGCAACTCCATCATCCCAACCCATCACCGTGGCCCCACCACCCCATCTCCATCACCCCAGCATCATCACCCCAGCCTGTTGCCATAGCTCCATCACCGCAAACCATCACCCCAGACCATCACCATAGCTCCATCACCCCAACCCCATCACCCCAGCCTGGTACCACAACTTCATCATCCCAACCCATCACCCCTAGCCTCATCACCCCAGCATCATCACCCCAGCCTGTTGCCATAGCTCCATCACCGCAAACCATCACCCCAGACCATCACCATAGCTCCATCACCCCAACCCCATCACCCCAGCCTGGTACCACAACTTCATCATCCCAACCCATCACCCCTAGCCTCATCACCCCAGCATCATCACCCCAGCCTGTTGCCATAGCTCCATCACCCCAACCCCATCACCCCAGCTCCCTCACCCCAGCCCTCATCACCCACCACCACCCCACTCCGCCAACCCGCAGCCATGCCCAAACTGCCTCAGCCTGCCACCAGCACTTCCCTCCCTGCTGCTCCCACTTTAAGAGGACATCAATCCAGTTAGTGCGTCCAAAGAAGAAAAATCAAAATGTCACATCTGTGGAGACGGTTCAATTGACAGGGTATTGATTGTCACAGAGAATATTCTCACTTTATTCACCTACTTAGTCCCTTCCCCCCCAGGCGCGGATGAATTCATCAAACATTGTCACACCACATAATACTACTTGTTCCCGGGTGTTGTCGCCGCGGCTCAGGCTTCGTCCTGCCTTCCCGGGGAAGCAGGAATTTAGGGAGCAGCAGGACAGACGTGTGACAGTGGCTGAGGTGTGACTTAGCCCTCCCGCGGCCAAGGGAGGGCTTGAAGCCCCTCGCCGCGGTCATGCGCAGGGCTGCCTGGGCTTTGCCTCCAGCTCCTCAGGGTTTTGGTGGTGGGTGTCAGAGTAAATTGGGAAGAAAAGAGGTCTTCCCTTTGTTTGCAGCCTTTTATTGCAGCCTCTCACAGCTCCGCCCCACCCCGAGCCCATCAGAGGGGCATGGTGACTGCTCCCCCTTCTCTGGAGGAGAAATAGGGCAGTGAAGGAGAAAATACAACTGGAAAGGAGATTCAGAGGAGAAGGAAAGGCTTTGGCTGAGGCTAGGAGGTGCCTCCTGCCCAGCCAGCCCCACTGCCAGGCTGGGGTCCTACAGTCTGGTGATGCTTGCAGGTTGCAATGCCAGGAGAGGTGGGGAAAGAACATGTGGAGCATGGAGAGGGTCCCCAAAAATGCTCTCTGGGGCAGAGCCATGGCCACTAGCCACAGCACAGGGTCCTGCTCGGGTGCTGCCATCAAGGGTTGCCAATGCCTCCCATCTAAAATGTTGCTGCTGATGACAATTCCCAGTTAAGGAAGGCTGAATGAGATGCAACCCCCAAGGGCCATGCTGGTGGTGTTGGTGTGCTGGAGGCTGCAAGGTGCTTAGGTGGTGTTGGGTAATAGCTTGGGCTTGATGATCTCAAAGGTCTTTTCCAGCCTAGTTAGTTCTGTGACCCTGCTTCACTGGGGTGAGCAGGATGCTGGTGGGGTGAGCCTGGCCCACTAGCAGGATGCTGGGACTGTGTCCCACTAGCACATCCCCCTGGGGAAGCATCAGGCTCTTTGCAGGCTGCTGGCCCATGGGGACATGGAGATGGGCCACGAAGATGATCAGAGGGCTGGAGCAGCTCTGCTATGAGAACATGGTGAGAGAGCTGGGGCTCTGCAGCCTGGAGAAGAAAAGGCTTCCAGGAGACCTTAGAGTAGCCTTCCAATATCTGAAGGGGACCTACAGGAGGGCTGGGGAGGGACTACTCACAAGGTCTTGTTATGACAGGATGAGGAGGAATGGGTTTAAAGTGGTAGAGGGGAGATTCAAACTGGATGTTAGGAGGAAGTTCTTTCCAGTGAGGGTGGCAAGACACTGACACAGGTTCCCCAGGGAGGTTGTGGCTGCTCCCTCCCTGGGAGGTTTTCAAGGCCAGGTTAGATGAGGCCTTGAGCGACCTGTTCTAGTGGGAGGTGTCCCTGCCTGTGGCACAGGGGGGTTGGAACTGGCTGAGCTTTGAGATCCCTTCCAGCCCCAACCATTCTACGATTCTATGGCATCCCAAGAGGTGCCACCCACCCCAGGCATGGATCTCCTCCGTGTGTCCTCTGCACTAGTGGGAGCTGAGCCGGGTGCTGCCACCACTGCCCTCAGGCTACGTAGGTGGTGACATCCACCAGCCCTCATCTTCGGGTCGAAACAAATTGGAAGCGGGAACCGGTGCCTCTGAGCCATGTTTATTATTCATGTTATTTGCGCGCTGATCTGATTCAGTGTAATGATTTAATCTGTTAATGGCCTCTGGTTCAATCTGCTCCTCTCTGCTTTAATCTCCTCTCGCCGTTTGCACCTGATTTGCTGATTTATCTGACGGCCTTTTGGCAGCTCAGGGTCGGGTTCGCGGCTCCCAGCACGGCGCTTCGGCGGATCACCGACGCACCGGGGCAGGATGCCAGCACGCCTGGGCTCTCAAGGGTGAGGAGGAGGAGGAGGAGGGGGAGGAGGAGAAGGAGGAGGAAGAGGAAGAAGAGGCAAAANAGGAGGAGGAGGAGGAGGGGGAGGCAGCATGGAAAACCCCTTGGAGTCGCCCAAACCTGGAGGACTGAGGATCAGGTCCCGGTTCCATCACACTGCAGGACCCAAAGGTGCATGTGGGGAGAGTGTGGAGGGGCACACAGAGCTGCAGCTCCCACACACACGGGCAGAGGTGGTTTGGGTTGGATTTGCCATTCCTCACCTGGATTAGGCTAGAGATAAGGAAGAAATATGACATGACCAAGGTGGGGAACCACTGGCCCAGGTTGTCTAGGGAAGGAGGAAAAGGCTCATCCCTAGGAACAAAGAAGAAATATGACATGACCAAGGTGGGGAACCACTGGCCCAGGTTGTCTAGGGAAGGAGTAACAGGCTCATCCCTGGGAACAAAGAAGAAATATTACATGACCAAGGTGGGGAACCACTGGCCCAGGTTGTCCAGGGAAGGAGGAAAAGGCTCATCCCTAGGAACATGCCAGGCCAGGTTGGATGGGGCTCTGATGTAGCTGAAGATGTCCCTGCTCACTGCAGCAGTGTGTGGGGAGGATATTAGATGATCTTCCAAGGTCCAGTCCAACCCAAACCATTCCATGACTCCATGATGAGAGCAGTGTGCAGCCTGCCTGGGTCAGGGCCATTTAGGCTAAGGAAATATCTGCCATATTTTCAGTTCCTCTGACACCTCAGAGGGCACAGAGAGATGCAAAGGGCTGGGATGCTGCTTGCAGCAGGAGAGAAGGAGATGGGGGCACATAGGGGCACAGACCCTCCACCAACACTCTCCCCCCTCCACCCCAGGGAAGGAGCAGCTCCTGCCCCACCAGCAGGCAGTGACACAGCGATGCTGCTCCCCTGCCCATCTGCTGCCTGCCCGCTGTGACATTGCCGTTCCCAGCCCTGTGCCGCCAGGCTTCCGGGGCTGATTTATGGCAGCTTGAGGATGCAATCAAGGCCCCGAGGCCTCCGAGGACGCCGCAGCGGCTCCGCTGCTGCTGCATTTGGACCAGGAGCACGAGGCAGGAGCGGCGGCTGCATGCCAATGGGAACCGGTCCCGGCAGAGCTCAGGGACGTGGCTGGGCTCTGAACCGGGAAGATGGATCTCAGTGCCAGCGCTGGAGGATGCTCACGGCAGGGCTGGAAGAGCAGGGTGCACTTCTAACAGGACCTACTGTCAAGAGTGCTTTGGGGGAGGGTGTACCGAGCTACACACAACCACCACATCAGCAAATCAGGTGCAAACAGTGAAAGGAGATTAAAGCAGAGAGGAGCAGATTGAACCAGGGGCCACTAACAGGGCATCCCTGGAATGGGTTGCCCAGGGGGGTGGTTGGAGCCACTTCCCTGGAGGTGTTTAAGGCCAGGCTGGATGAGGCTCTGTGCTGCCTAATCCAGAGTAGGGTGTCCCTGGGCATGGCAGGGGGGTTAGAACTGGATGATCCTTGTGGTCCCTTCCAACCCTGACTGATTCTGTGATTCTATGATCACAGAGCCACCCCTCTGGGAAGAAGCCCCTCCGAGGCAAAGCAAATGTCCCCTGGCCGACCGATGACAGCAAGCAACAGGATTTGTCACCAGTTTCTGGGAGCAAGCCAGAGAGCTGAGGAGCTTTGCCTTCACCTCCCGGGCAGCCCTGGGTGCCCTGCATACCCTCACCTTGGTCTTTGGCAGCGCTGAGCCCCAACCAGCAATTCCCAGTGTCGGTCTGGTCTCTGTTCTGGCTCCTCTCGCCTGACGTGAGATGATTTTTGGAGGCAGTTGGTGGCGAGGGAGTACAGCTGCTGCTAAGTTATCCAAACGATTTATCTTAAGATTCATACAGAATTCATCGTGCAGGGAGCCTGGGCAATGTCGGCTTTTAATATTCATGTGGGTTTGGAGGCAGCGTTAATCACAGGCCCTGACAATTTGCACTTACTTTAATTGCCCATGTGGTCAGCTCTTCCCAGCCACCAAGCCTTTGCCCCCCGCCCCCGGGGATGGTCACAGTGTCCCAGAATATCCCTGCCTGACCTTCTTGCTGCTCAGCCAGTGTGGGTGGCCGAAGGTGGGCACAGGGGTGACCGAGGGCAACATGTGGTGCTAGAGGAGCCCTGTGGCCACTTGCTGGACCCCAGCTCCTCAGTCAGAGCATCCCCAGCATCCTAGCACTGGTGCATCCCAGCCAGAGCGCAGAGGTTTTCGGCATCCAGAGCCTGGGGGCTCTCCCATAGCCTGTCCCAGTGTGGGAACACAGAGCTGGACCCCCGACTCCCTGGCCACAGCATGCTAGAGTGAGTATCAGCACATCCCACTGCAGAACGCAGAGTCCTGGAGCATCCAGCCCCTGGGGGCGCTCCTCATCCTCCCATAGCTTGTCCCACTGTAGGGACAGGGAGTTAGACCCCAATTCCCCTGCCAGAGCATCCCCAGTGCCCCAGGCTGAGGATCGGCACACGCCGCTGCGGAGCACAGGGAGCATCCCGCCCCCAGGGACTCTCCCCTTTCTCCCATAGTGTGCCCTATTTGGGGGCACGGAGCTGGACCCCGACTGTGGGCACAGGCAGAGCTGCGCCCCCGCTGCCGACCCGCCGGCTGCCGCCGTCCCTGTGGCTGGCGTTACCTGTCACCGCTGTCACTCTGCTGCCATCCAGCCAGCTGCCACCGCGCGGGGACTGCATACCAATGAGGCTGGCGGAGCTGCAGGCTCACGGGTGGCCCCTCCTCGCCGAGCGCCACGGTGGGCACCTCGGGGACAAGGGACAGGCTGCGCCAGGCGCAGGGGTGGAAGCTGCCCCCAACCCCGGCAAGGTGCTGAGACCCTTTCGGCTCATGACAGCCAGCAAGGTGGGGGATAGTGTGTCACTGGCACACGCATCCTCTGTGACCCCCCCAGCAGACTGTGGGTGGCATGTCCACTGGGGACATATCTGAGGCGCTTCTGTCCCCTTGGGATCGCACACCCCAAAGCCAATACCACCTCCGCACGACCAGCACCACGCTGGTGGTTCCCAGCCCCATCCATCCACCCGCAGAGCCATAAGAGAAACCCCAAACCCCTCCAAACCCCTCCAGAGCCCTCAGTCCCCCCTCTCTTGCTGGTGGCTCAGCCGAGGTGGCTGGCAGCAGCGCGGCTTTGGGTGGGTTTCAGCTGTCCTCCTGCTGTAATTGTCCTAATTAGATCTACATATTTTGATGAAGGTTTCACAAGG
>VWZI01019279.1:199236-232166 GCA_013396835.1 Psilopogon haemacephalus
CCCCCCCGCCCCGCATCCCAGCACGGACCCCTGGATGAGGGAGGGGGCGCAGCGCCGATGCCTCAGCACCCCTCGAGGGGAGGGAAAAGAAGGGGTCACCCGTGCCGTGCGCTAGCTCCTGGCACCCTCTGCAGCTTTCCCGCATCCCAGGGCAGCCCCTAAATGCGAGGGGGGTGGGGGTCAGCGCCAGTGCTCCACCACTCCTCGGGGGTCCTGCCGTACTCCAGCCTCTGCGACGCACGGAGGGCTGCAAAGTTGGCGTGGGGGCAGCGGGAAGGGTTCCTCTTTTCCGTGTGGCCGTCCCACGGGGCACTGGATGCGGCCACACGTGACGGGCACGGGGCACTGACTGTCCCCTCGCTTCTTCCCAGTCGCTGCTTTTCCTGGGCTTGGTGGCCGCCGTCTGCCTCGGCCTCAACCTCCTCTTCCTCACCATCTACCTGATCTGCCTGTGCTGCTGCAAGAGGGACCATGAGCCCGAGACCAAGCGACCCCACTCCTGCTGCGTCACCTGGATGGCTGTCACCGCTGGGCTCGTCTGCTGGTGAGGAGGGGGACCCGGCGCTGTCCCCCTCTCACCCGAGGGGGCTCCACACCCCAGCCATCGGCCGGGTTTTCAGTTAGATCCGTGCGATTAAGTAGGGTCCATCCCTGCCTCCTTCCAGACAGCTGCTGACGTCGGAGCAGTGCTGGGGACCGGCCACAGGCCAGCCCTGTCCCTGTCCCCGCTGCAGCTGTGCCTCCCTCCCGGCTAATCCCGGGTGGGAGCGAGGCTGGGTCGCTAATCCCAGCCCGGAGCAGATGGCGGGCGGCAGCGTGACCCAGCTGGCAGGTCCCTCGTGTGCCCTGCCTGAATTGCCACCGGAGCAATTAGGCAAAGGGACACTTCACCCGGCAGTGCTTTGGTGGCTTGTCCTGGGCTCCAAGTCCTTCTGAGTTTCTAACGGCCCGTGCCTGGGAGGACAGCCCTGACCCCCCCCACCACCACCAGCCAGCCTGTGTGCCCCCCACAACAGCCCTGGCCTGGGGAGGGGGCACAGAATGGGGCAGGGAGCCCTTTGGCTGCCCAGCCGTGACCTGCTCGCCAGACAAAGGGGCTGGATTTGCCTGGGCGGAGCGAGATGGCTGCCTGCGAGCATCGCATGGAGCAGGGAAATGGCACTAATGAGCTTGACATGCTCCCACCAAGATCCCCCCCCCCCCGGGATCCTCTCGCTGCTCCAGCCCCAGGGCACCCCACAGCCTCCCCAGCACCTGGCTCTGCAGCTCCTCAGGGGCATCACAGCCACAGGGAGCCTGCTCGCAGCTGTTAGAGGCTTGGTTGCGGCTGATGGGCAGGTTGCTGTGGAGTTTATTGGCGTCTGCTGTGGGGATGGAGGGAGCATTGTGTGCTGGCCATGTGCTGGCACATGCCTGGGCCAGGGCAGAAGCATGTCCCTCCTCAGAACCAGCTCCAGCATCCCGCCCAGCTTCACTTGCTGGCTCACCAAGTGCTGGAGGGTGCTGAAATGGCTGTGGTGTGCTCACCATGCAGCCTGGAGCCATAGCTCTGGCAGATTCCTCTGATCTGCTTTCCCTGGCCCCTCCACCTTCTGGTAGGAGAAGCTTCAAACCCTCTGCCCAGTGTTCAGCCCATGGAGCAGCTACAACCTTTGCTGTCCCCAAGACCTGTGGGCACCAATGGGGAGCATGTCCCCATTATGGTCCTGTCCTTGTCCCATCTGCTTTGCCTCCAGGGATCCAGGGATAGGATAGTCCAGGGAATCTCCCCTGTGCAGCTGCGTCCCCACATCCTCCCCAGCCCCAAGGCAAAACCTTCCACCTCAGGCTGAACATTTCCCTCCCCTCTAACTGGGGTCCTCTCCCTGCCCACAGCACAGCCGTCGGCATCGGCTTCTACGGCAACAGTGAGACCAACGATGGGGTGTACCAGCTGCTCTATGCCCTCGACCATGCCAACCACACCCTGACTGGCATCGACACACTGGTAGGGCTGCAAGGCAGGGTGCTCCCCATCTGACCCGGCTCTCTGTACCCCAGGGTTACCTGTATCCCCATTCTCGGTTTAGTTCAGGCACTGGCAGGATGCTTCTAGCCGGAGGGACCTCAGCATCCTGCGCTGCCAGCCAGGCCCCAAGGGCAGCCATGCCCACGCCAAGTGCAGAAGGGTGACGTCACCCCACAGAATGGGGCCTTTGTGGCCAGAAAGGGCCAGAGGGGCCGCAGCAGGGCCATCCCGATGGGTGGATCCAGCTCGAGTTTGGGGGGGAGGATTGAGGTTCCACAGACAGAGGCAAATGGCTGACAGCTGGGAAGTCCCCAGTGCCATGCTGACCATCCCACTCTCCTCAGGTTGCGGGCACCACGCTGCAGATGCAGGTGGGCTTGGAGCAGCACCTGGCACGGCTGAACGAGCTCCTGGCCACGCGGGGGGACTACCTGCAGACCCTCAAGTTCATGCAGCAGTTGTCCAGCAGCATTGTCCTCCAACTCTCAGGGCTGCCCACCTGGCAGGGCACCAGTGCCAACCTCACCGCGCTGGCCAGTGACATCGCCTACGTCGAGTACTACCGGTGAGTGGGGCCACGGTGCTGGGCTGCCAGAGCATCTCCTGGGGCTGGGTAGGTGGGAAAGCGTGACAGAGCCTTCCTCTGTGCCCAGGTGGCTGTCTTACCTCCTCTTCTTCATCCTTGTCCTCACCGTCTGCCTGCTGGCTTGCCTGGGGCTGGCCAAGCACTCTCGCTGCCTCCTCACCACGTGAGTACCCGCGGCTGGGCCCCGCAGTGCTGGAGCTGCTGAGGACAGCAGGGCTGGACCCTGCAGCATGCTCTACCCCTCTCCCTGCAGGATGCTGTGCTGTGGGCTGCTGACCCTCATCCTCAGCTGGGCTTCCATGGCTCTGGACACAGCAGCAGCAGTGGTGAGTGGGAAGGGGTGGTGCCAGCTGTGCCCAGGCAGAGCTGAGGGCTGAGGGCACTCCTCTTGTCCTTCCTGGCCCCAGCGATGTCCCTCTCGTCTCTGCAGGGCACCAGTGACTTCTGCGTGGCCCCAGATAAGTTCATCATGAACGAGACAGAGAGTGAGATCACTGCAGGTAAGAGCTGGCTGCAGGCTGGAGGCTTGCTCAGAGCAGGACCTCAGTGCTCCGCCAAAATCTGCCTGGGGGGGGTCTGGTGCAGTCTGCTGCCATTCTGCCACCCCCACGCTGCTGCCCGTGGGACACTCACACCAGTGTCTCCCATTTGCTTTGCAGAGGTGGTTCACTATTACCTATACTGTGAGCAGAGCCTGAGCAACCCCTTCCAGCAGGTATGGGGGAGCTGGGCACCCTGCTTCAGGGCAGCCAGGGGTTGTCCCCAGGGGCTGGGTGGGTCTGTGACTGCTCCCTGCTCCCCCTTCGCAGGCTCTCACCGTCTTCCAGCGCTCGCTCACCACTATGCAGATCCAGATCCAGGGCCTGATACAGTTTGCTCTGCCCCTCTTCCCAACAGCTGAGGTATGAGGTGTGGGGGGGAAACTGGGGCCCCTGTGACACCCCATTACCTGCCCAGCACTTCCCTGACCTTCCTCTCTCCCACAGAAAGACCTTCTGGGGGTCCAGCAGCTCCTCAACTCCTCAGAGACCAGCCTGCACCAGCTCACAGCCATGCTGGACTGCCGGGGGCTGCACAAGGTAAGGAGGAAGTATGGGTGGGGACAGATGTCTGCTTGGGTCACCTCCTCACTGCCACCATCCCTGCCCTGTCCCATCTCCTGTTTCAGGACTACCTGGATGCTCTCCTTGGCATCTGCTACGATGGGGTGGAGGGTTTGCTCTACCTGATGCTCTTCTCCTTGCTGGTGGCCGCCTGCTTCTCCGCCATCATCTGTGCCACGCCACGTGCCTGGAAGCTCTTTGCTGGCAGGTAGGTTTGGCACACAGCTCTGCCATTGCTGCACGTCTGGGACAACACAGGGCTGCATGTCTGGCACAAGCTGGTGTGATGGTTTGGGAGTTACTCCCACCACCCCCAACACATTTGACTTCACCCAGGCTAGACTCAGCCAGCTGGAAGTTAAGGAATGAAGATTTATATTCACAGCTTAGCACAACAGACAAGCAGATATTGACAATAGATTACAAATGCTTGCAGCTGGATACATTAAAAAGGCAATACAGAAACACAATACCCCTCCCAGAGATCAGAGTCCCCAAGAAGGGTTCCCAGCCACGCTTCCACCTTCCCCTCACCTCCCAGTCTTACCCCAGGGTCTGCCTCACGTGTAAAGTGCATTAGGAAGATCGGCAAGGGGTGGGGGGTTAGAAGCAGAATTGAGTAGCAGCCAGATAGCAGCCAAGGAGAGGGAGAGACCAACAGCCAGAGCTCAGCCCAAAGTAATTCTGTCGTATGTATGTTTGTGTCCTTGCTTTAGTACACCTCAGCAAGCCTACGAGTGAAGTGGACATCAGCAGTGCTTTTCACAGCCTCTAAACTTAATTTTTTTTTTCCTCCTGAAAATACTCCAATTAGTCTCAAAGAAGCACAAGCTGAGCGTAGCAGGAAACTGCCTCTGGGGCCGGGAGGCTGAGTGCTGACCTTTTGTCCTCACAGGGACCAGGACTACGATGACATGGACGAGGAAGACCCTTTCAACCCTCAGGCGCGTCGCATCGCCACCCACCACCCGGCGCGGGGGCAGCTGCGCAGCTTCTGCAGCTACAGCAGCAGCCTGGGCAGCCAGAGCAGCCTGCACCCCCCGGCACAGACCATCTCCAACGCCCCTGTCTCCGAGTACATGTGAGACCTCCCCTTCCTCGGAGGCTGCTGCCGCTGGGGGTGTCCCCAGGCGCCTTGCTCTGACAAGCTGTGTCCCCCTCCCCAGGAACCAGGCTGTGCTCTTTGGTGGCAACCCGCGCTACGAGAACGTGCCCCTGATCGGCAGAGGCTCTCCTCCTCCCACGGTACGCAGGACAGCCGAGGCCAAGTCTTTCCTGTGACACCCTGGGGTGGTGGGGGGGGACAGCTGGGTGCCACGGACACCCTCTCTCTGCTTTGCCCAGGGTGGGGCTGGGTGAGCTTGGCCTCCTCCTCTCGCCCTTGCAGAGGATGTGCCCCATCTCTCTCCCAGCACCGTCTTTTCCTGCTTGCCTTGCTGTAACCCAGTTCCTGGCTGGCCCGTGGGGGCTGCGGGGAGAGGTCACCAGCCACGTGCTCACGGGAGACCGAAATAGCTGCTCCTTCTCTGCTTTATTTCTTATTTATTCTGACTTTCAAGGGACTCTTGTCACGGTGCCCCCTCTGCGCGTTTACATTTCCCCGCTGCTTGTTTAACCCTTCCCCCCCTCCCCCCTCTCTGTTAATGCCTGCTTTATTCCTTTATTTCTTTTCTTTTTCTTTTTTTTTTTAATGTTGTTATTATTATTTTTGCATCATTAATTTGGAGCTAAGTTGCCCATCAAGAGTAAGTTCAGCCACGTCCTCCTTCCTCCTCATCCTGGGGGCAGCAGATGGGTTCCTGTCCTCCTTCCCCTCCTCGGTTCCTTCCCCTCCATCCCTTTTCCCATGAGGCTGCTTTGAATTTGGGGAGGGTGTGGAGGGCCTGGGAGGGACAGGGCTATGTTTTATCTCCAGCCCAGAAGATTTGCAGCTCCTGTACATTGGGAAGTGGTCCCTATTTCCATCCCCTTCTCAACACAGCTTTTCCCCCTCCCTTTCTGACAGCATTTAATCTGCCTCAGTGTCTCCATCTGAAGCAGTAAAGCCCTGCTCTGGCTCACCCCATGGCAGTGGAACTGCTGTGGGGCTGGGGGACATGGCAGGGACATTGTTGTCTGCCTCTTCTGGGGAAGATTTTTTTTTTTGTTTTGTTTATTTTTGCCATCAGGTGAAAGTGTGGAGCTGTGCCAGCACGGGAGACTGTAATCCTCTTGCACAGACCTGGCAGCTGGCAAGCCTCTTCCCCACAGGAGGATGAACAGGGGCGGGGGTTGAGGGGGGGGATTAATTTGAGCACTTCTCCCTGCCCTGAATGGTCTAATTTAACCAGGATTCAGATCCCCGAGGAAGGACTTTCACAGTCCAAAATAACAAACTCGGAATAATCTTCCTTAATGCCTGGCCAGGATGTCCCTGCCTCCTGCAGAAAGCTGGGGAAATTGAATCCTGCAGCATTGGCAGGGTTAAGGAGGGGCTGTGGAGGTTTGGGTCTCTGCCCTGGGCTCACCACTGCCCCCTTTCCCAGTGCCAAAGGGACACCAAGTCATGGCTGGGAGGCCCCCAGGGAAGTAGCCTGCAGCAGCTGCCAGTGTGGGCACACAGTGAGCTCTGGCAAATCCAGGGTAGGCTTTGTAAATAGAAAGAGAGAATCAAGGGGGGGAAACTCAGCTCAGCTGCCAGAGAGAACAGACTCTGAGCCGGGGTGCTGCAGCAGGGCTAAAGCCCATCCTGCTCTGCCAGCCCAGAGCCAGTGCCTGCAGTTTGTTTAGCCTGGGGGAAAGGAGGCTCAGGGGAAACCTCACTCTGCACCTACCTGAGATTGTAGTGAGGTGAGGGTGGTCCCTTCTCACAAGGAACAAACAATAGGGCGAGATGAAATGGCCTCGGGTTGTTCCAGGGGAGATTTAGCTTAGGCATTCAGAATAATTTCTTCCCCAAAAGGGTTGTCAAGCCCTGGAACAGGCTGTCCAGGGCAGTGGTGGAGTCCCCATCCCTGGAGGGGTTTCAAAGCTGTGTAGAAGGACCTGGCAGTGCTGGGTTAATGGTTGGGCTTGATGATCTTAAAGGTCTTTTCCAACCAAACTGATTTCATGATTCTCTAAACCTGACAGCATCCCAAGAGTGGGGGAAGGAGCAAAGCAGAGCCTGAGGCATTTGAAGCATCTTGACTGGGGAGTCTCTTCCAGCCCTCAGAGAGGCTGTGACCAGAGTCTGTCCCCCCCTTACTCATGGCAGATCAATTGGGGGATTAAAAGAAGCGGGGATCAGCCTTCCCTCTCCATCCTCAGGCTTTCAGCTCAGCAGCTCACGGCCACTTGGCACCGCAGGGGTTCTGGTGGGTGCTCAGTCTGGGACGTGCCATAGGCTCGGGGCTTTGCTGACCCCCATCTCCTCTCCCTGCAGTACTCCCCGAGCATGCGAGCCACCTACCTGTCTGTCACCGATGAGCAGATCAGGCACCACGGCAGCGAGTTCCCAGCCTAAGCAGCTGGCCCCGAGCAGCTCAAGTCGCCGGCAGCCAGAGGCACCTGGAACAGGCGCGGTGGGGAGGGCAGCGGCGGAGGGGAGCCCTGTGCCCCCCACACCCCTCTCCTCTCCCTCCTTGGCAGCTTCTCGGTCCAAAGTCTTCCTGCCTTACGGGTGACAGCAGCTCTGGGACCAATCCCTGGCCAGCAGCCCGGGCAGTGCCGCGGCCACGCCGATGGGGGGCTGGAGATGCTTCACGCCCCCCGTGTCAGCTTCTCCAGCCCCATCCCACCTGCACCAGCTCGGGGATGTTTTACGCCACGCAAAGGAGTTTACTCCAGCTCCCTCTTATAACTGGAGCACAAAGCCTGGGACCAGAGGCTGCCCCCCAGCCCCTTGGGGAGGGGTCCCGGCAGCGGTCCCTTCACTCCCGTAGCAATGCAGTACCAACCACTAGTGATCCCAGACCCTTCCCGGCACCTGGGGTGGCTTGGTCACCCCACCGTGGTGGCAGTGGCTGCTGCCCTCTGCCAGGCTCCTGCTCTGCATGGGCAGAGCCAGCTGCCTGTGTCCCCCCCTTAGCCGTTCCGCCCTGCTCCCGGGTTCAGAAGCTGTACAGTTAGGGATGGTTTGGCCTTGCTGGTTTTTCCTTTGCTTTTCTCCTGGGTTTAACCGGTTGTCTGCAGGGCAGGGGTGCAGTTTAACTCGCTGCCTCTGTCCCTAGCCTGGGTTTACTGCAGTGCATGTTGGTAGCAGGTTTTTGGCTGGTTTGTAGGCCCTTTGTTTTTTTGGTGATTCAGCTCCCCAGGGCAAGGCAGGCCAGCAGTAAGGGCTGGGGCAGGCTCCCCTCCTTCTGCAGGACAGCCCTGGAGAAACCACAGAACCCCTGGGAGAGGCTTGGGGACATCCTCGGGGAAGGATGCAGTGCTGGGGAGCTTGCCTGGCCTTGCCAGGGCTTCAGGTGAAGCAGCTGTGGGAGCTGAGGAGCCAGAGAGAACCAGCATGAGCTGAAACAGATCCTTTGTGACTGCCCACATCAGCATGGGCTGCCCCAGGAGGGTGTGAGCAAAGTCCTCACCCTGAGCAGGGAGAGCCTCTGCTCCATCCCAATGCCTGGGGATGGACCCAGGACTCCCAGCCTGAAGGGTGCAGCCAGGGCAGTGGGTACTTTCGTGCCCACTCACCCTTCTGGTCCCTTCTCCTCCACCCAAGGCAAGTTCAGCTCTAGTTACCACCTGGGACACCACCGCAGTGGCTTCACCAGGGCTCACTTTGCCCCAGTGCTCTTCCTCTACCCTCACCCATCAAGGAGGGGGCAAAGGCTTTCCCCGTGGGGGTGGTGGTTACCCATCCCTTCCTCCAACGCTTTTGGGCTAACAGTGCTGCAGCTGGGCAGCCCTTCCAGGGTGGCCAAGCTGTCCCCCTGGGGCAACCTGGGGGAGGTCTTACTTGATAGCAGTGACTCACTGTGTCTTCTAAAGGTAACCTGTACATGTCCTTCAGTCCCCTCACGCCGTCTGTCCGTGGTATGTGTGAGTAGCATTAATTGCTGTTGGAAACTTCCTGGGAGTGGGTTATGGTTTTGGGGTTGTCGGGGTTGGGTTGTTGTTTTTTTTTTTTTTTTGAATAAAATTTGGCTGTTAAATGAGTGCAAGAGCTTAGGATGTTTCCCTGCATTTCAGANGGGTGGGCTCTTAATGTTTGGATGTGATGGTACTGGTAGAGCAGCTGTTTTTAAACGCATGTGAACTAACCTCATTCGGACTCCCGTCTAGATGCTGGAGTCCAGCCTGATTTGTATGTGCCCTCCGGGGAAGAGACAATAAACACTTGTACTAAACTCACCTCCTTCTCCAGAGGTTTCTGTCCCAGGTTGCTCAGAGAGGTGCTAGGTGGCCCATCCCTGGAACCATTCCAGGTCAGGTCGTTTGGGGTTGTGAGTAACCTGTGCTCGTCGTAGCTGTCCCTGCTAACTGTAGTGGAGTTTTATACTGAACTCAGCTCCTGCTCCAGAGGTTTTTGGGCTGGCTCACACCTGCAGTTTCAGGACTTAATGGGGCCAATAAGGGAGAGAGGGACAAGAGTTTTTAGTGGGGCCCGTTTCGAGTGGCAGGTTGAAACTAAAGGAGGGAGATTTAGACTAGAGAGAAGGAAGAAATGTTTGACCCTGAGGGCGCTGAGACTCTGGCCCAGGTTGCTCAGAGAGGTGCTACGTGGCCCATCCCATCATAGACTTAGGTCTCTTCCAACCTAAACCTAAAGTCAGGTCGTTTGGGGTTCTGAGTAACCTGTGCTCTTGTCCCTGCTAACTGTAGTAGAGTTGTACTAAACTCAGCTCCTTCTCCAGAGGTTTTTGGGCTGGCTCACACCTGCAATTTCAGGATGTAATGTGGCCAATAAGGGAGAAGGGGGCAAGACCATTTCAAACGGTGGGTTGAAATTAAAGGAGAGAGCCTACAGGAGGGCTGAGGAGGGACTATTCACAAGGTCTTGTAATGACAGGACGAGGGGGAATGGGTTCAAACTGGTGGAGGGGAGATTTAAACGGGATGTTAGGAGGAAGTTCTTCACAGTGAGGGTGGTGAGACACTGGCACAGGTTGCCCAGGGAGGTTGTGGCTGCTCCCTCCCTGAAGGTGTTCAAGGCCAGGCTGGATGAGGTCTTGAGCTTTGAACACCTCCAACCTAACCCTCCCCTGGCTTAACTTAATGCTGTTAACCAGGCATCTAGACGAGGCTCCATGGCCCAATCTTCACGCAGAGTGATGGAGCTCAACCTGGTTTCCACCTCCCACACTGGAGATCCAGCAGCCCCCACCCCGCGCCGAGAGCTTCCCCTGCTGACCGCAGCCTGGGGCTGCCCTCCCCAACGTCCTGACCTCCCCAACATGGCGGCGACGGCCACATAGGCACGGCCATCCTGACCTCCTCAACGTGGCGGCGACAGCCACATAGGCACCGCCGTCCTGACCTCCCCAACATGGCAGCGACGGCCACATAGGCACGGCCATCCTGACCTCCTCAACGTGGCGGTGGTGGCCACATAGGCACCGCCGTCCTGACCTCCTCAACATGGCGGTGGTGGCCACATAGGCACGGCCATCCTGACCTCCTCAACGTGGCGGTGGTGGCCACATAGGCACCGCCGTCCTGACCTCCTCAACATGGCGGTGGTGGCCACATAGGCACGGCCATCCTGACCTCCCCAACATGGCGGCGACGGCCACATAGGCACGGCCGTCCTGACCTCCTCAACATGGCGGCCGCCACGTGGCTCCCCGCGGGCGTTACCGAGCAACGGCGGACGCGGCGCCGCCAGCGGCTCCCGGCAAGGCCCAGGCCGCAGCGGGACAAGCGGGCCCGGGGGATCCCTGAGCACATCCATCCCCTTCCAGGCGTCCCTGCCAGGGCCACCATGGAGATCACCTACGTGTACACGCGGAAGCGCAGCGAGTTCGGCCGGCCGTGCAGCTTCTCCGACCGGCCGGCCAAGGTGACGGTGGACATCCCCCCGGACCCCAGCATGGCCAGCGGCTACATCCTCAGGAACCCTGTGGATAGCTGCGTCCAGCACACCAGCGAAATGTCAGAGCATGAGGTGAGAGCTGCCTGCCGGCCAGCACTGCCCTGCGGGGAGAAATGGCTGATGCTGTGCACCTTCTCACCTGCAGAAACGGCTGGGATGGAATGAAAATAGAATAGAATAGAATAGAATAGAATAGAATAGAATAGAATAGAATAGAACAGAACAGAACAGAACAGAACAGAACAGAACAGAACAGAACAGAACAGAACAAGCCAGGTTGGAAGAGACCTCCAAGCTCATCCAGTCGAACCTAGCACCCAGCCCTAGCCAATGGCACTAATTGCCCCATCCAGGCTTTTCGTGAACACCTCCAGGGATGGGGACTCCACCACCTCCCTGGGCAACCCATTCCAATGGCAAGTCTGTTTCACCTGGACAAATGGCTGGTGTGAACCTTTTCACCTGGAGAAATGGCTGGTGTGCACCTTCTCACCTGGGGCTCTTGCTGTGCTGCCACAGAATCCCTGAATCCTCAGCATGCTGAGGTCTGAAAAGGACCTTCTGGAAATCATCAAGTCCAAACCCCCTGCTAGAGCAGGGTCATGCACAAGAGGTTGCTCAGCATCACAGCGTCCAGGCAGCTTTGGAATCCTTGCAGAGAAGGAAACTCCACAACCTCTCTGGGCAGGCTGCTGCAGGGTTCCTCACCAAAAAAATAAGTTTTTCCTTGTATTCAGATGAAAACCTCCTGGGTTGCAGTTTGTGCCCATTGCCCCTTGTCCTGTCACTGAAAAGAGTCTGGCCCCATCCTCTTGTTCTCCATCCTTTAGCTACTGATCAGCACAGAGAAGATCTCCTCTCAGTCTACTCTTCTCCAGGTCTCTCAGCCTTTCCTCCTCAGACTGATATTCCACTTAATTATCTTCACAGCCTTCTCGGGACCCTTTCCACTTCACTTTCTTTCTCTCCCCCCCGCCCCCAGGTTAACACTGAGAGTGTGAAGGTGGAATCCCGTGGTGTCAACCACGTCGAGGGTGGGTGGCCCAAAGACATCAAGCCACAGGAGGCAGAACAAACTCTGCGCTTCAGGAAGAAAGTGGAGAAAGACGAAAACTACATCAACACCATCATGCACCTGGGCTCGGTGAGGCTCCGCCTGTCCCCGCTCCTCCTCCCTCCCGCTCCCTGTGCCCACCTGCTGGTTGCACCCTCAGCCAGGAGGCTCCCCGGAGGCACAGCCTCAGCCTCTGCTTTCCCTGCAGCTGATGGAGCACTGCGTCAGGCAGAACAACACCGTCAACATCTACGAGGAGTACTTTGGAGAGGAGGAGACGGTGGAGATGGAAGATGAGCCCCCCTTTGCAAAAACCATCAATGTCATCAGGTAGCACACCCAGCTGGGCTCTCCAGATCCACTGTGAGCTGTTGCCTGTTCCACTGCCTCTGGAGGCAAAGGAGCTGGAAAACCCCAATGGCTTTAGAGCAGTCCTAGAGCAGATCATGGTGGGAAGAGACCTGCTGCAGCCCTTCTGCTCCATATCTCATAGAATCATAGAATCAGTCAGGGTTGGAAGAGACCACAAGGATCATCTAGTTCCAACCCCACTCCATCTATTCCTTCCCTTCCTGTCTGGGTGCTTTAGAGATAGGTAGCACAGTCCAGCAGCTCTTGAGCATCTTCTAGCAGGGCTTTAGGCAGGGCTTATTTTTTTTACTTTGCTTTTGGGGCCTCAGAGATTACCTCCAAATGCCAGGGAGCTGTCAGGTCGTTGCTAGAAGTCAGATCCAGTAACACAATCGGATTCTTAGAAACGTGTAACTGGAAATAGTTTATTAAATCATCAACCCTTTCCCCCCTTTCCCCCTCCCCGGCCCGAACCACAAGAGAAACATTTCCTGCACTGAGTGCTCAAGGGCTGCAGCTTGTTGCCATTGGGATTCCCACAGCTTCCGCTGGGAGACAGGAGCAGGACAGAGCTGTTAGCGAGCTGCTAACATCTTCCTTTGATCTCCTCTCCATCAACCAGGGACCCCAACGTAACCAAGAGGACAGCCACGCATCTCTCCTGGCACCCTGACACTTGCACGAAACTGGCGGTAGCTTATTCCAGCCTGGAATTCCAGCACGGCATGAAAGACATGAGCTTTGACTCCTACATCTGGGACCTCGGTAAGGGGTGGGGGGAAGGCAAGACCCAGCAGGCAGTAAAGCTGCCGCCGCGGAAGCACTTTGCCGTCCTTCAAAGAGCGTAATGGAACCTCACAACCCTCCGGAGGGGGTGAACAGGGGCTTTGGTTTGCTGCTTTTGCCCGCAGATCAATGCAGAGAAAGGGAGAAATGGGACCTGAAAGCTGCCCAACAGGTGGAAAAACCACTGCTAAAACCCCACTGCATCACTTGGCCAGCTAAAGCGCCTGTGACCGCAACAGGCAGCAGAGCCACGATCCTCTCCGGGTGGTTCCTGCCTTTGTGTGCTTCACTCCAGCTTGGGAAAGAGAGAGAGAGGCAGCACCAGCCCTGTTCAGCCAAAGACTCTCTGAGTGCTGCTGTGTTTTGGAGTGAAAAACACAAAGAGGAGGGGGATTGGGGTACCAGGGGTTGGGGTTGCGGGGGTCTGTCTGCAGGATGGCAGGAGAGGACAGGCCAGGTCCATTCTTTAGCACCCTGGTGACAAGGCCACCTCCCCCCTGCATGGCTGGGCAAGCCCCATGTGTGTGGAGGAGCAGGGTGAGGCACCGGGAGGCTGTTTGCTCGCCCTCCAAACTGCCTTGGCTCTTTGTTCTTTGCTCATCCCTTCTTGGCAGAAAACCCCAACAAGCCAGAGCTCGTTCTCAAGCCATCATCCCCTCTTGTGAGCCTGGAATACAACCCCAAGGACTCCTACATCCTGCTGGGAGGATGCTACAACGGGCAGATGGGTAAGGAAGATGGATTAGGCATGAGGTCATACTAATGAGGCTTCATTTTTAATTCAGGAGAGCCTGGTTCCAGTGCTGCCACACTCACAAAGGGAGTAGCATCATTAGTGCTGCAGCTGGGAACAACCTGAGCCTGGCCTGGAGCCCTGTGGAGGACAGGCATGTGCTCACCTGAGAAGGCCCTCAGAGAGGAGGGGACAATGTGCCTGGGAACCCTTCCTGAGCACCTGGGGCAGCGAGGCAGCTGCAGTCACAGCAAGAGATGTCACCAGTTTTGGGGCCCTCTCTCTAGGAGGGACAATGAGGTGCTGGAGTGTGTCCAGAGAAGGGCAATGAAGTGTATAAAGCACAACAGGGTCTAAAGCACAGCTCTTGTGAGGAGTGGCTGAGTGACATAGAGAAAAGGAGACTGAAGAGAGAACTTCTCCCTCTCTACAGCTTCCTGAAAGGGGGCTGGGGTGAGGTCGGGGTTGGTCTCTTCTCCCAAGCAATGAGACAAGAGGAAACGGCCTCAAGTTGCATCAGGGGAGGTTTGGGTTGGACATGAGGTACAATTTCTTCCCCAAAAGGATTGTCAAGCCCTGGAAGAGGCTGCCCAGGGCGGTGGTGGAGTCTCCATCCCTGGAGGGATCTCAAAGCTGTGTAGATGTGGTGCTGGGGGGCAGGGTTTGGCTGTGACCTGGCAGTGCTGGGTTAACAGTCGGACTCGACAATCTCAAAGGTCTCTTCCAACCTGAAATATTTGCTGATTCTCCGTCTCTGCTCGGGGTGGGAAGGGAGGGGGTTGAGCAGCACACCTGCTGTGCTCCTTCCTTCCCCACTTCCCCTATCTTCAGCCGGCAACAGCCCAGGAGCGCTGCCTTTGTTCCATCCCCCGAATCGTTCCTGTGCTGTTGTTTCAAGTGCCCGGAGAAGGTTCCCTTTCTGTCAGCTTCGTTTACAGCTCTGTTATTTACTTGGCCGCAGGAGCCCTCTGATTTAATTGCTCTCATTGTGATGTTTTGGTTTGGTTTGTTTGGATTTTTTTTTTTTCGCCCTGGCTGTTAGCAGCAGCAATCAGATCCGACGGGAGGTGCTTTATGGGCTGTGCCTGCAGGCTCCGCAGGTGATGGAGGGGAGGGATCTCACCCAGCAGCTCGCCGGGATGGTGGCCGTGGCCCCAGCGCTGCAAACCCTCGTCACGTCCAATCGCCTAATTAGCAGTGAGCAAGAACGAGCGAGTGCGGCTCGGTGCCTGACCTCCAGCGCACCGCGGCCAGCCCTGCGCTGGAGCTTGCCCTCAGACCATAGGAAAGGACAAAGGGATGGAGCCTGCTCTCCAGGGAGGACCTGGGGTCGTCAGCCAGAGAGCACAGCCAGAGTCAGGTCGCTTAGGATGCACAGGCTGCTTTTTAGCTGCTTTTTAGCTGCTTTTTAGCTGCTTTTTAGCTGCGTTGAGAGTCGCAGCTGCTGTTTGGCGTTGACAAGGAGCCGGGGGTTGCTTAGACCGCATCTAGTCCTGCTGAAACCCCTTGCGTCGGAGCAGGGAGAGAAGCCAGGGAGGATTTATTGTCTCCGGGGACTGAATTGCGTCTGTCAGGGAGAGATGATGGCTGAGGAAATGCTGTTTAATGTGTTAGCAGCAGCCAGCTGGGTGTTTGCAGAAGGTGCAAATTGAATCAGCGCTCAGGAGAGGCATCCCTGGGAGCGATCCCAACCTGAGGGGCACAGGCATGGTTCTTTTGATAGGACAAGAGGAAACGGTCTGAAGTTGCACCAGGGGAGGTTTAGGTTGGGCACGAGGAACGATTTCTTCCCCAAAAGGGTTGTCAAGCCCTGGAGCAGGCTGCCTGAGGGCAGTGGTGGAGCCTTCATCCCTGGAGGGGTTGAAAAGCTCTGTAGATGTGGCGTCTGAGGGACGTGGTTTAGTGGTGCCCTGGCAGTGCTGAGTCGATAGTTGGTCTCAGTGATCTTGAAGGTCTCTTCCAACCTAAATGATTCCATGATTCTGGAGTTGGGAAGTGGAGGGATTTGCTCTGGGCTTGGGCACTGGGGCACCATCTCGGAAACGTGTGGCAGGCAAGGCAGCTGGAGCAGATCTTAACAGCTGCTTTTCCTGCCCAGCTTACTGGGACACCAGGAAAGGGGGGCTGCCCGTGGAGGTGTCCACCGTGGAGGTCAGCCACAGGGACCCTGTGTATGGAGCCATCTGGTTGCAGTCCAAAACGGGCACTGAATGCTTCTCTGCCTCCACTGATGGGCAGGTAAGGGGCAGGGTCTGGGCAGGGTGCTGGGCACTCCCACCAGGAGTGCACTGGCAGCCAAAAGAGCTGCCCCTCGCCAGCCATGGTCCCTGGGCTGGCAGCAGAGGTTGGCACAGGGCAGCTCCTTGGCTCCTCAGCACCCGTGGCTGAGCCATGAGCAAGCCCCTGCAGCCCCCTGCCTGTCCCCTGCAGGTGCTGTGGTGGGACATCCGCAAGCTGTCTGAGCCCACCGAGACACTGGTCCTGGACATCACCCGGAGAGGGCTGCTGGAGAGTGCCTTGGGTGCCAGCACCCTGGAGTTCGAGCCCACCATGGTGAGCCTTCAACCACCACTTTCAGCCGGGCAGGAGGGTGAGCCAAGCTGAAGCAAGCCAGGCAGGCTGTGGGCAGAGCTCCAGGGGCACAGCATCTGATGCCCAGAGCACCCCAGAGCACTGTGCTGCAGCTGGCAGCATGTTCTCATCCATCCTAAAAGACTCAGGAGTTGTGCTTCTCCCAAAGTACAGGGTCCTGCTGGCCTCTAGACCTCCTCCCCAGATCGTGGTGGGTCTGAGGGCTCTGTTCTCTCCAGGCACTGGCTGCAGCACCTTTTTGCCAGCCTGCTGATGGCTGCTCTCTCCTGCTCCCACCCTCAGCCCACCAAGTTCATGGTTGGCACAGAGCAGGGCATCGTTGTTGCCTGCAACCGCAAAGCCAAGACACCTGCTGAGAAAATCACCAGCACCTACAGTGGGCACCATGGACCTGTCTATGCTCTGGCCAGGAATCCCTTCTACCCCAAAGTCTTCCTGACAGTTGGCGACTGGACTGCTCGGATCTGGTCAGAGGAGACCAAGGAATCCTCAATTATGGGCACAAAGTAGGTGCTGGGGTGCATTTGCCCTTCCTCCTCCTGGAAGAGCATGTCTGGGGCAGGTTACCAGCAAAGTCTGGTCTGTTCTGGTCAGGCAAGAGGTGGTGGGACAATCATCAGGGCCAGAGTAGTGCCAGCCTGATCAAGGGTGCTGGAATGGGGGGTGGTCTTGGCTCTTGGCCACAAGTCCATCCCTGCTGTGCTGCATCTCCTGGCAGGTACCACCTCTCCTACCTGACAGACGGGTGCTGGAGCACGGTGAGGCCAGCTGTCTTCTTCACCACCAGGTCAGATGGGACCCTGGATGTCTGGGACTTCCTCTTCAAGCAGAAGGACCCTTCTCTCTCCCTGAAGGTTGTGTCTCCAGCACCTCTGGGTCCCTCTCCCTCAGAGGGGGGTGGAGGCTGCCCCCAGCCAGCACTGGCAGCAGAATGCTGGACAAACCTGCCAGCCACAGAGGCAGGAGATGGGATCCCATCCTGACTGGGCAAAGCTCCATCAAGCAGCAGCTCCCCTGAGCTGTGTCTGGAGCTCACTGTACCCAAGACATTTCAATGTAAGCTCCTGTAGTTTTCAACCCTCTGGATCTGCCTCTGTCAGCTCATCCTGCCTGCCTGCCCCTGCAGGGTATCAGCTCAGGGCTAAGTGCCACCACTCACCCATCTTCCCTCCCCAGGTCTGCAACGAGGCCCTGTCCAGCCTGCGCCTGCAGGACAATGGACGTGTCATTGGCTGTGGCTCGAAGCTGGGCACTGTCACCCTGCTGGAGATCTCCTCCAGGCTCTGCACCCTGCAGAGGAACGAGAAGAACTTGGCCACTGCTGTATGTCTGCTACCAGCTGCTGGGCCAGGGCACGGCAAAGCCTGGCTGCTGCTGGCATGCCACTGGCACACCCTGCCCGTGAGCCCTGGGGAGCTGTCCCCTGGGGTCCCCTGCTCACCCTGCTTCCCTCAGCACCTCTCCTGCCTTAGATGTTCGAGCGGGAGACGAAGCGGGAGAAGATCCTGGAGGGCCGGCACCGGGAAATGAGGCTGAAGGAGCGAGCCAGGTCGGAGGGGCAGGGCACAGAGGTGGAGGAGAAGCTGCCGGAGAGCCCCGAGGAGGTCCTGGACCGTGCCCGCAGGGAGTTCTTTGAGATCATCGAAGCGGAGAGGGCACGAGCAGAGCCCCAGCTTCTGCACAGCAAGGTACCGGGGGTGGGGGACACACACAGGCTGGCAGCTGCAGCAGGGACTCACTGGCCTGGGGCAGGGGACAGGAGCCAGCTTCTGCCTTGTAGGTGAAAGAGCGCAAGAGAGAGGAGGTGATTGAAGAGGGAAAAGAGGAGGAAGAGAGCCAACTGCCCCAGCAGGAGGAGGAGGATGCTGCCAAGGTCAGTGCACTCCAGCTGTCAGTCACCTTCTCCCTTCTTGCTAGAGCTGGGGACTCATGGGGGGTGAGACTGCTGGCCCTGAGCCAGGCAGAGCTTGTGGGGTCTCTGCCTGTGTGGGGTGGGCAAGCAGAGGGAGCCGCACAGCTCCCTGCCCCCACGCCTGTCCCCTCTGCAGGAGCCGTAGCCACGATGGGAGCGGCAGTCACGCAGCAGCCCTCCTGCGGGTCAGAGGTGCTCCCTGGCCCTTTGCCTTCCCGAGCAGTTCTTCTCCTTCAGGGTGAATAAACAGGAGTTTGTCACCTCTCGCTTCCTCTTTTGTCCACAGCAGGGTTGAGCAGAGGGTGGGAAAGCTGCGTCCCCTCCCTCTGCATCTCCCCACCCTGGACCAGGCCACGGGTCAAAGCCATCTACCCACCACAGTGGAGTGCCCACGGCAGCAGGGTGACCTTCAGTGCATCCCCAGCCTGAAGAGCAGGATTTGGGTGCCTGGTGACAACGGCAGGATCCTGCTGCACCACCCTGCCCCTTCCCAGCTTGGAGAATGATGCTGAGAAAAGCCCTGTGCCAGTCCTGCGAGGGATGCCTGTGGTGCCCAGGCTGGGTTATCAGCACTGGGTAAACACAGCCTGGCTGGAGCCCTGAGCTGCTCACCCCTCAGTTAATTGTTAACCAGCCTCGGGTTGTGCTCCCCCACTGCACAGCTGTCAGCACGGGGCTGGGGCCACCACAAGGGAAGCGTTGCTAACAAAAACGAGCCAGAGGTGCTACCCCTCTGCTGTGAGGCCAGGCTGAGAGTTGGAGTTGTTCAGCCTGGAGAAGAGAAGGCTTCATTGAGACCTTCTTGTGACCTTTCAGTACGTAAAGAGGCTGATAAGAGCTGGGGACAGGCTTTTGGCAGGGCCTTGTGACAGGAAAATGGGTGATGGTTTGAAACTGGAAGAGGGAGACTTGGGCTAGAGAGAAGAAAGACATTTCTACACTGAGAGTGATGGAACACCGGCCCAGGTTGCCCAGAGAGGTGGCAGCATTCCAGGTCAGGTTGTTTAGGGCTCTCAGCAACCTGCTCTAGATGCAGATGTCCCTGCTCACTGCAGGGTAACCTTTAAAGGTCCCTTCCAGCCCAAACCAGCCTGTAACTGTGGGACCCAGCAGGACCTTTCCCCAGGTTCTGCTCAGCAAGTGGCTGTGAGCAGCTGAAGCCAGCTTGAGTGGACAGGTCTGTGGCAACAGCAATGTGAGGGTCAGCACACCCCACACACCCCACACAGGGCATCCACTCAGTCCCCATGCCCATATGCCAAGGACACAACCGTGCCAGGCAGTGACCCCAACAGGAGCAGGTACCAATGGGGCTGCCTGGGTGCAGGGCATCTGCACGGGCATTCACCATTCCAGTGGGTTACATTAAAAGGAACCATGCTGAGCCAAGGTGTGACTGCTGTGCTGCCCCAATGAGCTGCTGCCAGTCCCCAGGGACCCCCAAAGATGCCCCCACTCGCCCCAGACTTATTTTCTGCTTTTATTTGGAAGGAAGTGGCAGGTGCCTAGGCAAGGATAGGGCAGCTGCTGGCCATGAGCAGGAACAGTGCCCTCCAAGCCTCCTTCACCGAGGAGGCAACCAGAGCACCCACCCCAGCCTGGGCATGCATCCAGCTCACCACTGAGCCCCGGGATGCTGCTGCCAGGCTGCCCATTCTGACAGCCAGACCCAGTGCCATGGCTTCACTGCCTGACATAGGAGTAGCCTGGTGCCACAGGGGTGGCATCACAGGGATAGCATCACAGCTTCTTGCCTGGTGGGGTTTGGAAGCCCAGGATCTGCCCATGGGCTGCATGTTTCACCTCCTGCACCACCCGCACAGGGCTGGGGGGGCTCCCAGTGTCCCACATGCCCAAGTCCCTGAAGGCATCCAGGGACGGCAATGAGGATGAGACGTAGCAAGGGGACAACCAGGGAGGGCTGAGTGGAGGAGAGCAGCCCCCTGCAGCACGGGGACCTTCATCTACCTACAAGCAGGAGGATCAAAGGGGAGCCCCTCCCCTTCTCCCAGGGCTGGGACAGTCTGGTGGCAGGACCTGGCCCTGCCTCGTTACTTCTTCACTTTGATGAGGGAGTGGTAGACAGGTTTGATGATGATGTGGAGGTGCAGGGAGTTGTCGATGAGGTACTCGGAGGTGCGCCTCTGCAGGTCGGCGTGGGCCAGGAAGTCAGCGGTCTCGTCCGAGCTCTGGTGGAAGCTGTAGGCGTGCTTCACCAGGACACGGCCCTGCTGCCGCACGCCCACCAGCACCGTCTTCTGGAAGCTGACGCCGGCGAAGTCAGGGCTGCTCATGGCCGGGGTGATGACGAGCCGCGGGCGACCATCCTCGATACGCACCGGCTGGACGGCGGCCGAGACCGAGTCCGAGTAGACAGGGCGCAGGCTGACGGGCAGCCAGCGCGGCGAGAAGAGGACGTTCCAGGTCACCCTCTTGCCGGCATCGTGGCTGCTGGGACCCAGCTGGGTCTGGAAGCTGGTGCTGCGATCGTCCCGAGCCGGGTTGTTGATGACCCACTGGGCGCCCCAGCTGGGTGCGAGGTAGTTGCGGGGCAGGAACATGCTGCAGTTGACGTCGAAGTACTTGGCGAAGTGGAGGGGGGAAGCGGCGTGGAACTGGAAAGCCTGGAAGAGCAGGTCCTGGACCGCGCTGTAGTGCTGTGCCAGCACCGCCGACTGCGCCTGCAGGCGGAAGAGTTGGCTGGGTGCGATCATGGGGTACCGGATGGCACGCAGCACCCGTGCCGCCACGGGCCCCTCGGGCTGCCGCCGGCTCAGCCAGCCCTCCACGGCGGTGTAGAGCTCCAGCTCGCTGTGCAGCACCAGGTCGGAGCGTTCCAGCAGCAGCAGCAGCAGCTCCACGCTCACCGAGCTCCACTCGGCGCTGCCCAGCACGGCCGAGAGGTTCCAGGCCAGGAACTGGAGGCAGCTCTCCTGCAGCGCCGCGTCCCCGATGCGCACGGCGTAGTGGTACCAGCCCACCACATGGCCCTGGTTCGACTCGCTGGCCAAGTGAGTCTTCATGTAGTCGGCCACGCCGCGCTGCAGCCCCCACACCCGGTACTTGCTGGCCAGCTGGTGCATGGGGATGGCTTGGTGCAGCAGGATGGAGACCCCCCCGCAGTACAGGTACCTGAAGCAGAGTTGGGGGGTGCTGACACTGGTGTCCCCACAACCCCTTCCCAGCCCAGCGTGGTCCCCTGGGGAGCATCCTCCCTCCTAGGCTGCATCTCTGCAGGCATCCCATCACACGGGGCTCCTCCGGTCTCCAGGGAAGCATCCTTCCTCTTTGGCTGCATCCCTCTGAGGATCCCTCACCATGTGGAATCCCCACGGTCCCCCAGAGAGCAACCTTCCTCCTTGGCCACATCCCTCCCAACGTGCCCATCCCGCGGGGTCTTTGTTGTCTCCAAGGGAACTTCCCCTCTCCTTGGCTGCATCCTTCCAAGTATCCCATCCCATGAGGTCCTTGTGATCCCCAAGACAACATCTCCCCTCCTTAGCTGTATCCTTCTGGGTATCCCCATCCTGTGGATTTCCCGTGGTCCCCAGGGGAGTCACATTTATCCTGGTGCTCCCATCCCACACACGGTCCCCAAGGGCCTTCCGGTATCTGAAGGGGGTTCTACAAAAAAGCTGGGGAGAGACTTTTTAGGTCACCGGATAGTGACAGGACTAGGGGGAATGGAGCAAAGCTGGAGGTGGAGAGATTCAGATTGGATGTGAGGAGGAAGTTCTTCACCATGAGAGTGGTGAGGCCCTGGAACGGGTTGCCCAGGGGTGTGGTTGGGTCCACATCCCTGGAGGTGTTTAAGGCCAGGCTGGATGAGGCTCTGTCCAGCCTAATCTAGGGTAGGGTGTCCTTGGGCATGGCAGGGTGGGGTTGGAACTGGATGATCCTTGTGGTCCTTTCCAACCCTGACCGATTCTGTGATTCTAAGTACCTGATAAACTTCTCAAAGAGGGCAGCGGTCTCGGGCGGCTCGTGCAGGGTGATGACGCTCTGGTTGCGTAGGAGGCTCTCGAAGACCTCACTCTGGAGGCTGAGCAGCAGCTGGTGGGTGTGGAAGACCTTGGCCTCCTCGGAGGCAGCCGTGCGCACCCGCAGCACCGTGTCGCTGCCGTTGCCGTTCTGCAGCAGCTCCTGCAGCCGCTGCAGCAGCATCAGCGAGTGGTTGATGGTGGCTGCAGAGCCATCGCCACCCAGGTCGGCTTTCTGGGCTGCGGGGAGATGGGAGCGTCCCAGTGCCACACTCCAGGGACAGGGCACGGGGTGCTGGGGCACAGCAGAGTGGGGCCTGGCTGTGGGGCAAGGCGTGGTTAATGGGGAGCAGGGGAAGCCTGGCTTTGTGCACATCTATTCCTTCCCCCCGCCTCAAGCCGGTGCCAAAGGGGCAGCTGGTGCCAAAGGGGTGTGTGGATGAAGAGGGGACATGGGGACATTCGTGTCCTTGGGAGCCAAAAATCTGCTGTTCTGCAGCAGAAGGGCGAGGACCACCATGTCCTAGGCTGGGATGTGCTGGGAAATGGCCCTGTGCCAGGCAGCACTGGCTCACAGCCCAGTCTGCCAGTCCCAGTTCTGTCCCCACTGCAGGCAGAGCAAGCCCTGGGCATTGCCCTCGACCCCCTGCATCCCAGACTGACACATAGGGGACACAAGAGCCTGCAGGTGTGGCAAGCCAGGCAGCCTCTGCCCCTGCACCCATCCTATGGTGCAAGCAGCCTGAGGACAACAGCTGCCCTGGCATCACCGTGGGTCAGTGCCACAGACCTACTTGAGCCATACCTGCGCCTGGTCTTGTCTCTCCCTCCTCACTTCCACTGTGAACTGGCACCTCCTGTCCAGCCAAGTTCTGTTGCATGTGCTGCGATCCAGCAGCTTCTCTTTCCTTCCTGCCACAATTCCCTCCCTGTCCCTGGAGCATCCTTCCCCCAGGGTGAATTTGGCCACGTCTTTCTCAAATCCCATCTTGTGGATTAAGTGTCAGCTTAAGCAGAGCTGAGCAGGGACGGGGAAGGGGAGCAGGAGCCCTCACCCTGTGGGGCTGCACATCGCTGCCCATGGCACCAAGCCTTCCCCGCACAGCGGTGAGCACAGCTGCAGTCTCACCTCCCGGCACCTCCTGGGCACCACTGGGCACAGCACATCCAGGAGCCACCACCCATCCCTCCCCAGGAGCCACGAAGGCTGGTGGAAAGCTGTGCTCAGCCTCCCCCGGGCACCACCAGACACCCACACCGCTGCCAAGCCCCACCCTGGCACCCTGCGAGAGCAGCAGCACCCACACACCATGAACCCCTCAGCACCTCCCTCCGCGGGAGCCACCCTTACCAGCTTGCACGGTGAGGAGGAGGAGGAAGGCAGCGGCGGCACAGCCCCAGCGGTGAGCGGCCAGGGGCCGGGCAGCCGTCAGCCTGGCCATGGCTTCGCAAGCGCATCTGCCGGCTGCGGGCAGCGCAGGGGCGCAGGGTGCCCGCCTGGGGCTTATGTAGGCCAGGAGCCCTCCCAGCCCGCACGCCCGCACCGCCGCATCGATTGGTGGAAACTGGGACCAGCTGTTACCAAGGGAACCGCTTCCAGCCCCCGTCCATCCCACCCTGACCCCGCACCCCGAGCCCTGCACCCCAGAGGGGCGCGACGGAGTGCCCCGGCGAAGCCGCACCGCGCCGTAGGGGCACCTCCGTTTGCCGCTTTCGACGGGCACAGCCAAGCCGTGCCACGGCCCCAGGCTCTGCCGCGGATCCCTGCGTGGCCGCGGCCCTTTGTGCCGCGCTGGGCTGCAGCGGCAGGGTCTTTGCATTCAGGGCACAGCTCGGTGTGGTCTCCCCGCTCCCCCCCCCACCCCCTGCTCATGGGTAATTCATGCCGGCAGCAGCCCATCACCATGGCATCCGGGCTGCCGGCAGGAACCGCCTGCCCTTTTCCCAGCCTTTGCAGCCAAGAGGCTCCCCGTGCGGTGTGAGTGCCCCGTGCCGGCCTCCGCTGGCACCGTGCCGCCCTGACGGCTCTTGGGGGGCTTCGCAATAGGGCCAGGGTGGCGTTTGACACACACAGACACCTCATAGCCACATGTAAGGCCAGCGCGGCTTGGGCGCGGGGCTGGGGATGATGCTGGGTGACCCCCATCTTGCCGCAGGAGATGTGCAGGAGCATTTGCCTGAGCAAGCAGGATAGGAGCAAGGAGTGTCTGCACCCCCACTTTTGGGCCAGTGGCACCGTGGGGACAGAACTCATGGGCAGCAACGCCCCAGCTCAGGCAGGCACAGCAGCTCCTTACCCAACCAGCTGGGGCACCCTGAGAAGGTGGTGAGATGCTGCCAAGTGAGGCATCCCCCGGGAACACTGCACCAGGTTGCCTCAAGGATGCAGGAGGACCCCACATGCTACAGCAGGCAGCACAAGGGAGATGCTGTGACCTTGGCAGTGCCAGAGCCGAGGTGGCACATCAGCTGTTTGCCAGCTATCGAGTGTCTGGGCTGATGGGATTAGCTCCGGTGGGTGGGATCAGTGCCAGCACTCGTGGTACCGCACCTCTCTGTTCAGCTGCTGGATGAGGTGACAGCGTGGCAAGTCTGGCACACATTTCACACCCTACTCCCCACTCGGGAGCCATGGGCGGGGGGCTGCTGTGCCATCACCAGCACTACCAACGCTGGCACCTGCAGTGGATCGGACACGATGCCACAGCCGGTGGGATGGGGAGCAAGTGGTTCAGAAGGAGAAGGCAGTCATTAGTGGTGGGGTAGGGCCAGGGCTCCGTGCCAGGCAGGGGAGATCTGACCGAGCAGGGTGTGAGGAGCCATCTGCCCCTTTACGTCAGCTTGCCCAGCCCTGGCATGGTGCCACCCAGTTCTACCACTGGGGGTGCATTCGTGAGGTCTTCTGAGGACAGATTTGGGCTCACGTGGGAGCAGAGATGGGGATGTGGGGCCAACGAGCCCCATCGATGAGCACAGGGTGAATGAGAGGCCCAGGCTTAAACAGCATCTCCAGATGTTGAGCGTGGGCAGATGTTGCCACATCTCCCGGTGGGGGTGGGAATCGCCCATCTGGCCCTGCCCGACGGCGGAGGAGTTCGGGACAAGACACTCATCCATCAGCGCGCTGGGGGCTCCAGCTTTGTGGCGCCGTGCGACAGGAGAACCCCAAGAGTGTGGTGAAAGCAGAGCGTGGAACCCGGATGGGCAGTCCAGCCTGGCTGGGGGCCAAGGGGCCCCTGCTGCGTCACAGCCAGTTAATGGCTCACCACATCCCCCCACGCCTCATTTAACACCCCCCGCCCGCAACACAACAGCTCGCCGGGAGCGTGTGCACGGCGCCAGCCCAGGCTGCGCCCTCCAACCCAGGGACCCTCCCCACGGAGGCATCAGCAGGCTGTGGGGTAATGTGCCACAGGCCATGGGGGACCACGGGGCCAATGCCTGGAGTCACAGGAGGACAGGGCACACATCTGCCAGCCCCTGAAGAGATGGAGCTCTGCCGGTGCTGGTAATTATGGTTGAGGTGGTGGAGGGCTGGCTCACCATAGCAACCTGTGCCTGCTGCCAGCCCAGGGGGGGAGGGGGGGTGGGATCAGGGGTCTAGGTGACCCCAGGGATAGGCAGGGGGACATAAGTCTTCCCACCCATCCCCGTACTTCTGGGCAAACTGAGGCACAGGCAAGCTCTCCCTTCAGCCTGAGCCATCAGCATGCCCTCTGCATGCCAGGGCCATGCTGGCTGACACAGGGATGTACCCTGAGTGGGTGATACAGACCTTTGGGTATGATGGGGGACATAAGCTGCCCCCCAAACACCCAGACCACCACTCCTATTGCTCTGGGGTGGGGACAAGCTCTGTCACACTCACTCAGGGCTGGCACAGCACCCCAAGTGACCCATGCCTGATCCCTGCGGGAGCACGGAAGCAGCCTGCAGGCTCTGCCCGCACCAACCTCCCTCATTCTGCCCATGCCCTATGTCCCTGGTGCCCAGAGAGGCTGTGCCATGCTGTGGGTGCGGCCACCCACGACAGCCACAAAGATACCAGTGGGAACACAGCCACTGGCGGCAGGGACACAGCTCCCTGCGAGGACACGGCCACCAACGGGGACTCAGCCGCCAACAGAGACACGGACGCCGGTGGGGGACACAGATACAGACAGTGATACCAGCCGGGGGACAGCTGCCGGTGGCTCTCCAGGCCCAGGGAAAGTGGCACAGCACAGCCGGCTGGTGACACGCGGGCCACCAAGGTGAGAGCTCACCTCCCACAGGTCTCGGGGAGTGGGACTCCGGGCAAAGAGAGAGGACGACAAAGGGGAGCACAGCAGCCCCACAGCAGAGCAAACTGAACTAGGGTTGGGAAAGGCTTAAGGCGCTCTCGCAGCTGATCGATGCCCCACTTCTCGGCAAGGACGTGAAAGGGCCGGACTCGCCCCTTCTGATTAGCCAGACCTAATTTGCACTTAATTGGCATCCCCCTGCGCCTATGTAGTGTTCCCGCCGCCGCCTCCCCCCAGTCCGGGGCTCTGCCCGGGATCCATCCCGGTGGAGTGCGGCCGCCAATCTCCACGCCGAGCTCCCACAGTCTCCCTAGGAAGGGCACTGCTTACTAGGGAGGGAAGGGGACAAATCCATTGCTGGATGGTGCCCGGAAGGGAGGCATCGGCTGAGGGGGGCGTGCACACACACCCTCCCCGAGGGTGCGAAGCTGTTGAGGGTTTGTGGTCATCGAGACTGGGATAATTTGGGTTCTACGTGGTGCGGACTGTCAGGACAGCTGTGCTCAGTACCTCTGTACCCACTCTGCCCTGCACCAGTCTCGAACCGAGGACACTCTCTTCGCGCCCCCCTGGGGCTCAGACCCTCACACCTCAGGCTTAGGATCCCTCCCGCATCCTTCTCGGGCTGAGCTGCCCCCGTCCTGTCCTCCGGCACTAGGACCCAGAGCGTCCCCCTCGGGAGATGCTGATTTGACGGGGGGGAGGGGAGGGGGGAACTCTGACCAATCAGAACGCAGCTCTGAAATTGAGTCTCCCAATTCCTTCAGGACATGTCTCTGATTGGTTAAAGCCTCGTCCCCTCTAACCAATAGAAATGCATCTCTCAGCATGGGGGTGGTGCTACCCGGCTTTATGAGTGNGTAGCTGGCAAAGGATCCGACGAGCAGCCTGGAGAGGGTCACCTTCTCCTTGGTCCACTGGGACGCTTCCTTGCCACATCTTGAATTCCACTAAGACCCTCCCTTGGTGTCACTGGGACTCCCCCTCCCGGCATCTCTGGGTCCTCCCTGCCACTGTTGTGACCTAGTGGGTAGCACTCAGCCTGGGCATGGAGCCATGGGGAGCCTCCCCCCTGGTAGCCAGCCAAGAGCAGGGTGGGTTAATCCCATTTGCTTCAAGGTGCTAAATGGGGATGTGGGGATTAACGAGGAGAATCTCTGGGAGTGGGGCCACCCTCCACCGTGGGGACAGGGAACCGGTGGCACTGTGGGCATCCCAAGGTCCTGCAGCATCTATGGACAGTGGGCAGCTCCAAAGTGTGCCATCGCAGGCAGATATGGAGGCACCAGTACACATAGGAGGCAACTCACGCTGAGCCCCCTGTGCCGTGTCTCGGATGCCACCTCCAGTCCCCTGATGTTCCTTGTCTCCACCTACAGTTGGTCCGTGGCAGGAGGTGATGGTCCCAGTGCCCAACACCACCGTGTGGGCCAGCGAAGCAGCACGACTGGAGCCAGAGCGGTCACCCTGCATGGTTGGCATCTTGCCCGTCGTGTATTACAGCGTCCTGCTAGGGCTGGGGCTGCCAGGTGAGGGGCTGGGGCCGCCAGGTGAGGGGGCTGGGGCCGGGGTGGGGGACTGCCCAGCAGCATGGGGGGGCGGCACCCATCCTGCCTCATAGGAGCAGTGCGCCCTCAGCTCAGCCTTTGCCCTCAGCTGCCAGCAGATCCTCAGCTCCCATCCCAGCCTGGGGGCTTTTGGGGATGGGGAGGAGAGTCCTCAGGGGTGGGGGACACCAATGTGCACCCCATGACCTCCCTGGCCTGAGGGCCAGCCCCAGCTGCAGTGCCCAGCTCCATGTGGCAGGTGCCACAGCAGCAGATGGTATTTGCATTGCTTGGGCTGATACACGGAAGAGATTAATCAGCTCAGCAAATCCCCCCCTGCACTGTGATATTTATAGCTCTCTGTGTGTGTGTGTCAGGATAGGGCCTGGGGCCACTCATCCTGCAGCACTGGGAGATCCTGGGCACTTCCTGGGGTGCTGGGCACTGCAGGGGTGGGCCGTGAGCTCCAGGGTCTCATCATGAGACATCACTCCATTCCCCCCAGTGAACATCCTGACCGTCGTGGCCCTGTTCCGCCTGGCCACGAGGACCAAGAAGTCGTCGTACTGGTACCTGCTGGCCCTGACCACCTCTGACATCCTCACCCAAGTCTTCATCATCTTTGTGGGCTTCATCCTGCAGACAGCCATCCTGGCCCGGGCGGTGCCCAGCGCCTTCATCCACACTGTCAACGTGCTGGAGTTCGCCGCCAACCACGCCTCCATCTGGGTGACTGTCCTGATGACCGTGGACCGCTACGTGGCCCTGTGCCACCCGCTGCGGTACCGCGCCCTCTCCTACCCGCGGCGCACCCGCAGGATCATCCTCACCATCTTCGCCGTGGCTCTGGCCACCAGCGTCCCCTTCTACTGGTGGCTGGACGCCTGGCGCGACGCCGACCCCCCCACTGCCCTGGACAAGGTGCTTAAGTGGGTGCACTGCACCACCATCTACTTCTTGCCCTGTACCATCTTCCTGGCCACCAACTCCGTCATCATACACAGGCTGAAGCGGCAGAGGTGCTCGGGGGCTGGGCGGCCCCACCTGGGCAAGACTACTGCCCTCCTCCTGGCCGTCACCACTGTCTTCATCGTGCTCTGGGCTCCCAGGACCATCGTCATGATCTGCCACCTCTACGTGGCCTCGGTCAAGAGGGACTGGCGCATGCACTTGGCGCTGGACATCGCCAACATGATGGCCATGCTCAACACCACCCTCAACTTCTTCCTCTACTGCTTTGTCAGCCAGACCTTCCGACAGACTGTGGCTGAGGTGCTCCGGGCTCATCTCTGGCACAGCCCCCAGCCTGGCAGCACCTGCTTCCCAGCCCCAGCCCTGAAGCCACTGGAGCTGCAGGCTGGCACAACCCTCTGAGCCTGGGTGGTATTCATCTGGGGGTCCCAGTGCTCTCCCAGCTTCCTGCATTGCACTGGAACCCCCCCCCCCNGACACTGCCCAGCAACACCAGGCCTCCACGGAGCTGGGGCTTGCTGTGGGTGCTGGTGGTGGTGGCAGGAGGAAGTGGTTTTGCCCAGTGGCAGTACCCACTGCACCCCTGGGACCTGCAGTGGGATGGGCAGCCCTGCCTGTGCTCAACCCCTCCAGGAAAACTCAACTACAGGGCAGCAAGACCAAGCCCCAGCACACTGGCAGGAGGCATCGCTCACTCCATAGGTGCCCTCAAGGGTGGGCTCCTCTCCAGCCACGGGATTCATGGGGCTTCGGTGCCTGGGCACAGCCAGGGAGTGTGGCCATGCTCTCAGCTGCTCTCCTGCATCACCTCCAGCCTGTGCTGAACCTATGCACCAGAAGTCCTGGGGAACCCAGCGAACACAGCTGCCCCATGGTGGTGGGTGCAGGTGAGCTCCTGTGGTGCCAGCTGCATGCCAACAAGATGATTTCTTCCTCCATAAACCACCATGCTGAGACCAAACTTCTGCCTGATCAGCAAGTGGCCAGGACAGGAGCACCTGCGCCCTAGTGCAAGAGTGAAGTTTCTCCCACCAGCTGCAAGTGAGGGGGCCCATGATGCCCCTCTGCCACGAATGCACCCAGGATCAGTGCTGTCCTCCCAGTTACACCAGTGCCAAGCTGGTGTGATGCGAGATGAGCAATCTGCTTGTCCCCAGCTGCCAGCAGAGGGCAGAGGAGGTTCGGCCCTGTGCAGAGCTGGCACAGTTTAGGGACACGGAGCTGGCACCCTTGGCACCCCCAGCCCTGACCACCCCACTCACTGCCCTAATTTCCCTGTAAGGTCCTTAGCATAATCCCTCCCAAACAGCCTCAGTCTTTCCGATCTAATTCCCAAAGACCGGGCGGGACAGCACCCAGGGGTGCCTTGGGGGGCAAGGGCTCAGCTGGCTCCGGAGGATTTGGCATGCTCTAGGCAGGGCGCAGAGACCTCCGTTGCCAACCTCACCAAATCCTGGCTGTGGCTGGCAGTGGGGTGGGACGGGGCACGGAGTTTGCTCCGGTGTGAGCCACAACCCCCAGGATGTGGGGGCTGACCCACACTGGCACCGTGCATCTGTCTGCTCACAATGCAGCCAGATCAGTCCGTGGCACGGGCAGACCCCGCTGGCAGTGCCACCTTATGCCAGGCAGGATCCGGATCTGCCTGTGCTCCAGGTGACAGGGTTAAAGCCCGACCCGGTGGCGCGGGTGGTACCTGGGAGGTGCTCGCTCCATTAATTCTGGCATGGGAGGAGAGCAGGATCGGGAAGAGATTAGATATTAACCCAGCCAGCGCCTCCCGCCCACCGGGCACCCACCTCTGGGGGCTCCCAGGGCTGCATCCCACCCTGGGGCCCTCCTCTGGGGCCGGAGGGGCCACAGGGCAGGGGGGCCCCGGCTGGCGAAGGGCAGCATTTGGCAGGAGCTGTGCTTGCGGCAGGCCGAGACCGCCGCCAGCCCCCCCTCGCCAACCGGTGCTTATTTACTTGGAGAAGGAGGTGGAAATGTGCTGACCGCGTCCGCCGGCGGCGAGGGGCTCCGGTCTGGAGAGAACCGGCTCTGGTGGAAAACAGCTCCCCAGCCCCGGCCCAAGCCGTGACGGCGGTGGGGAGGCAGCGGGGAGGGTTTAGTGGGGGCCCCCCTCTCAGCCCCAGGTACGGCCCCACCAGCGCCAGGTACAGCTCTCGCCTTCCTGAGGCCAGCTGCTGTGGCTGGGTGAGCAGGAGCTGCCACCGGAGCGGGGTTCAGCCACCCGTGCCAGCCGTGCCAGCAGTGCCACCCGTGTCAGCCACTCGGCCCTTCGGCTCCAGAGGAAAGGTAAGCCCGGAAAAAACGCGCCCGGCGTGCCCATGTTTTTGGAGTGAGCTGCTAGGGAAGCCTGGCCCAGGTCCCAGTGCTGTGCCAAGCTGCACCCCAGCCCCTCACTGTGGCACAGGGATCAGCCCTGCCTGATGCCCAGGGTACCAGGGAGGCGAGAGGGATGTGCCAGGTGCCAACGACCTCAGCACACGGCCGTGGGAGGGGATGGAGGGCAAGTGGTCCCTCGCAGCCCACAGTTGGTCCTTGCAAGGCAGCTGGCGCATGGTGGCATCACACTCGACACGTCCCGCAGCCACCTCCCTGGCAAGGCGTTTCTGTAGGACCTACCGAAAACCCCAGAGCTGTGCAGCGAGGGCTGGAAAGCCAGGAGGGTCCCCGTGGGATGGAGGGAGGGAATCCCCTGCTGTGGGTGGGGGACGTGAGAGCAAAACTGCTGTGGCCATGGGGCAGCCTCAGCAGGACGGAGACCAGGGTAGCTGCGGGGGTCACGGGGGGCTGCTGTTGAGTCAGCAGCCGGGAAACCTGCCGGCCCCACACGGCGGAAGGAAGCAGCCTGCAGGAAGCCTCCGTGCTCCGTGGCCTCTCCGTGGTCTGGGCCCGGATCATTGCAAGCGCGGGGGTGGCAGAGCAGCCGGGCCGTGCTCCTGGCACTGGTTTAGCCAAGGCTGAGCCCTGGCTGGAGAGCTGAGGGTACTGCCCGGCCCTGCGAGGCTGAACTGCAGCTCTCCAGGGGAACTGAGGCATGGGAGGCTGCGGCAGAGCCCCTGTGCCCGTGCCAGCCGGCGTCGATGCCCGTGCAAGGGCACACCTGTGTGCACCTGCTCCAGCAGCCAGGAACCGTCCTCCCCAAAACGCTCATCCAGAAGCCAAAATGCTCTTTAGGAAGCAGAAGGGCAGGAGGGCAGGTGGCAGCGGGTGCAGCACCCAGCCCAGACACGTTGTCTGCTCCCGGCGGGTGCCAGTCCTCATGCCGTGAGTGCTGCCAGCTCCGGCTCTGCTTCCCTTTCTCCTCGGATTGTTTCCACCCCAGCCCGGGCTGGGGGAGGACCTGCCGGAGGCACATTGAACTTTATTCTGCATCCCTCACTCGCTTGCTTCACCTTCCCAAAATAGTAGCAGCACCAGCCTGGAAACCTCCCCCGGGGCTGGCAGGGCCCCGTTGTCCCTCAGGGCACTCCAAGCCTCTGGGGGCTTTTCCCTGCCCCAAATCCTCAGGTTGACTACAGCACACCCATGCCTGTCCCTGGGTCCCTCGGGGCACCCCAAGCCTTTGGTGGCTTCTCCCTGTCCCCAGCCCCCAGGGATGGGATGACTGGGGAGGGGGATGCCCATGCCCAGCCGCGAGTTGCACAGCCACCCCGGCAGTGCAGGTACTGGGGGTGGCTGCCCTGGGCCCTTGGCACCACTCAGAAAGGGCTTTTCTAGGGCGCTGCTGCCCTGCCAAAGGCTCCAGCTTTAGCCGTCAGCTGACATTCCTGCAGGAGGCCCCTCCGGGCCCGTTCCTCGAGGTTTCCCGGTGGGTGCCGGTATCCCGGACACCCTCTGCAGAGCTCTGCTCCCGGAGCCCACCCACCCACCAGCCGCCCAACCCAACACCGAGAGGAGGTCGGTGCCAGGCTCCGTCTGGGTGATGCTGCCCCAGCACAAACCCCCAGACCCTCCAGCCCCCGGCCCGGCCCTCCTAGCTCAGCAGAACCTGGGGCTGAGACCCCGCAGCCTCATTGCACTGAG
>VWZI01019279.1:232289-248185 GCA_013396835.1 Psilopogon haemacephalus
GTACTCCCGCTGGTACGGCACGGCACGGTACGGCACGGCACGGCACGGCCGAGAGAGGGGAGCGGCCGGGCACTGGGCGCCGGAGCCGGTGAGCTGAGCTAGGGGGCCTGCGGGGGGACCGGGAATCGTAACGGGAATGGGTCGGGATCCGCGACCGGGGGACCTGGAGCCGTCCGCCCCCGCGGGCTCGCTCAGACGGAGAGTTGGGGACGCCTTTTGCCAACTTTGGGGTCCAGTACCGGGCGGAAGCACCGGGGAACCGTGCTGGTGCTGGCCGGAGGCTGTGTGGGAACGGAGCCGGGAGCAGAGGGGAAGCGGCCAGGTTCTCCTGGCCGGGTCAGGAGAGCTGGGGAGCCGGTACGAGCCGGGGCTCGATCCCGTGCAGTACCGGGGGTCCTTTTCCCCCTCCCGGCCTCCGGGTACCTCTCCGGGGACTTAGAAGGTCCTGCCCCGGGCTCTGGTCCCGCTCCAGCCTGGGGTCACCTTGCCAGAGGTCTCCTGCTGGATTCCCCCTTCCTCCTCCCCAATACTGGGGCTTGCAGCTGCCTTGCTGCCTCCTCATCCCTGTGCCGATCCTACACTCACCGGGGCCGCAGGAGTGGGGACAGAGACCCCCGTGCCGTGCCGTGCCATGCTGTACCAATGCCATGCCAGGCTGCTTGCATGCCAGCGGCCAGCAGTGCTGGACACGGGACCTGTGCTGGGCCAGTGCCCGGAGGCAGAGAAGGGAAGTGGGGCAGGAGAAGTGGAAAGTGGAACTCACTGACACGAAGGAACGAGGCAAGGGGGCAGCCCTGACCCCAGCTGTAACCTTGTCTGTCTTGGGCCCGTGTTTGGAGTTCTCAGGCAAGTTGGTGGGCATGATTCTGCCTGCCTCTAGTACTGGAGGAAAGGATTGGCACAGCCCTATAGCCCTGGGGAATCCCACATCAGGAGGGAGCATCTAGGACATGGAGAGGCTGAAACCCTTTGGCTACCTCCAGCCTCCAGGCAAGAAGCCCACAGGGACAGGCACCTGCCCAGTCTCATCAGCTGTGTGTTGAGCTCAGCTGTGCCAGTGCCAATGGGGCTCACTGGGACCTTATTGCTTACTGTGTCCCAGTGGGAGACTGCACAATGGAGACTGGGCATGGAGATGGCACAGGCAGCACCAAGAGCCGAGTTGAGCTGGGTACTGGTCCCTAACGTCCTCTTCTGTCCTGCAGGGTCCCTGGACGCCGCGCTCAGTGCCCTCAGTGCAGGGCAGGATGGGTGCTGCAGCAGTGCCAGCAGTGCCTGCCTGCGTGCTGCTGGCCCTAGCCCTTCTGCCCGCAGCTGGTGGCCAGACCAGCCCTCCTTCCGGCTGTGGCAAGGACCTCTCCTCCCTCTACTACAACCTCTGCGACCTCTCAGCAGCCTGGGGCATCGTGGTGGAGGCCGTGGCCAGCCTCGGCGTGGTCACCACCTTCGTGCTTACCATCGTGCTGGTGGCCAGCCTGCCCTTCGTGCAGGAATCGCAGAAGAAGAGCCTGGTGGCCACGCAGGTCTTCTTTCTTCTGGGCACCTTCGGGCTCTTCTGCCTGACGTTCGACTTCATCGTGGGGCCAGATTTCTCCACCTGCACCTCCCGCCGCTTCCTCTTTGGCGTCCTCTTCGGCGTCTGCTTCTCCTGCCTGCTGGCGCACGCCGTGGCCCTCAACTTCTTGGCACGGAGGAACCGGGGCCCGCGAGGCTGGGTGACGCTGGCGGTGGCTTTGCTCCTCTCCTTGGTGGAGGTCATCATCAATGCTGAGTGGCTCATCATCACGGTGGTGCGGCGGGAGGGCGGCTCCCCGGACCCTTGCCGGCTGGCGGACGCCGACTTCGTCATGGCGCTCATCTACGTCATGGTCCTGCTGGTGGCCGCCTTCGGCGCCGCCTGGCCAGCCCTCTGCGGTCGCTACGGCCGCTGGCGCAAGCACGGCGCCTTCATCCTGGCCACCACCAGCTTCTCCATGGCCATCTGGGTGGCGTGGACGGCCATGTACCTCTATGGGAACCAGCGGGCGGGCGAGAAGCCTGGCTGGGACGACCCCACGCTGGCCATCGCGCTGGTCTCCAACGCCTGCGCCTTCCTCCTCCTCTACGTCATCCCCGAGGTGACGCACGTGACGCGGCGGGGCCCCCAGCAGGCCTTCGAGGACGACATCTACCCCACGCGTGGGGTGGGCTACGAGACCATTCTCAAGGAGCAGAAGTCCCAGAGCATGTTTGTGGAGAACAAAGCCTTCTCCATGGATGAGCCCTCCTTCGGTAGGCACCGGAGGGGGATCACCGGGGACCCTCTTGCTCCTCAGCAGGGCTTCTGGTGTCACGCACTGGCACCGGGGCGGGTGGCAGGCAGGGGAGGCGAGACGTCTGGCCACGACCCGCCCAGGATTGACGCCTGCCGCTGTTGTGGCTCCCAAAAACTCGCTGGGCTGGGTCTACCAGTTTGGGCTGAAGTCGGTGGTGGCAGGGGTGCTCCCTCCTCGGCATGGGGTGCCTGTGGCTCCCGGCCCTCCGCCCTGGGGAAGCCAGTCTGCGAGCAAGACCCTGCAATGACAGGGGGTGGTGGCAGCTGGCCCGGTGGGGACCAGCAGCAAAGGTGTCTGCAGCCCATGGGGCAGGGTGGGTGCTCCTGCAGCACCTGCAAGCACCCTGCCTGCTGGGACACCCTACAATAACAAACCTCAGCCTGTCCAGGGCTGTGCCAGGAGCATGGTGATGCAAACCCTGGGGACATCCCTCCTGTCCCCCAGGAATGGCACGGAGCAGCCAGTTGTTGAGTCAGCTCATTAATCCTGCTAACAAGGAGCGGCTCCCTGGTGGGGTGGGGGGCGGGGGAGCGGCTGTGTGAGTTCTCCTTTTCCTGTCCCCATCTCTTTGCAGCCAAGAAGCCAGTGTCCCCGTACAGCGGCTACAACGGGCAGCTGCTGACCAGCGTCTACCAGCCCACCGAGATGGCACTGATGCACAAGGGGCCGGTAAGTGCGATGCCGTGTGGCCAACCCAGCTCCCTGCTGACAGCCCCGTGGATGGGCTGGCACTGGCACCGTGGCCAGGGTGTGGGGGGCTCCCCTGATCCCTCTAACAGGGTGACTGGGGGCGTCACCCCCTGCCTTCCTCTCTCAGGACCACACGGGGCTGGGGATGTTCTCGGTGCCGCTCCAGCCCCCCGTGTCTGCGCCGCAGACCGAAGGTCCCTACGATGTGATCCTGCCCCGCGCCTCCACCTCCAGCCCAGCTGCTGCTGGCAGTGCCAGCTCCACGCTGCGAGCCGAGGATGCCTTTGCAGTGCAGGCCCGGCACGCTGGCGCCCAGCGGGATGGCAGGAGCTGCCAGGTGGGTTAATGTGCAACACGGCAGGCAGAGGAGCGGGCACTGAGGTCCAGACCATAGCCAGGGGCAAAGTCTGTCCCTATGGCAGGGCAGGGGCAGGGATGTCTCTGCCTGGTACCCCAACAATGCCAGAGACAAGTCTGCTGGCCCATGCTGCTGCCTTCACCATGCCACTCCAGTGCCATGCTGCTCTACCCACAGGTGCAGTCCCCATACGGCAGGAATAGGTGGTGAAGCCCTCATGGCATAGGTTCTGCAGCACCGGCACAGCTGTGGCCTCACCGTCCTGCTCCCGAGGTCTCACCAAGCCTCCTACTGCCCTACCATGTGCATCCCATCCCATCCATCAGCTGGAACCAGCTCCTTTGCAGAGGACACCTGAACACAGTCCCACCTGGCCATGGAACCCACAAGCTCTTCCTGGACCCCCGTGTCCCTGCTGCAAGGACCAGCTCCCATGAGACCACTCAAGTTGTCCCTCGCTGCCTTTGTGACACAAGGACACCCTATCCTCTCCCAGGCCAGGGACCATACACCACCTGGGAGCCTGCAGGACTTCTGCTGGCACCAAGCCCCCAGTCCATGCTAACCCTCACCAGCCCCAGGGACATCTCAGGCCCTGAGCTGAGCTGGCGCCATCCCACCGCAGGGCACGAGGTGACATGAAGCTGTCCCTGCTCTGGTTCCCACTGTGCCTCAGGTTCCCCATTGCTGGGGCAGGCTTGAGGTCTGGAGGTTCAGTGCCTTGCTGGGGCTGGGGACCCAACCCCCCCATGGCTTTGGCCACCTACTTGGTGCCTTCAGATCCCTTGGGGTTTAGGGGATCACCCTCCTCGTGGCTTTCTCTGTCGTTTATCCCTTTCCCCCCTTTTTTTTTTTTCAGGTCAGCCCCAATAAAGGTGGTATTTTTTTCCTACCTGGTGCTGTAGCAGGCAGCTAGTGATGGGCAGGGGGTACCCAACCATGCTGCTGGCTGCTCCCCCTTCCTGACCCCACCGCAGCCAAGGGCTCAGCCTCACCTTCTCCTCCCGAGGGCCAACAGGGAGCGAAGCGGAGCTCGAGGCAAGGCTACTGGCATCCCCCCCAGTCCCTGCTCCCTGTCCCACCGTGGCAGCATGTGCTGGGGCCAGGGGCACAGATGGGGCCGCTGGGCTGGGAGCCGGCAGCCTCAGCAGGGCCGGCAGCACAGGGACTGGCAGCCCGTGGGCAGATGGGCTGCCTGGCGGGAAGTGGCATGGCACCAAGGACATGCCAAGGTCGTGGGTGGTTTCTCCTCCTCCCGTTGCCTTTCCCCTCCACAGTGATTTCTCCTGCTGGGCAGGAAGCCTGCGGCCAGCAGTGCCATGAATTATTCAAGGACTGAAATGGCTCCGTGGGGGCAGGAGTGTGACCTGGTCTCCTTGAGCCAGAGCTGGGCTGATGGCACCACGCAGGGCTGGGGTGCCCACACAAGGGATGCAGAGGAGCTTGGCACGCCTGGTGTCAGCCGTGCCCTTGGCAGCCAGCATGTGTCCACGCAGGGACACAGCAGGCACAGCCCCAAAAGCCAGGGGCAGTGGCAGGAGCCAGCTGTTTGCAGCAGGATCTGGCCATGCCCCCCGGGGCTGTGCTGCGTCACCCATGTTTACCTGGTGCTGGTTGTCAGCAAGGACATCTCCAAGCAGCACCAGGCACTTTAAAGTCCCCAAGGCTGCCGTCACCACTGTGTACCCTCCTCCTGGAAGCTGGCACAGCTCGGCACGGCACGGCCTCGGGCGTGTGCCTGCCACAAAGGCACATCCACCTGCGAAATCTGGTGCTGAGCCAGGCTGAGCGTCCCCAGCCACGGTGCAGCAGCTGCAAGGAAAGAGGTGAGAACCTCGCGGGCAGCAGAGCCACACCGAAAAATAAGACCCACGGAGCCTGTCCCCGTTCAGCTCCGGCAGGGGACAGAGGAGCTAGCGGTGGTTCCACTCCCTGCGGCTGGCCCCAGCCCCTCCGGAAGGCAGGAATCCCACCGGCTGCTCGGCGGTGGCCGCAGAGCCAGGGCCGGCCCCGCTCCAACAGGCAGCGCTTTGTGCCGGCGGGACACGGCACGGGGCCGCGGAACAGCACAGCCTTTGTGCCCTGCAGGTGAGGCCAGCAACGTGGGCTGTGCCCTGCTGGGAGCAGCCCTCCCCACCCCAAACCCTTCCCCAAGGACTGGGAGCTAGGGGCTGGTGCGTGCCAGGTGTGTGGGTGGCTGTGCTGGGTGGCAGGGGATTGGGGTGGGTGTAGCTGCAAGGCTGTGGCAGCATCCCTGGCAGCAGGGAGGGCACTGCAGGCACCATGGCCCGGGGTGTTTGACAGGCACAGGCAAGGATGTGGGCAGTGCCAGGCTGGGTGGTTAACACCACGGCCGCAGACTAAGGGCTCACAGTGTCCCCAAGCAGTGACAACGGAGAGAAGTGACATTGTGCAGGTGCACAATTCTGCTGGAGCACTGCAGAGGCTGAAGGACCTGGGGCTGCTTAGTCTGAAGACAGAGGGGATTGAATCAATGCTCATAAATATCTGAGGACTGGGGGCCAGGAGTGGAGGGACACAGGCTGGGATAGGACAAGGAGCAATGGATGGAAGCTGCAGCACAGGAGGTTCCACCTCAACACAAGGAGGAACTTCTTGAGTGTAAGGGTCCCAGAGCACTGGCACAGGCTCCCCAGAGGGGTTGTGGAGTCTCCTCTGGAGACTTTCAAGGCCTTTCTGGATGTGTTCCTTGTGTGACCTGAGCTAGATTGGATGGTCCTGCTCTGGCAGGGGGGTTGGACTCAATGATCTTTGGTCACTTCCAACCTCTGTGATCCTGAGTCCTGTGGGATGCTCCATGTCTCCAGTGCTCAGCTAACTCCTCCAACCAGGAGCTGCAGCGGGATCCAGCAGGGTCCCAGCCAAGCACTGGGGTCTCCCCTGAGGCTGAGCGAGGAGCATCCTGCCTCCAAGCAGAGCCAGCCAGCAGCCAGTGAAGGTAAGAACACGCCCGCTGCAGGCTGGCACTGCCATCTGCTGGCACACCATGTGGCACGCCCCAGCACACAGCGTGTCCCTTCCCAGCCACCGCACGGGTCCAGGAGGCACAGACACACTCGGCCACAGGCACTCAATGGCACTTTTACTGCAAACAGTTCTGCAGTACTCAGGGGTCCTGCGCCGTGGGGTGCCCCGAGTCAAGCTGAAGGGCTGTGGGGAGTCCCAGGGCTTGAGGACAGAAGAGGAGCACCAGCACCACTCTGCCCCAGTCCTGGGGTCCTGTGCCGCCTGCACGTTGGTTGAGACCGGAGGGGCCCAGCTCCTCCTCCAGGCTTGGCTCAGCGGGGGACCTTCCGGCCAGGCTGGGTGCTGGCAGCCTGTGCCATCTCCCTCTGCTGCTGTTTGTGCCTCTGGATGTCCCTGTAGGCCTGGATGACACGGGCTCTCTCCTCCTCCACCACGCGCCGGCGAGCCATCGACACCGGCGCTGCTGGCGGCACCTGGCTCTGGCCCAGGCCACGCTTCAGGAGCAGCTGCTTCCGTCCAGCCTGCAGGCAGAGACAGGACCCAGTCAGAGAGGCTGAAGGATGGAAAAAGGCTCCGAGGAACTGTCACCGGGAGGCTGAAGCCATTGCTGCCCTTCCAGGCCTGATTTCCAGCTTGAGGGAGGTGAGATCATACAATCATGGAATGGTAATGGTTGGAAGGGACCTTTCGAGGTCGTCTTGTTCAACCACTCTGCAGTCAGCAGGGACACCTTCAACTAGGGCAGGTTGCTCAGAGTGCCATCCAAACTGATCTGGAATCCTTCCAGGGATGGAGCTTCTGACACCTCCCTGGGCAACCTGGGCCAGCACTGCACCTCCTTCAAGGTAAAAACTTTCTTCCTTGTATCTACTCTGAATATCCTTCTATCTTACCCATCACCCCTGGCCCTGTCACAACAGGCCCTGCTAAAAACTCTATACCCATCTTTCTTATCAACCCTTTTAAGCATTCAAAGCCCCCAAGGTCTCCTTGGAGCCTTCTCCAGGCTGAACAACCCCAACCCTCCCAGCCTGTCCTCACGGCAGAGGGGTTCCAGCCCTCGCATCACATTTGGGGCCCCCTTTGGACTCACTCCACAAGGTCCTTGTGCTGTATCAGACACAGCACTGCAGGTGGGGTCCCACCTGAGCAGAACAGAGGGACAGAATCCCCTCCCTCCACCTGCTGGCCCAGCCCCACAGCTCACCTGCTCCGCAGGGCCCCAGCCCCTGGGCCGTGAGGTGATGGTGGGTGGCTGTGTAACCACCTCCCCGAACGCCACCGTGTCTGGGGGAGAAGCAAGGAGCTGGAATCAGGCAGGAGCTCCCAAGAACACACCACTCCAGCTCAACCCCACCTCTCCACATGCTGCTAGAGCCACTCCACTCTGTCAGACTCACCTTGGAACCGTTTCTTCTCCAGCAAGGCCTCTTTCTTCTCCTCCTTCTTCTTTCGAGCTTTTTCCAGCTTCTTGTTCTGAAACCTGAAGAGGGTTTGTGACTGGACAGGGAGCAACTAAGCAAGTTCCTACACCATGGGATCCCTAAGCTGAAGCCACACAGCTGCAGCCTAGCAGCAGGGTGAAACATGTCTGTCCCAGAGGTTCAGCCCCATGGAGATGAGGCCCATAGCCCTCCACCCACATGCAAAGCCATTGCTGGATGCCCCAGTAAAGCAGCTGCCATGCACCTGGAACTAGGCTGGGGCACCAGGCTGGGCTGAGCCCATCCAGCCCCAGCAGCTCCAGGGGCCTTGCTCTTACTCTTTCTTTCTCTTGGACTTGGCTGGTGCCATGGTCTCCTTCTCAGGCTCCCGCTGCACCTGGTTCTTGGCGAGGAAGAGGATGTGCTTCACCTCCTGCTCCATGCGGCAGATGTAGGAGCGCTCTGACTCCCCCTTCCCCCTCCTGAACCTGGGCACGGGGATGTCTCCCCGGGCTTTGGTGCCCTTTGCCTTGGGCTGCTGCTTCTTCTCTAGGAGAGATGGGTGACATTACTGCAGCAGCCACAACCTGGAGGCTCCCTCCCCCTGGCAAAGCAGGGATAGGACATGGCCGGGGGCACACCAGGATGTCCCACCGCAGGATCCGGCTGCTTCCAGCTGCACTGTGTGCTCCTCAGCCGGGCCCTGGGCACCCCAGCTTGGGCCAGCTCAGCTTCCCACCTGCCACCTGCTGCTTCCCAGGCTCAGGGCGCTTCATGGCCTCGCGGCTCTTCATGAGCTCCCGCAGGCGGAAAGGGATCTCCTGCTCATCAGGGTGCTTGGGCTTCATGTTGTCCACTTTCTTCACCTTCCTAGGAGAGAACAAATATGGTGTGAGGCTTGCCCTGAACCACTGGGACCCAGACACAGGGGGACACCAGGACTCGGGCATGGTGGGACACTAGAGCACATGGACCTGGTGATGCACCAGCGGACACAAGCAGTGAGATGCCAGTATCTGTGCACAAGGGGACACTCAAGCATCGTGGGACACTGGAGCACCTGGACTTGGTGATGCACCAGTGGACACAAGCACAGTGAGATGCCAGTATCTGTGCTCAAGGGGATGCCGGGACTCAGGTATGGTGGTACAATGGAGCACCTGGTGATGTACCAGCAGACACAAGCACAGTGAGACATCAGTATCTGTGCACAAGGGGACACTCGGGCATGGTGGGACAAATGGTGGGACACATGGTGGGACACGGTAGCAGTAGGACACAGCGACCCGGACACCGAGACAGGCGTTTGACGTGGCATAGGGACCCGAGGGACACCAGAGCATCTTGTCCTAGTGAAGCACTGGCAGACTCGGGCATGGTGAGACGCGGACAGGGCTACATCGCGAACCAGGCACGGCGGGACACGGGGACCCGGTCATGGCAGAGTAGCGGAGCGCCTGGCCCTAGTGAGGCACCGGCAGGTCCGAGCACGGTGCGATACCGGGACCACAAGCACAGGGGGGCGTCGGGACCCTGCCCCGGAAGCATGACTCTCGCCAGACCCCAGCCGACACTGACGATCCCTTGCTGCCGCCTGGGGCGAAGCCCCAAACCGGGAGCCAGCCAGGACCGATCCCGACCCTACCGCCCGGGCACTGACCTGGTGCGGCGCAGGGCGGTCGGGCCCCGCCCGGGTCCCTGTCCCGATTTCTGTCCCGATCCCTGTCCTGGCCTCTGTTCAGGTCCCTGTCCCGATTTCTTTCCCGGCCTCTGTCTCTGTCCCCGGCCATGTCCCGGTCCCGGTGCCGGTGCCCGCCCCATGGCTCCGCGGCCCTCCCACGCGGCCACGCCGCCGCCACTTCCGGTATGCTGCCGCTCCGGTCACGCCCACTGTTCTCTATTGGTTCGTTCAATCGCCACCCCCCCCCGGCTGGCTGTACCGGGCTATCATTGGCTAGCAGAGCTGCCACTCGGCCAGGGGGCGGGCACTGCTGCTGCGGATGTTGCTGCGGGGGGTGCGCGGCCTGGCGGGGGCGTCCCNAGGTTGCGAGCAGGAGCTGGACGGGACAAAGAGGTGCTGGGGACGGAGAGGGGGGCAAAGGGGTTTTGGGGATGGGATAGGGGAGGTGAAGAGGTTAAGGGGGTGCTTGGGGGGAGCAGGGTGGGACAAGGGAGGAGATGGGACGGATGGGGGGCTGCTGGAACAGGAGAGGGAGGTGAGGAGGGCAGAGGGCGCTGGGATGGAGGGCAGGGATGAGGAGGGCAGAGGGCGCTGGGATGGAGGGCAGGGATGTTACTGCAGCCGCGGGAGCCGCTGCAGGGCGATGGTGGCAGGTTGCGGGCACGCACTGGCACTAGCATGCTATGGGGCAGGGAGGGGGTGCCGCAGACTGGGCTCCCCCAGTGTTTTCCCCTCCTTGGACTGGCACCAGCACGGGTTGGTGGTTCTTAGGAGGCCCCACATGGCGCTGGCAACCGCGGCAGGCCGCCCCCCAACCCAGCCAGCATCTCCAGCCTCCGGGAGCTTTCGGACACCCCGGCAAAGACTGGTGGCACCTCAGACACTGCAGGGAGTGATGTTGTGACAGGCAACCCTCAGGGTGAGGAGAGGGTCCCACCTACCGCCAGCCCGATCCCCTCGCCCCCCACGCACTGCTGTGGGACCGGCTGCCCCAACTGTGTCTGGGTTGGGTACGTGGAGGAGCTGCTGGAGCGGTACCAGGATGGGGGTGCCAGGGCCTTGGCTGCCATCGAGGAGCACGTGGAGGACGAGAACATCAAAATGATCCTCAGGATGGAGATCAGGCTGCGCATGGGCAAGAACTGATCCTGCCTCATCCCCTCAGAAAACAGCAAGTGACCCTCCCTGGGGAGGCTCTGCTCCAGGTCTGGGCAGTGGGATCTGAACTCAGCTTATTTATTGTCTTTATTTGTGCCTGTTGAGCTCTGGGGAGGGAAGTTGAGAGCTGAGCAGTGTCTGGTGTGGGATCCCACGTGAGTTTCAATACAGGTGGTGCCCAGCTTGTGTCGTGCCTGTCATCTGTGGGGGAACCTGCCCTTGGGGATGGGCAGCAGCTCATGTTTGTCCTGAGCCCTGGATTTCCCAGCAGCCACGTGCCACACTCCCCTGGGATGGAAAATCCCCGTCGAGGGCTTGCTGGTCTGGCTCTGTGTCCCCCCCCGCCCCCCACTACTGCTCTTGTTTTGTCCTTGTGCTCCACAGCTTGGACTTTAAGTGCCTTCAGCAGCTTGGCTGTGACCTGGTGATTGGGGGGAGCTGCAGTGCTGCACCAGACACTCCTCCCCACCAGCAGCCTAAGCCTCTTAGGGGCTTCTCCACAGGAAGGGTTTGCAGCGGGGGGCACCCTGAGTGCTGCCCCTTCCCCTGGCAGGGGAGGCAGGCAGCGTGCAGCCCCAAGCACGTGGGGCTCAGCAGCTTCCCAGCAAGGGCACCAGCCCCAAGGTCACAGCCTGCTGCTTCTTCTTGACGGTGCCTTCGCTTCCTCAGTTGCCTTTGCCACCACCTTACACCCCTATAAATTTGGCCCAGCACATTTGCCCCTTTCCATGCTGCCTGGCTGGGCTGAGGCTCACAGGATCTCCTGCAGACCCCATGTCCTCACAGACCCTCCACAAAGCGCTCGAGCAGCCTTTGCTGACAAAACTCAGCAGTCAACAGCAAGGCCCAGCTCTTTGCTGCAGAAGTAGCTGATTCTTCTGGCTTCATAGAAAACACTCCCAGATCCTTGTAATCCTATTTGTTGGAGTCCCAACTAATTGCAATTAGTAGCAGAGGCTGAAGTTCAATTAAAGTGTGCCCAGATTATTCCTTTTTGTAATTGCTTTAGAGCTGGGATTATGGCAAGCTTTGGACTGACACTATCCTGTGGACAGTGGAGATGCTGGGCAGGGCAGGCAGGGGCTGCCCAGCCCCAGTTCTGCCCAATTTTGGCCTGCAGTGCCCACACCCAGGCAGGGCTCAAGTTGTCTGCTGTGGTGGCACCAGCAGGGACAATGCTGGGAGGGCAGCCTTTATGCCAGGACCTTCACTGGGATTTGCTGGAGGCAGAAGCCCTGGCAATATCACTCTACAGATAACTGTTGGGGGGGGCAGACTGTTCTCAGCACCCAGCACAACCTAAAAGCCTGGCACGTTCCAGTTGTGCCAGCTCTGCTGCTGGTGTTTCCTGCACAGCTGGCCTGTAGGTTCCACCATGAGTGCCTTGCCCTGTTGGGGGTCAACCCCTTTGGTTCCCAGCTTGCAGGTCCTGGAAGAATTGGCCAGGCTGAGTGTCTCATCCCTACCCTCAGCATGGAGAGGCACCAGGGTGATCACCCAGGGCATAGGGGATCCCCCAGGAGAGATGCCTCAGCAGTTTGGAGCAGAGGCAGGACCCCCCCCGGGCAATTTCCTGCCCATCCTCTCAGTCTCAGCAGCACTAATCCAGACACCCCCTCCCCACCCACCCCAGCGGGGCGGAGCAGGGGGGAGGACATCAGATTACCCCTTGGAGAAGAAGGGACAGAAATAATCCTATTACCCCAGCACAGGATAAATCTGCCCTCCCCTAAAAGCCACCCAGAGCATCTACAGGACGTGTGCCCCTGGGAGGAGGACGGAGGTCTCCTGTGGAGCAGCACTGGCCTTGGGGACCACAGCAGCTGTGTAAGTGAGGGGCTCTGCCCCCTGCATGGGGTGGGACCTGGTCCTGGTGGAATGGGGGGCCCTGGAATAGGTTGCTGTGTTCCTCTGGGCAGGAGCTCTGCTCCTGCCTCTCCTTCATGCAGCCAGGAGCAGAGTCTCTGCCATCTCCCCGAGCTGAGCCCCTTCCAACCCAGGGCCCAGGCTGGGCTGACTGTGGGGCTGAGCCCCCTCACACCATGGCTGGAGCCAAACTTCTGTACCTGGTCTGAGGCACAGCTGCCATGCCCAGGGGAGGCACAGCCACAGCAGGATGCCCTCAAATGCCCACACCCCAGAACAGGTCCTGAGAGCAGCCCAGGGTGCCACCATCCCTGACACCCATGTTGCTGCAAGCAAGCCCCAAGGGACACCTTGCTCCCACACCAGCACTGGTGCCAACCCACTGTGGCACACACATCTCAGCACAGAGCCATGGTGGAGGCTCCTTGGGTGTCACCCTCCACACTGGGGCAGGGGAAAGGCTGCAGGAACAATCCCAAGGGAGGGTAGTGGCTCTGTTATCCCCAAGGATGACCTTTCCTGCCTTTGGGGTAAGGGGATTAGTGGGCTCTGAGCTGGACTAAGTCAAGGTTGTGGGGTGGGTGTGTGTGTCTCCTCCAGGGTGGCCTGGAAAGCTGATCAGTGACAGCTGAGGGGAGCCAAGGCTGGACAGGGAGGGATTGGTGGCACAGGATGCCAGTGGGTGGTAGCAAAAGCTGGTAACACCCCTGTTGTCTCCCTTCTGTCAGGTGTGAGGAGCTACTCTGTGCCAGCACCAGACCCACAGGGACAACTGTCACCAGGGGCAGGCTGCCAGCCCTGGCCCAGCCATGAGCCTAGAGCTCCCCAAAACAGAGATCAAATCGGCCACAAGGGTGACAGGAGGACCTGCCACCCCCCGCAAGGGACCACCCAAATTCAAGCAGAGGCAGACAAGGCAGTTCAAAAGCAAGCCCCCCAAAAAGGGGGTGCAGGGGTAAGTAGGGCAGAGCCCCAGGACCCCCAACAAGGCTCTGGTGTGGGGAGGAGGTGGCCTCAGTGCAGACTTGGGGCTGTGGGGGCTGGCTGTGCAGTGGGGGCTGGCTGGGGGCCAGGGCAAACACTTGTTCTCTCCTTGCAGGTTTGGTGATGACATCCCAGGCATGGAGGGGCTGGGAACAGGTATGGGGGTCCCATCCCTTCTTTGCCCTGGGTGGGGAGCAGGGCTTGTTGTGGGCACAGCCACCTGCAGGCAGGCTGGGGGGATCCCACTGACATGGACTGTCTCTTCTCCACAGACATCACTGTCATCTGTCCCTGGGAAGCCTTCAGCCACCTGGAGCTGCACGAGCTGGCCCAGTATGGCATCATCTAGGCAGGCCACGGCTACCTCTGGCCACCCAGCCATGAGGGAGGTGTAGGTAGAAGCCATCCCATCCCTGTGGTGAAACGTTCATTAAAACACAGAACGAGTGCAGGAGCCTGGTGTCGTGCTCTGGGGTCGGCAGGGGTGGGAGCAGAAGCACCTCCCCAAGGTGTGGGTCAGGACAAACAAGACGTGGCTGGGATCCAGGCTTCTGACAAGGTTTATTTTTTTGGGCTGAACCAACCCCTTCTCTTTGTGCTGCCACCCTGGTGACAGCCTCAATCCCACGCCCTGATGGGCACGATGTCACCAAGCACCTTCAGTGCCATCAGCACGCTGGCAGCCTCGACCAGCACCAGGAGGGCTGCAGCAGCTGCAATGCCACCCGCCTGGCCGCGCAGCCAGGCACTGAGCCGTGCCACGCAGCCACCCAGGTGCACCACGGTGCTGGCTGCCACATCACCCAGGCGCAGGGCCCCGAAGCCACACTGGCTGTTGACAAGAGAGCCGTTCTGCCGGGGATCCAGGCAGCAGGAGGCTGGGACGCTGCACGCCTGCACTCCCGGGGCGCTGCAGTTGAAGTACCTGCAAGGACGGACGAGGAGAACCGTGGGGTCCGACGCCAACGCTCCCAGCGCAGGGACCGAGTCCCCCCTCCCCCTTCCCCCCAGCAGCCCAACTCACAGGTTGACCTCCCAGTCACGGTAAGAGCCGAGACCACAGCACTGCAGGCTCCGCTGCACCTCATCCACCAGGAAACGTAGGTCCGGCTCGTCGTGGTAGCGCAGGAGGCAGAGGAGCAGGGCGTCCTGCAGGGCATCCCGCAGCTGGCGCCGCACTGCCAGCAGCAGCAGCCCCCCCAGGACCTCCATCCCCGCGAAGGCCAGCACCGCCCCCACGAAGAAGCGCAGCAGGCAAGGGTTGGAGCGGAGGGTGCCCAGGCAGCCAGCCAGGGAGATGGTGCTGGCCCCCAGCCCCACCAGCACGAAGAGCAGCATGGGGTCAGAGCCCAGCGGGGCCAGGCGCTCCCCCTGCAGCGAGCCCTTGGCCAGCAGCCCCCACACCCCCACAGCCAGGGCTAGCAAGCCCAGCAGGAGGAAGAGGAGGTTCCAGAAGAAGGCCAAGTACCGCACACACTGGCTGAAGATCCCTGGCTTGGGGGGCACAGGGCTCCATGCCCTGGGGTCCTGCTCGGCTGCAGGAAAGTCCATGCCCCTGGCCAGCAAACCATCATCATCATCATCATCGGAAGAGTAGGGCAGCTCCACCAGCTTGGATGCCTGCATGGGCAGAGAAGCACTCAGCTGATGGGGCAGCCCCGGCAGACCCCCAGAAATGCCCCCCTCAGTCCACATGCCCCCACCCCTCAGCTCTCACAGGATCCTGGAGCCACCACACGCCCCCTTGGCAAGAGCCTCTTGCACCCCACAGCCACCCCCCACCGCTGTCACTCTTCCCGGGGGGCCTGTGGGTGCTCTGCCAGAGACCCTGCCCCTCCCAGGGACCTAAGCAGCTCTGCAGGGATGTGAGCGCTGCAGAGGCTCCGGCACGGAGCCAGCAGCCTGCCAGCAGGCAGCGGCGGGGGACCGGGGTACAGAGGGTCCCGAAGGAGGTCCCCCGGGAGACCCTCGGCGTTACCTGGGGCAGCAGCCGGGCGCTCTCCCCGCCACCGGCGGCCCCACGGGACAGCCACCTCCTGCTCCACTGCATGGCGCCGCCGGCCCGGGCAGTCACACTCCCATCATGTGAGGGGCCGTGGCCAGCTCTTAAATAGGGCTGCGGCCGCCGGCCCCGCAGCTGGGCCCGGTCCGCCCCAGCCCCCCGGCAGCACCCGCGGGTGGTGGGGTCGGTAACGAGGGTGCGGCAGGGCGTGCGAGGGGGATTGGGGTGAGCGGGGCGGGGGGCGGCGGCGGCGGCTCCCCGGCAGACCTCGCATCCTGCCGTCCCGCCGCGGTGGGCAGCTGAGCCCCGCGCAGGGAGTTGGGGGGCACCGGGGGGGGACCCCAGGCGCAGGCCGGGCCCCGCAGCCGGGAGCCCGGTCGGGAGAGGAACCAAGAAGCAGGTTCAGCGGTGCCGGGGACGCGGCTGAGAC
>VWZI01019279.1:268273-289853 GCA_013396835.1 Psilopogon haemacephalus
CCCCCACCCCAGTTCTTAAAGTGACTTTCTCTGTAACACTTACTCTGTAGGTTGGTTGGATATTCACTGATCTGGTCTCTGAGGACACACGGAAAGGGACTGTTCGATACAGCAGGAACAAGGTGAGATGCAAGCGTGCAGCTAAATCACCTAAATCCATCTGGTTCCAGCTGCTGTGTAGTCACGTGAACAGGCTGCGCCAAGAAGAGGACAGAGCAGGGCTAAGGATGCAATTTTTGTGGATTGGGATCTTTCAGAAGCCTCCAAAGGAGAAGGAAGCTTGAGTTCAAACAGCAGTGGCAGGGGTTTGAAGCTGTTTGGATAGATGCAAAGCTGCCTGCTTCCCTTCACCCCCACCCTGCTGAAAGGAAATGGTGTTTTAAGATAGTTTAATGAAGTATAGGCAGTGAGGTGGTGTGGGTCCTTCAGAAGCAGTAGAGGCAGTGAGGTGGTGTGGGTCCTTCAGAAGCAATAGAGGCAGTGAGGTGGTGTAGGTACTTCAGAAGCAGTAGAGGCAGGGAGGTGGTGTGGGTCCTTCAGAAGCAGTAGAGGCAGTGAGGTGGTGTGGGTCCTCCAGAAGCCTCCGTAGGGAAGCTTGAATTCAAACAGGAGTGGTAAGGGTTTGAAGCTGTTTGGATAGATGCAAAGCTGCCTGCTTCCTTTCACCCCTGCCCTGCTGAAAGGAAATGGTCTTTTAAGACAGTTTAATGGAGTAGAGGCAGTGAGGTGGTGTCTTTCAGAAGCAGTAGAGGCAGTGAGGTGGTGTGGGTCCTCCAGAATCAGTACAGGCAATGAGGTGGTGTGGGTCCTTCAGAAGCAGTAGAGGCAGTGAGGTAATGTGGGTCCTTCAGAAGCCTGTGGAGGAGAAGGGAGCTTGAGTTCAAACAGCAGTGGCAGAGATTTGAAGCTGTTTGGATCGATGCAAAGCTGCCTGCTTCCTTTCACCCCCGCCCTGCTGAAAGGAAATGGTGTTTTAAGACAGTTAAATGGAGTAGAGGCAGTGAGGTGGTGTGAGGCACAAACACGACGAGCAAAAGTGACTCAGTCAGAGGATGTTCCTGTGGGCTGGGCTTTGTGAGACATGGCTCAAACTTTGACCTTCGGGGCTTCCTGTAACTCTGAAATCAAAGATGTCCCTATATGGAAAACGAAACCCTGCTGAGAGAAAGGGGAAGAGGAAAAAAAAAAAAAAAGGTGTGTAAAGCTGGGTGGAACCAGAGGCAGGACAGCGGTGGCAAGAGCCAGCCTCGGGGCTGGGGAGCTGACACGTCACGTTCTTTCCCAGTCTCTGCCCTGGCTTTCTACGAAAGCATCTTTTCCTGGGGTGTTGGTCGTTTGCCTTGGCTGCAGACCAGTCAGAAATGGGGCCAGGCTACGTCACGTTGTCCTTTTGATTGACATGGATGCATTCCCTTCTCTGCTCTTCCCTCAGGACACCTATTATCTGAGCGCAGAGGAGTGCATCACAGCTGGCTACTTCCAGAACCAGCAGCCCAACATCTGCCGCCTTTCCCCGGATGGGCATTTCGGATCCAAGTTTGTCACAGTCGTGGCTACAGGTATACACTGGCCCCAGCTTGCCCTGGCTCTCTGGGTTACACCTGAATTATCTCTTGTTAATCGAAGGAGATTATGCAGCTCTGCCAGAAGCTGTCAGACATCCTGGTCCCCATCTGTCCTGCTTAAACAGGGGCTTTGCCTCGCTCGATCAAGCGCAACAATTTTTCATTCTTTGGGCTATTTTCTCCACAATTATTTACCCTGTCCCCGGCAGGAAACTTAATTGAGGCTCAAACCCAGAGCCTCTCTGATCCAGAAAGCTTTTTTTTCCTGTTTTGTTTTTGCCTGCAGGCAGGGGAATAACTGTTGCTCACTTCTCTGTTGCCAATCTCGAAGCCTTAAATTCCCTTGCGGAACCACGGCAAGCCAGGTGCTGGGACTTACCTCTGGCTGCTTCAGCACAAAGGGGGGACCTTGATCTCCCTCGTGTCAGGGCAACCCTTACTTAGGATGCTGTTGCTCTTCCACACACAGAAACTTCTCTTCATTGTTTGCCTGAATAAAACAGAGAAGGCTGCAAAATGTTTTTAGCCTGATTTTAGCCCTTTCTTTTTTTTTTTTTTTTATGGAGCACATCTCCAGGGGCACTGTGGAATGAGCCACGCTGGGAGATGTCAGTGTGCACTGGGAGAGCTCCAGTGCTGGAAGTTCAGTCTGCTGCTCTCCACAGGATGACACATGTATTCATTTAAAATTTCCCCTGGAGCAGATACGTTGGGTTCTGGGTCTATTTAACACAATGAAGAAGGAAAAAAAAAAAAAAAAAAAACACTAAAAGCCAGATGTCCCAGAAGAATACTTTGGAAGTGTAGAAGGTGGCAGACAGGGATGGATTTTGTCAATTTTTCTANAGCATCCAGTGTGAAAACTGAAAGTGTGATATTAGATCCCCTCCTCTGAGCTCAGGGTTTGTAAGGGTTCCCACAGCCTTTTTTGGTGAAAACACTCTCTTTCAGTTAGCAACCCTCTGCAGTCAGACAGCTGCCTGTACATTCCAGGCTGCTAATCGCATCCATCTTTCATTACAGATAGATCTGTATCTCACTGTCTCTTTGTTTTCCTGTTGTTATTATTTAGTTATTTCTGTTGGAGTGTTGGGGTTGGGTTTTTTTGGTTATTGTTGGGTTTTGTGTTGTTTGGTTTTGTTTTTTTTCCTTAAGCAAGGTGTTTTACTGAGAACACAGTGGGCAGCTTTGCTCAAGCCTTGTCCCTATCTCGGTCTAGGTTGAATTTCTAGGAGTGTTCGTTCTGGAGCAGCCAGTGACTGAGGCTAGAGATCAAAGGGGAGAAAATGAATATTTCCTCTTTTCTGTTCCAGATAATTCCATTCTCTTCTGTTCAATCAGCCCATCAGGTTTCTATTTAAATGCTTGATTCTTTCCTTTTGTGCCCTATAAATACATTTGGATACTTTGCGGCAACTTTGCCTTTAAATCCTCTACGAGGATTAATTCCTATCCCCTGCTGAATTCCTAGGTTTGGAAATAGTAACCTTTTCCTACCATCTGTCCCTATCATCTCTTTCCAGTTGTATTCTGATGACATATGACCTGATGTTGCTTGCATTATCCAAATTAAAGTGCCGAGCATGTGATCTACCAGTGAGCCAGGCTCTTAATTTCCACTTTCCAAGTCAGATTTCCACCAAGCCAGCCATTTACAGGCTGGAAAGAGACTTTTCCTTCTTGTCCTAGCCATTTACAGGCTGGGAAGAGACTTTTCCTTCTTATCCTAGCCATTTACAGGCTAGGAAGAGACTTTTTCTTCTTATGCCTGGGCACGACTTGGTGAACGACCCTCAAAATCTGCAGCTTGGAACTGAAATGGGCTCACAGGAGCTGTGTGTGCTTGGGTTCTGTTTGGAAAAGTTGTGATGCTCTCAGGTGCCTTCCCACAGGACAGCTTTGCTCTTGCTCAGGAGTCTGCCCTGTCAGGTTAGCTGTGTAAATGTGTGTTGCTTAAATAAACATAGAACTCAGAGGGAGTTCTTGCCTAGAAATACTTCTGCCGTGCAGTTCGATCTTGCCCCTCTCCCAAGAATGTCTCAAAAGGTTGCACTTGATGATCTTAGAGGTCTCTTCCAGCCAAAACAATTCTGTGCTTCTTTGCTGTTAGCAAGACCCTCACAGAATCACAGAATTTCTTGGATTGGAAAAGACCTTCAAGGTCATCGAGTCCAATCATTAGTTTCATGCTGAGAAGTCCTTGACTAAGCCAAATCCCTCAGCACAACCTCTAATCACTATGAATCACTATGGTTGGAAAGGACCACCAGGATCATCCAGTCCAACCTTCATCCCAGCATCCTTAATCACTAGACCATAGCCTCCTCCATTCTTTTTTTTAAACACCTCTAGGGATGGTGACTCCATCACCTCCCTGGGCAGCCCCTTCCAGTGCCTGACCACTTGCTCAGTAAGGAACTTTCTCTCAACATCCAGTCTAAACCTCCCCTGACGCAACTTGAGGCCATAATGTAACATTGCTCCTCAGCTTGAGCCTCTCTCAGTTACACCAGGGAAATCACTCTCCTGTGGGATTTTTTTAACCACCCAGTTCAACCCAGTGGCACTGGACAATCTCACGTGGCATTTCTAACCTGCCTCTTCTCTTCCAGGTGGTCCCGACAACCAGGTCCACTTTGAAGGGTACCAGGTCTCCAATCAGTGCATGGCACTGGTCAGGGATGAGTGTTTGCTGCCCTGCCGAGATGCACCAGAGCTGGGCTATGCCAAGGAGTCCAGCAGCGAGCAGTATGTGCCTGATGTGTTCTATAAGGTAAGGGCTGCGTGCCTGGGCTGGGGGAGCTGTGTTTAAAAAAAACCCAAAAACCAGCTCTGCTGAGTGTCTGGAGATGAGTGTGGCCAGCTCAGGAAAGGATGTCTTTGAGGTCTGAGCTATTTTCAGTAGGAACCGCTCACCACATGTCTGCAGAGCCACTGCAGGAGCTCCCTTTCCCCCTCGTAAACCTGCTGCTGCTGTGCTCGCAGTAGCCATTGGCTATCCAGCTCCCAAACGAGGTCTGCAGCGATCCACCAAGAGCCTGTGTCGAGCGCCTCTGAGTCCGCCTCCTCTTCTCTATTCGTCAGCAGCGTTTGCCAAGCCTCTCAGTTGATTTGAATGCCAGCTGAGTCCAGCTCCTTACCGCGCAGCCGCGGGGGCCGTGCTGGCACCAGCGGTGTGGTGAAGGAGGCGGTTCCTTGGGTGGTGCCAGGGACTCAGTTGTGTGTAAGACACTTCCAGGCACCAACTGGGCAGCAGATGCAGCGAAAGACAGCGTAGCTCATGCAGCAGGAGGAGAGGCAGCCCCGGGCATGCTTCTCTGCGATGAAAGGAAGGTGTGAAAGCTTGCAGAGCTTTCTGCTCCTCTCTGGGGTTTCTCTCTGTGCCCAGATCCTGGGTTCGTGTTGGATAGTAACCTCCAGAAGCTGGTCTAGAGGAGCAGAGGAGGAGATGTGCAGATCCAGAGTGGATCCAAAGTGCTCTTTACACGAAGCATCACACAAGAGCGCTGCGTGGAACCTGTCTGCAGCAGTTCCCAGTACAGCCTGTTGGTGATGAATGGGCTGTCAGCATTTCCTTGCCTGCTCTTTCTGGAGATCTTCAGCCCCAACATATCTGCAGGGCTGAGTTAAAAACGTGGGCACAGGATTCCTGTGGAGGCTAATAGCACTGCCTCTCAGACATGTGCGTGTTGGTGCCCTGTGAGCAAGGACAGAGGAATTAATTAATGGTGCTGCTTGCCAACTAATTAGCCATCCATCACCCGAGTTAGTTATCTCATTCTTGCCTGTGTCTGATATTCCCAGCCCCCTCAGCTGCCTCTGCATTAAAGCTGGCCGTTCAGAAGCACAGGATACTCCAGTCTGGTGAGCCCCTCTGGTGTCCAGCTGTGTGATCCTCAGCGCTAGAAGGACATGGACCTGTTGGAGCAGGTCCAAAGGAAGCCACAAAAACGATCAGAGGGCTGGAACCCCTCTGCTGCAAGGACAGGCTGAGGCAGTTGGGGTTGCTGTGCCTGGAGAACAGAAGGCTGCAGGAAGACCTTGTGGCCTATCAGTACTTAAAGATAAGAAAGATGGGGACAGATGTTTCAGCAGGGCCTGTTGTGACAGCAAGAGGCAATGATTTTAGACTAAAAGAGATGTAGAAGAGAGAGAAGAAAAATCTTACAAGGGCGGTGAAACACTGCTACAAGTTGGCCAGAGAGGTGGTAGAAGCTCCATTCCTGGAACCATTCCAGGTCAGGTTGGACAGGGCCTTTGAGCATCCTGCTCTAGTGGAAGATGTCTGTGCCGACTGCAGGGGGGGTTGGATTAGATGTCCTTGAAAAGTCCCTTCCAACACAAACCACTCCATGATTCCCTAAGCAAAGCAGCCTTTGTTTGGGACAGCTGAAATGAGCAACACAAAATAGAGCTGATGAGAATTCTGTATGCCCTGAACCTGAGACCAGGCAATGCTGGTCTGGGTGGATTAGAATCATAGAATGGTCGAGGTTGGAAGAGACCTCAAAGATCATCCAGTTCCAACCCCCCTGTGCCATAGGCAGGGACACCTCCCACTAGATCAGGTTGCTCAAAACCTCATCCAGCCTGACCTTGAATACATCCAGGGAGGGAGCAGCCACAACCTTCCTGGGCAACCTGTTCCAGTGCCTTGCCACCCTTACTGTGAAGAACTTCCTCCTAACATCCCGTTCAAATCTCCCCTCCACCAGTTTGAACCCATTCCCCCTTGTTCTGTCATTACAAGACCTTGTCAATAGTCCCTCCCCAGCCTTCCTGTAGGCCCCCTTCAGATACTGGAAGGCTACAATAAGGTCTCCTCAAAGCCTTCTCTTCTCCAGGCTGAAAAGCCCCAACTCTCTCAGTCTGTCCTCATAGCAGAGGTGCTCCAGCCCTCCGATCATCTTCGTGGCCCCTCCTCTGGACTCTGTCCAGCAGTTCCACATCCTTCTTGTGCTGGGGGCTGCAGAACTGCACACAGTACTCCAGGTGGGGTCTGACTAGTTTGCATCTGATTAGATGCAATCTGTGACTCTCCTTCCACCCTTTCATGCTGCTTGTCTTGACACCACTTGGAAACGAGGGCCACCTCTTGGCTAACCTCAGAGGACAGGTAGATGGGATTGGTGTGGTTTTCCTTAGCCACACAGCCAGCCTGCTCTTCAGGGCTGATAAGCCAGGTCCGATTTAGATAGAGCAGAGCTTAGTTGTGCAAGGCTTGGCCCTGAACGTGGAGATGAGATCACCTCCTGGCGTGCTGCAGCCCCACTCCAGAGGAGCCCGCTCTGTGCCACAGCCGGGGTGCAGCCTCGCAGGAGGTCCCGCAGCTCTGTGGCCCACATGTGGGCCACCCTGGCTGCTGGGAGGAGGAGGAGGAAGCTGGTGGGTGTTCCCATAAGACCTTCACTCCCCTTCAATAATCTGAAGCAGGGAGATAAACAAAATGCTAAGAGATGGCTCCAGCCCTTGGTGGAAATTTCCATCAGCCACTGATTCACTGGGTCGGGCTGCAGCTTATTTCATGTGTTTTATAACTTCTCCCTAATTGCCTTTTTCATGATGTGCTCAAGGAAGGCTCGAGGACTGCTCTGGGCGGGTGGAATTGTCCTTCAGCCTTAAACGTGTTTGGCTGGAGGATCTCTTTAATTTTTTTTCTGTTGGTAATGTTCTTAACTGAATGGAAAGCTTAGTCACTGCTGGCTGTGCAAACCTTTGGGGTCTCATTAAACCTGCGAGGCTTGAGGTCAGAGACACTACCTCATAGTTACTGGGTTGGTGACAATGATGGTGTCAAAGCCTTGGTTCAAAACAACGGGAGAGGCAGGAGCTCGGTGCTTGGCCTGGTGGCAGAGGACAGCTGCTTCAAGCACCCTGCTCCTTGTGCTCTGCTGTAACTGCAGGAGCTGAGCAGCTTTGTCTCCAGTCTCCCAACGCTGAGGCTTCCCCTCTGTGGTCCCCCCCTCAAGCTAACTTTGGGGGGGGAAAAAAAAAATCACTTTTGAGTAGTGGCTGCATTTTGTCTCGGAGCGAGAAGCTCTCAGTGGCTCTCATCTATTTCTGTGTGATATGCAAATGCTCATCTGAAAAGCCCTTTAGGATGAAAGGAGCTATACAAATGTATCCTAATTGGATGAGAACCAGGAGGCCAATGTTTGTGTCGTGCAGATGTATTTATGGAACAGTTCTGCATCCAGATGCAAGGCAAAAATCCATTGATCTGCCCTATCTGTGCTCAGCAGTAGATCCACCTTCAGCACTTGCAAACAGGAGAGGTGCTGCTGCTGCTGGCACCTCTGGAGTGGTGTAAGCCAACAGCTGCGCTTCAGTCACGTTGCACCTCCGCTGTCTCCTGCCTCAGCTGGCAGTAGGTGTTGTTATTTCAGCAAGGAAAATGCATCTGAGCTGGTAATGCTGCAGGGAGGAGAGCTGCAGCTCCAGGGACTTCACAGGGAGAGAGGGGCCTGGAAGGAGAGGAATGGCTGGCTCTGCTCAGGGAGCTCTCTGCCACAGTTTGCACCTTCTTCAGTTTGCGGAGCAGGAGTGGGGGCTGCCAGGTTCCCCCCCGGGCCTGCAGCTGATCCTGCCTCAACCTGACTCACCTCGATGGGCTTTCTTCTTTGGAAACGAAACCACTGGAAATGACTTTGGAAATGGCACCAGCATTGTCCCATCTCTGCAGGCGAGGTGTTTTTCCTCAGCCCCTGGCTCTGTGATTTCTGTATTTCTTTACCATTCTCTTTACGTTGGCCACCAGCCCTGCTGCTCAGAGAAACCACCCCAGTGGAGTTGGCAGTGTGAGCTTTCTCCGTGTGGCTGTTGCTTTCCTGGCTCGTGAAGGCTGGAGCTTTGCTCTAGCATGGAAGCCAAGGGCTTTAGGGACCATGACTACAAGCTGCTTTGCTGTGAGGTGCCTCTCCAGGTAAGAGGAGCCAGAAGGAAGAAAACACCCACCGCGGCCTCCCGGATTGTCTGTGAAGCGTCACAGTGCAGCACAGTCTTCAGTTGGAGTCTTGCACAGCCAGGATGTGCTTCTTGGGCCAGTTCAATGCAGTGAAACTCCTGAAGGAGTTGAGGCACAGATGCACAAATCGAGGTCACTGCTCTCTGTGTAGGTAAAGATGACAGTTTTGCAATGGCTACTCTTAATTCCCAACTGGATGAGGGAGAGCCCAGCTGAGATATTTTCCATTCCCTGTCCTCTGCCCTTCAGCAGCCTCCTTTATCCACCTGGTCCTAGGAAATAGAGTCTGTGAATCTATTCACTTGGAAGACACCTTTGAGATCATCGAGTCCAACTGCTAACCCAACACTGCCAAGTCCACCATTAAACCACATCTCTCAGCACCACATCTACACATCTCTTATATCCCTCCAGGGATGGCTACTTGAACACTGTCCTGGGCAGCCTGTCCTAGGGCTTCACAATCCTTCTGGGGAAGAAATTGTTCTGAATGTCCAACCTAAAGCTCCCCTGGTACGACTTGAGGTAATTTCCTGTCATCCTACTTTTTGTTCCTAGGGAAGAGACCAACCCCCACCTGGCTCTAAACCTCCTTTCAGGGAGCTGTAGAGAGCTGGCAGGTCTCCCCTCAGCCTCCTTTTCTCCAGGCTAAGCTACCCCAGTACCTTCAGCTGCTCCTCACCAGGCTTGTGCTCTAGACCCCACTGATTTCAGTTTCACTAAGAATGTACATTCCAAACCATGCGTTGATTTTTTTTTTTCAGAGCTGAAATTATTTGCAGGTGGTGCTCAGTGCCCAGCCAGGTGTGATCCCTTCAGCCAGGCTGCCTGCACCCCTTGCCTGCTCTTCACCCGCTCCCAGCTCCCTGAGGTCAGTCTGCCAAGCCCCTAATTTTGTGTTGCTGCAGCATTGCCTAACTCTGCTCCACTGGTAGGTTCATGGGCATCTCAGTTTCCCACTGAATGGGGGGAAAGAGATTGCTGTGTTTGCAGACCCTTTGAAGCACTTGAATAATTGGATTTTGGGACTGGCTGGCTTTGTCTCTTATCACAGGTATTTGTGTCAGCTCAGTGCAAACATGAAGATGTCATCCTTGCAATGAATTGTAGTTTACAGCTGCCCTTAATATTCCCCCAGAGTTTCTTTGGGATGGTGTAAGATGAAAGCCCTTTACAATGGCACCAGTGTTGGGAAAGAGCCCTTTGCCCTCGCAGGGTCCCGCCTGCACTCGCCGCATTTACCGCAGCTGAGGCAGTGCCTGAGCCTTGTCATCTGCTCACTGTGGCCCTGGGAGAGCTCTGGGCCACAGCTCTGCTTTTATTAAAGCTGAGGGCCTCTGAGCCAGGTTGTCCCCAGTGTGGCACACGTTGTTTCCACCCCTTCACTTGGAAATCCTCTTCCCAGGGAAGCCACCATAGCCAGGCTGCCTGGCGGCTCCTGCAGGGAGTTTTCACTAGCAGCAAAGGACTTCCCCTGACGGGCCTCCTCCCGGTGCTGCTTTGGGCTGGACTGGAAAAGCCTTCTTAGCCTTAAATGTCCCAGCTGCTCTGGGCAGGAGGATGCTTGATTAGCTCACGGGGAGTCTCCTGAGAAGGGTTTCAACTCTCGCTGACCTATCGCTTGCTCCTAGAAAAGTGGCTTCGTTTGTGCACGTCAGCTGCTGCGTGCGAGGGGGCAGAGCTGCCCAAGTGAAGCTCTTGGAACTGAGCAGCAGGAAGAGCAGGGCTGCTGTAAGGCACAGGGAGCACAGGCTCAGCTCTGCTGGCTCTTCCACAGAGCGAACCCGTGAGAAGAACAATGGTGTGGGATGCTGACAGCGTGGGATGTTAACACCGTGGGATGCTGACTGCTGCCCGGCCCTGGGACACGGAGCAGGAGCCTCCCTCCCAGCTCTGACAGCTCCTGGCTTGGCCATTTCACTCACCCTCGATCACAAATCCCGAGGCCACCCCAAAGCCTTGCCCACTGCAGCCACAAAGGGATGCCACACAGCTGGGGGCACCCAGCCTCTTCTCTGCTTGACCTCATCCATGTGCAGCTCCTGGCTCCAAAAGCTCTCATCCCAGCGCCTCACGCGAGCTCCAGTTTGCTTCTGTCTTCAGGATGATTCATTGTCCAGATCCTCCAGGCCTCGCTGCTTGATTTTTGTCCAGGAGCCAAATAATTGTGATTTTTGTTAACCCTTTCCTGGCCTCCCTTTGGAGGAGGTTGCTGCTGAGCATTAAGGAGCTTTGGGGGGGTCTCAAGCTTGGGGGGAGCTGCAGCAGTAGCGTACGGGGGACGCGTTGAGGATGAAGATGTCTTTCTCCCAGCTTGACATTTGTTAAGGGCCTTTAAAACATAATTGCTTAATAAAATGGTGTGGGGGAGGTTGGAGAAGAGTGCTGGTGTGGCAGGGAGGGGTTTGTGTCAGCGGAGGGGCAGGGTCAGGACACATCCTCAGCATAGGGGGAGCGAGGTTCCAGTTTGGTAGCAACAGTCTGGTTCCTATCTCGGAAGGCCTCAGCAGCATGACACTAAAAAGGAGGCATTTAACATGGAAATCCCCAGAGGCAGAGATTAAAACGAACAGGTGCTGGAAAAATGTTTCTGCATATTAGAACTTAATTAGATTTGAAAATGAATTCCAGATGGGCTAATTACGTGTGAGTTGTTGCAGGTTCTTTCTTGCAGGGGCAGGATTGCGTTTGGGAAGCCTGATTCGGTCTGATTGGATTTGATTCCTGCCTCTCGTGGCATATCACTGAGATCTAGGAGCAGGTTAGCTTGCAGCTCCTGTGATCTCCCTGAAAAGGCTCCACGTCTCCTCCTGCTCCTGTCAGAGGCAGAGAGATCTGAGGCCACGAGCCACCAGGCTCCTTGCTGAAATAACCACAGGGCCCAACAAGCTGTCATGTTCAAGGAGAAAAGATCCTTATCGAGATTGCTTTTAAAAGGAGCCTCAAAGACTGAAAGGTAGATTTGGTTTATTTTTTGGTTTGGGGGTTTTAGGGTTTTTTTGTTGGTTTTTTTTTTTACAAAGGGGACAGAGGCTGCTTGGGGAGGGGGCTCAGCAAAGGAGGGCTGCTGCCTGGAGGGGAGCAGCGTGCCAGAGCCTGCTGAGGCCATGTCCCAGGAGAGCAGAGCGTGAGAGCTGGGTGCTGGCAGCCACCCTACGTATTTGTGTTGTGCAGGTAGGAGCGCTGACAGCGGGGGACTGGGGGCACGAGGGTGGCAACCACGGGCAGCTTCTCCTGGTGTGGGGAGGTTGCTGGCTCAGCCCAAGGAATGCCCCTCAAAACCACGAGGAACAGCCTTAAACGCCCCAAGGAACACCGTTCCCAAGCCTGGCAGAGAAGCAGGGGTCATGGCTTCTGGCTCAGGTCCCCCAAAGCCACCAAGGTGTCGAGGTGATGGCTCCAGCGGTGTGTGGCAGCTCTGGGCCTGCCTGCATCCACTGGGACTTCTGAGAGCTCAGTAAATGTAACTTTAATGTAGGGTGCCCTGATTGGAAATTATGGGCGTATGATTTATGCGGGGCTCGGCGGATGATTTATAACATGTTAAGTGATGATTTAGGTAGAAAATACAACCCCCCTCTTACAGAATCTCTAATGAAAAGTGTCAGCTCTCATGAATTTATTTCTGAAGGCTGTGTTTGAACTCGGCGTGCTTGACATAAATCACATCTAATTGTCATCCTGTGATTAATGAACATATGCTGGCCGTTTCTCTCCGTAATTAAACTTTATGTTCAGTTCGTCTGGCGACGCTAAACAAGTTCTGTGCCTTGTGAGGTGCAGGCTCTTCGGGTCCGTGTATGAGAAAGGACCCAGGCCTCCCGATTCCCAAGCCAGAGTCAGATGCAAGAAAGTCAGGTTTGCCTTGGCTGAGGAAGTAGCTGTGCTGCTGTCCCTCCCTTTTGTGACAGGTCCGCGCCATAAATGGCTTTTACGCACCCAAGGTGACGCCAGGCACCTCTCTGGTGGTGGCAACTGGAGAAAAGAAGACCCAGGTGGTTTGTGACCAAAGGCTTCCTTGGCTTGTGAGGAGGCAGAGGTCTTTGCTCACAGAGATCATGGAATCATAGGATGGGTTGGGTTGGAAGGGACCTTTCAAGGACGTCTAGTTCCAGTCTCCCTGCCACAGGCAGGGATGCTTTCCTCTAGATCTGGTTGTTCAGAGCCCTCTGCAGCCTGCCTTTGAACACTTCCAGGGATGGGTGTCAGGAGGTGGAGGAACAGGCTCTGCTCACTTGCTCCCTGGGATGGGGCAAAGAGCAATGGATGGAAGTTCCAGCACAGGAGGTTGCACCTCAACACAAGGGAGAACTTCTTTCCTGTAAGGGTCACAGAGCACTGGCACAGGCTACTCAGAGGGGTTGTGGAATCTCCTTCTCTGCAGACTTTCAAGGCCTGTCTGGATGTGTTCCTGTGTGACCTGAGCTAGATTGTCTGGTCCTGCTCTGGCAGGGGGGTTGGACTCAATGACTTCTTTGGTTCCCTTCCAGCCCCTGGCATCCTGTGACATCCATACTTTCTCTGGACAGCCTGTTCCAGTATTTCACCACTCTTATTGTAGAAAATGCCTGCCTTGGATCTAGTCTAAATCTCCCCTCTTTCAGTTTAAAGCCATCCCCTCTTGTCCTGTCACTACATGCCCTTATAAAAACTCCATCTCCAGCCTTCCTGAAGGCCCCGGGAGCTGCAGGGAACTGCACAGCTCTGCAGCACCCAGCCACATACAAGCAGCTTCTTCTGAGTGATCTGCCAGAGCTGAGGGTCTCCAGGCTCTTATGTGGGCATCTCTAGGGCAGGATCCCTCAGGCTTCACACCACTTCCACCTGAGGAATAATCAAACTCTGCTTCTTTCAGGACATAGACAAGTTTGGCAATGAGATCACGCAGCTGGCTCGCCCGCTCCCGGTTGAGTACCTAATCATAGATGTAAGTATTCAGTGCACTTTGCTTCCAGCAGGAGATGGTCGGGGTGCAGTGAAGCTCTTGGTGGTTTCAGATAGCGGCTCTAACCAAGGTCTAGGCATGGGATCAGATCTTGTGGGAACACCAACTGGAAACAACTGCCCCAAGCTCAGCTCTGGCAGATAAAACTGACCTTGAAGCTTGGGCCGTTTGGTTGGGAGAAGCAGAGTTACTGCGTTGCAGCTTAAGTTACATAAACTGCCTTAACCTTCCCACTGTGGACCAGCCATAACCTGCTGATCATTTTTTGTTTTGCTAAACATCCATCGGTGGGTTTAGAGCCCAGTTCATGCCATGGATCTGCTCACAGTTCTCCCATATGCCTGCCTTGGCCACTCAAACTAGGTGCAGCTTCTAAGTGACTTCTAAGAGAGCTTTTGTGTCTTCCTGCTTGCCCCTCTGCTGCCAGGCGTTCCTAGCAGTGGGAGACAGAATCAGTGTGCTGTGGGGTAGCTGTAGTGCTCTGTGGGATCAGCGTGGTGCCAGGGCAGACGCTTGTTCCCCAGGAAGGCACTGCCTGGTGTCTTATCACGGCTGCGAGCTGGCACATGGCCATGCAGCCAGCCCCATGGATATGTGTGCTGGGCACTACCTCGCTAATTAGAAAGCTCCAGTTGCCTGTCTCTTAGCAGCAATTAAGAATCCTTCTCTTTTTAGTGACTCAGCACAGCGGGCTGGTGTTACAGAAATGCCTTTTCTTGGAGGAGGGGAGGGAGCTCCCAGCCCAGCTTGGCTGGAGCAGGACTGCTGCCCGCCCGCGAGCGAGCGCTGCCAGGCACCGGGGCACGGCTCTGCCCTTTGGCTTCAAAGAAAACTGTTACGGCGTGGAAGGCAGGAAAGCAAATGATTCAGATGACAGCTGATATTACTGGAGTTTTGAGGTGGTGCCAACAACTATTAAATCCACCCGGAGCAACTGGTCTGGTCCAGCTGCCCCTGGCACAGGCAGCATCCCGCGGGCACAGGGGAGCTGGCAGCCGGGAGGCTTCCACTGCCTCGTCCTTCTTCCCCAGTTACTATCTGCTGCGTGTATCACTTATCAGAGCGGTGCTGGGGCAGAGCTGGCACTGGGATGTGTGACTCACACAGTGAAACGTCGTGTCCAGAACAAGGGCCCCATTGTGCAGAGCCCTCGGGTGCCCCGTGCCAGCCAGCAGCGCTGGGCACGTTTGTTGCTCCTGTAGCAGAGGCATCTGTTTCTGGGCTACCTGGGGTGTAATGAAGATGAAAACAGATTGATGGAACATGCATTTGGGAGCAGGCTGGAAAGCTGCACAGTCAAAGCATCTTGTTTTATCTCCTTTTTTTAAGAAAGGCATTGTTCCAGTTGGTCCTGTCCTGGCAGGTGGTTCTGCTTCTCTGTCTACAAAGAGCCTCACCCACAGGGCCAAGCACTCAGTAACTTGACACCAGAGCTTCAAACCCCCAGAATTAGGACTGGTTTAAACATCAGAACTTGGCCCAAACGCTGGCTTGTGAGCTCAGTAACAAGGGCACAATGCTGGCATAGCCCTGTTCTCTGTCCTGTTGGCACAGGGAGGAGGCAGGGTGAGCACACCCAGGGTGACTCTGTTCAGCGAACTGCAAAAGCTGTTTTCGTGGCACCCATTCCAGCACAGTCCTCTGGCTGCCCTGTGACTCTTCCCTGTCACCTTTTGGTGTTAAGATGACCCCTAGGATGATGCCCCAAGCAGCAGCTGTCGGGCATGTGGCACAGCTGCTGCACCCCAGTGGCTTTTGCAGAGAGAGATGCTCCCCATGGCATGGTGCTGAGTGAGCTCAGTCCATCCCCTTCCAGCTCTGTTGGAAATGGTTGCTGGGCACTGATTGGAATATCACTGGAAATGTCAAAAGCCATCAGAAGATCCCTGCTGTAGTTACCTCATTTTCTTCCTGGCTGAGCTCTGTCAGGAGCTTTGCTTCCCACTGTCAGTGCTCTGATCCTCCTTTCTTGGATTTTCAGATTACTACGACCTTCCCCAAGGATCCAGTCTACACTTTTTCTATCTCTCAAAACCCATTCCCTATCGAGAACCGCGACGTGCTGGGAGAAACTCAGGTGAGAAGAGATTCCTAACAAGAGCCACGTTCATACAGATGGCTCATCTGCCTCCCTCACTCTCACTGCTGTCTGCAAGGGGGCAGCTGTGGTTGTGCCCTTAAATCACCTCGTCATGATTCAGCCAAGCACTTGCCAAGCACCTTCCTGCCTGCAGCAGTGTCTGCATGCTGACGAGCAGGCTGTGTGGTGACAGGGACCGGGGCTGCTCGCTTCAGTGCCACACAGACAGCACCACAGAGAGGCTGAGGGGCTCCAGCACTGTGGTAACAGCACAGGACCCACTTCTCCCCGACTAGGGTCTTTTGCCCCAGCTCTTTGTTTTTACAAGGATTTTTAAGACTCAGACCTTTTACTGCCAGAGGCCCAGAGCGTTGAGCAGAGGCAGCTGCCGGACAGCTCGAGGTGCTCGTGTTGCCAGCAGAGAAGCCTGAAGTCACTTTGAAGCAGCAGCAGCTCATTTCTCATGCCAGAGATGTCAGAGGCTTCCTCCAGAAGTCATCACAAGGAAGGGGTTGCTGCCCATTGTGGCTCTGTCAGCAGAGCAGGGGAGGTTTTGCTGTTCAGCAACAGCGTTGGTCTTCACTTCCGAGGATGTTCAAGAGCCAAGAAAGAGGAGGGGGTGGGGAGGAAGGGAGGACTTTGTCCTCATCTGTCTCTTGTCCTTTAGGCTTTGAGCTGAACTGCCTGGGGTCTGCTCAGCATCTCCTGGGTCTGAGATCTGCCCTGTACACAGGGGCATTGTTCAGGTGCTAGCACAGAGGAACCAGTGTGGGCCCAAAGATCTGTGTCTGTGGATGTTGTTAGCTGCAGCTGGGTCTGGGATGTGATTTCGAGAGGGTCTTTGGACTTTGCAGATTATGTCCAAGAGAGACAGGAACATTAAAGTGTTAAAGTCAGTGGATCCAGAGAGGAAAATAACCAAGTTAAGACATTGTAGGAAGTGACTTCTCTTTATTACTCTTCCCTCTCTCTAGGACTTCCACAGCTTGGCCACGTACCTATCCCAGAATACTTCCTCCATTTTCCTGGATATCATTTCCGATTTCCATCTGCTGCTCTTCCTGGTCACAAACGAGGTCATGCCTCTGCGGGTACGTAACCGGGGCAAAGGGTCACATCAGCGTTGCCTGAGCTCCTCCTGGGGTGTCAGTGACATGTGTGGTGACGACAGACCCAGCCTGCCACTCCCAGCCATCTCACCCATCACCTTTTCTTCAAGGTTGAGCCGTTGGTAGAAGCTTTAAGAACCGAAACTAAAGCTCTCCAGTAGAGGCAGAGCTCCTGCGGCGCTGCTGGGGGCAGTGAGGGGGGCGGTTGTTAGCGCTGTCACAGACTGGACAGAGCCAACTTGGCTGTGGCTGCAGGAGCTGGGAACAGTTTTTAAAACTATCTTAAGCATCAGAAATTCCTGTTGGAACGATAACAGAGATCAGAGCTTCCCCACCCCCACCCCAATCTCCGTGAGGCCAATGACTTCCTGGCTGTGCAGCTCTGCCGCTTTTGGCCGGGCACTGGGGGCTTGGCAGCTGCCCAGGCTCCCCCTTGGTTCACATCTGCTCTGCTGGACTGTCCCGGCCTGAGCTTTTGGCCTGAGCTGGCCAAAAGGGCCATGTGTTTGCCAGAGGCTTCGAGGGCGCCGACAGCTGCGGCTGCGCCTGCGCGGGGCTGACCCTGGGCAGCTGGAGATCAGGCTGGGGCTGGAGCTGGGGGCTGCTGTGCTCCAGCACAGTGGGTTTGCACCCCCGGGAGTAAAGTTCAGTCTGCATGGGGCAGCACAGTGGTTGGCTGCAGGTGAGAACCTGCTCTAGGCAGAGGAAAGGGAAGAATTTGGGGTGTAGGGATGCGTCTGGATGCTGTGGGGAGCATCTCTTAGAAGTGAAGTCTGAGAGTCCTGGGGCTGTTTAGCCTGGAGAAGAGCAGACTGAGAGATCTTCCCAATGCTGAGCCATATCTAATGGGAGGGGTCGAGAGGATGGGGCTAGACCCTTCTCAGTAGTGCCCAGTGACAGGGCAAGGGGCAATGAGCACAAACTGGAACACAGGGGGTTCCATTTGAATGCAAGGAAAAAAACTTCTTTGCTGTGAAGGTGCCAGAGCTGCACCAGGGTGCACAGAGAGATTGTGGTCTCTGGAGAGATTCCAAACCTGCCTGGATGTTGTGATGCTGGGCAAGATGCTGTGAGTGACTCTGATTTAGTAGGGGGATTGGAGTGGATGATAACCAGAGGCCTCTCCCAACCCCCACCATGCTAAGGTTGTGTCTTGCTGTGGCTGGTGGGCAAGGAGGCACTTCCCTGATCACAGCAAGGTGCAAGGTGCCCTGATCACAGCTCCAGTCTTGGCACTGGTCCAGCACCATTTTCCCCTCTTATCACTTCTAGGACAGCATCAGTTTGTTGCTGGAGGCCGTGAGGACTAAGAATGAGGAACTTGCACAGACATGGAAAAAATCGGAGCAGTGGGCCACCATCGAGCAGCTCTGCAGTAAGAAAGGGGGTTCCCTCTGGGAGCTGGGGGGCTCTTGTCCCGTGGGCTGAGGCTGGGCAGAGACTTTGATGAGAGGAAAAGCTGTTCCCTGGTGCTGAGCAGCCCCCACTGCACTGAGCAGGGAATAGGGCCGGGGGGCTGCAATGTGAGCTCTGCCACCACCTGCCGAAGCGCCAGCCTTGGCAGTAAGGGCAGGCAGTGTCTCAGCAAGGAGGCTTCCAGGGACAGAGATCTGGGTCTGGGTTTAGGCAGGGGACTGCCCTTTCCCTGTGCCTCCCCGTGGCCCTGACTGTGCTCTCTCTCTCCCAGGCACAGTCGGTGTCCAGATCTCAGGACTGCAGGACTACGGTGCCATGGGCGGCTCGACGCACACTGCCTCGGCGGCCATGTGGGCCTGCCAGCACTGCACCTACATGAACCAGCCTGGCACGGACCACTGCGAGATGTGCAGCCTGCCCCGGACCTAGCCACGCTGGCAGACTCCAGAGTAAACCCTCAAGCAGCAGGAGTGGTGCTTGTTCCTTCCCCATCCTCCCTTCTGCTTCCCCACCCCCATCAGCCCCCACCCTGGGGTGTGTAGCTGGGCAGGGGGTGGCTCCAGCCCTCCCCTCCTTAATCCTCGCTCCCTTGCAGTCGCAGCAGGAGCCGGGCACCCTGGCTTTACCTTGGTTAACCAAACGCTTAACCTCAGCCTTTGCCCCGCACGGCCGGGCTGTCCCCCAGCCACCCCCAGCTGCTGTCTGAGCCTGCTCCTGGCAGGGCCCAGGGCTTCTGGAGATGCTCCAGGGGGGGCCTCAGGGGCTCCTGGGTGATACGCCCAGCTAGGGCAACTTCCTTCTCTGTCCGCTCGCCTGCCCGCAGCAGCCTTGAGGAGACGGTGGGGAGGCTTTGGCACCTCCCTGCCTGCAGCTTTGCTCCCCTTTCCCAGCCGTGGGTGCCCGGGTGCCGACAGCTTCGGCGCTAAACGGTGCGGGCAGAGCGAGCAGAGCGAGCAGACGGCTGTTGGCGGCGCCGGGCCAGATGGCAGCTCTGCCAGGCTGGGCCCTGTGTGCTGGCACCGCTCCCGGAGCACGGCAGGCCCCTCCTTGGCACCGGGCGAGGGGTGGGCATGTGCCAGCTCTTGGCTTGGCACTGCTCCCGTGGTTCTGAGCCGTGCTCGGTGCGGCAGAGATGCTTCAGCATAGGGCTGGGCACAGCCCATGTCCTGCCCGTTCGCTGCGGAGGCTGTGCAGGGGTGTCCCCCACCCTGTGTGCCACGTTACCCCCCCAGAGAGTGCTTCAGCAGCTGGGGAAGGTGCAAGGTGCCCTGGACAGCAGCTTGTGCCCTCCTTTGTAGTGAGGCCATGCTGGGGGAGCCGTGTAACTCGGGCACCTACCCCCGTTCCCTGGCTGGGCAAAGGAGCCAGCCCATGCAGTTGGCACCTTCCCCTGCGCCCATGTTCTGTAGGAGCACCATTGCAGAGCCAGAGCTGGGGGTCATACCATGCTCTTCCTGATCTCACTTCCCATTTAGACTTAGTGGGGGGGGAGAGGGGCTGCCCCATGCCAGGCTGCCGAGCTGGAGCGGGGGCAGCTTGTGGTGCCCCCAGGAGCTCCATCTTGGCCTGGAGGCCTCTTGTTCTGTCTCCACGGGTTCAGGACGTGGTTAAATCTCTAGGACACCACTCCTGGCCTCAGAGGGAGATGCGAGGCCCTGGTCTTGCACCAGGATAGCAGTGTCACTACCTTCTCTGGCCAGGCGGCGTGGTAGGGAGCCCTGGTACCCCCCAGCGGTGTGAGCGGAGTGGCCACCCGGCCCTGCGGCAGGGCTCACAGGCTGCGGTTTGCTTTTCCCCTGGGTTTGCTGGTGTTTGGGGTTGCAGCAGTGTTGCAGTGCCTGGACTGGACCGACCCGAGCACAGGGTCTGCGAGTAACGTTGAATAAAAGCACCTGAAATGAGAGCCAGTGCTGTGCCTCCTGCACTGTTCCCCCGTGCCAGGGCTTGGGACACCCCCAGGGTGACCAGGTAGAGGCTGTACCCCACCAGTGGGCACTCGGCACCCCGTCCCCTGCCCGCGGCTCTGCCATCTGTTTGCAATCAGTGCCTCAGCAGCGTGCAGCCGGGCCCTGTGCCAGAGCAGTGCGTTGAAAAGGGAGGCCAAGAGCCGCACGGAGCCAGAGCCGGGGGAGCCGAGCCCGGCAAGCGGCTGCCTCGTCTGCGCTGTCCGGGACGTCAGTGCAGGTAGGAGGCAGAAAGGGCTCTGGCAGGGCCACATCCCACGGTCCCAGCTTGTCCCTCGGGGATGACAGCCTATGGCTATCCAGGCTCAAGGTGCCTGTGCCAGGACCTGCAGGGACATGACATCCTGTGGCCACCTGGCCTCAGGGTACCCCACCCCCCCCACCCACCAGAGCCCTTGGGGATTGATGTCCCACAGCCACCTGGCCTGGGGATCATGGTGCTGGCCGGGCCCTTCTCATCACACTCTCCCATGGCAGCGCCATGTCACGGCTTCTCCTCATCCTGCTCCTTGCAGCGCTGGGCTGTGCTGCCAAGCTGCGGAGGCAGCCAGCGGCGTGGGACGACAGAGTGGACGGTAAAACCCTGCCACTCGGGACCCCCTCCCCGCCCAGCCGGGTACGGGCAGGGCCAGAGTCCGATCGCTGTCCGACAGCGGGCAGCTGCCCGTGGGTGCGGGACCGGAGGGGTGCTGGGGTGAGGGTCGTGCCTGCGTCTGGGCTCCTGGGGCTGCTCGGGGTCCTGCCCCAGCCAGCTTGTCCCTACCGGTCCCTGCAGCCCGGAGGGCACCGCCAAAGGGCTGCGCCAACCTAACGCTGGTTCTGGACAATTGGAAGTTCGCCATCACTTCCCAGATGAAAAACCTACTGCTCTTCGACCACCAAACCGTGCTGCCGGACTACGGGAGGTGAGCGGGCCGGGCGGGCCGGCGGTGCCCCTTGGCGGGGGTGTCGGCAGGGGTCCCTCAGCCACCTCCCCCGCGCAGGATCCGGTCCCTGTCGGGGGCCCTGGACGAGCTGTACCGGGATTTCAACGCCCTGAAGGAGCAGCTGGGGCGGCTCTCCGCCCGCTTCGCCGAAGTAGAGGCCTTCGTGGACCAGCTGAGCCGGGCCCGCGGCCCTGGAACTCCACCCCACCGCCGGGGGCTGCCCCAGCCCGCCCGCAGCCCCCTCCAGCTCCCACGCTCCGGCACCGGGGGGATCATGGCACGGCGGGCAACGGCTTGAGGGGTAGCAACCGAGTTCCCGGGGAGGTCCATCTCATGGGCCGGGTCGTAGCTCACACCCCCGGGGTGGGACACGGAGGGGAGCAGCCGTGGGGCAAGTCCCTACCCCCGAGGCGGTCCTGCCCAGCCCGGCCCCCCCCGCCCATTAATAAAGCCGCTGCCGCCAGGATAGCATCGCCTCGCTCCTTTCCGTCCGCTCGGGATGGGGTCTCCACCCTCCCTCTCCACTCTCCTTCGCCCGGTCCCTACCCCCCGGGCTCCCACCCAGCCCCGTCCCGCCCATCGCAGCTTTACGGCCTGTCGCAAACTCCCCG